>JBAMAV010000221.1:0-24606 GCA_037043315.1 Amiota communis | reverse complement strand
TGGGGGTCACAGTTGGCGGATAGTGGACGGCCTACAGATATGTAGGTTAGCTGCGAATATTCAATAAGCAGTCCCCGACCAATGAGCGGCGAGAATGGAAGAGGTAGTTTAAAAGCATACACACTCTTGTGAACTTCTCGTGACGGGGCGAGTGTGAGCCGCCCACATAATAAGTTCTCCAAAACCCAAAAAGGCGCCCGGTCTCAGATTGGGCGGATTTCTGGTCTGCAGTGACCCGATAGGTCGGCGGCAGTAAATGCCGATGGAGCTTGAATCAAGCGTCGGTCCCACATCGGGCGGCTCTCCGCTGCGTCTGACCTTACAGGTCGCAAGTATAGCCTGGCGGTAGGCCTAAAACGCGGAGATGACCGTTCCCCGTCACGTCGCGCTGGGAGTCCCTGGAACCACTGTTAGTTATTCCGCTAACGATGGTGAAGGGGTGAAGTAAGCCTGCTCGAGGCGGCAGGCGTGGCGTGGATCAGGGACCAGCCACTTCGGACCCTGGTCAGGGAGTGTGCATTGGACGCAGTTTAGTAGACTGCGTTGCCCCGGGCGAGCACCAGTCCGTCCGTGTATTCCGGGACTGGTAAAGCATAGGTCAGGCCCCAGGGAACTGAGGTAGGGACCACGTCCCAAGGGTATACCCATTCCTGACTAGTACGGCCCGCCCCTCTGCACACGATGCGCTGGCAAACAAACAAACAATGGCAAACCAAGGAAATTCTTATACCACGGCGACGGCCAACTTGGTCGCTGTGGTGAACGATGCTGCAAGTTCGGAATCAACAGGTGATATGGCGTTCAGGAGAAGCGGTAAGGTGGCCCGCTCTCCCCCACAGCCAAGCAGTAAGACTCATCGATCGCCGAAAGCCATCCTGGCTACTACCAGCAAGGATGCGACGAGCCCCTCGTGCTCGATAAAACAAGGAGTTGAGTATAACTCTTTCCATAAGCTCGGCGTGAAAATAAGGAGCTTAGTGGACATGTTGGAGGAGAAGGGGTCAGATGGAAAGCCAAGACGCTCCATAAACCAAAACATGCGTGATACGATCGACAGTATCAAAGCACTCTATGAGCTTTCAGCTATCGATCAGAAGGACGACCAGGCGAAGAGTGTCATAAGGACAAATAGCTCTTCGCAGACGTCGCCCTGGTTGAAACCTTCCGCAAAGGGTAAAAGAAGCCACGAGGGGCAACTGGAGACTCCCCCAGCCAAGCGATATGTTGCAGCCAAGAAACCAACAATCGGTTCTAAGGAGAGCAAACCCGTGGCTACAGTTGGCAAAGCGAATGTTGACTCTCCCAAGCCAACAAAACAGAAGTGGACTAAGGTGTCGGGAAGGAGCAAAAGGCCAAATGGTCTTAGGTCCAAGCCAGACGCTCTCATTATCTCGGCTACCGAAAGCTCCACATATGCAGATATTCTGCGGAAGATACGCAGCGACCCGGTCTTGCAGAAACTAGGCGAAAATGTGAAGACAGTCCGACGCACCACCAAAAATGAGCTGCTACTTGAACTCAAACGGGGCACAGAGCAGAGTACGGCGGAGTATCAGAAAGTGGTGGAACAAACGCTAGGCGATGCTGTAAAAGTTTTGGCGAAAACGAACGTGGTCACAATCCAGCTCAGCGATCTGGATGAGATTACATCTCCCGGTGAAGTGTGCGACGCCCTGCATGAGCAGTGCAAAATACACCGTCCGGTTGAGTCACTGGTTCGGAACATGGGGAAGATACGTCCCGGCACACAGACTGCATACATCACGTTTTGTGCATCTCCAACAAGATGCTTCAAGTGCTCACCACAGAGCGCAGGACTGCAAAGAGGAAGCAGACCGCAGTAATCTCTGTAGGAGGAGTGGGCAAGAGGGTCATCAAGCAGCACAATGCAAAAATGACCCAAAATGTGTCCTATGCAGTGGGGACCATGTCCGGTTCTTCAAAGGGCAGTTAAGGTTAAGGAAGTAAGAGGGCGATGAAAATCGCCCACTTAAACCTTAACCACTGTGCCGCAGGTCAAGATCTTTTGCACCAAACGGTGCTCGAGCAACACTTAGACCTGGTCCTTCTAAGTGAGCAGTACCGCAACGTGGAGGGACACAAATGGATTTCGGATGCATCCTGCAAATCCGCCATATGGGTTACGGACGGGAAGATGCCGCAAAGTAGGCCAGTTACTCCTCATGCCGGTTTCACATGGGCTAAAGTAAATAGTATTTACTTCGTCTCATGTTACGCGCCGCCAAGCCTGGAGCTTATTCAGTTTGAATGGCTAATCGCGGAAGTGGTGACGGAAGCAAGAACGAGGACGCCGTTCATCATCGCAGCAGACTTCAATGCGTGGTCTACAATGTGGGGTAGCAGGTTTATGAATCAGCGTGGCAGAGTCTTGATGGAGTGCCTAGCCACACTCAACATTGAACTCTTGAACGATGGGCAGTTCACCTTCGAGGCAGGTGATAGACGTTCAGCCATAGACCTTACGTTTGCGCATTGTTCCATTGCGCGCCACACAACATGGAGCATCGGTGATTTTGATACAAACAGTGATCATCGAGCCATCGTGATTAAGATTGCGCTGCATCCCACAACCAGATGTCAGTTTCGCTCTGCTAGAGGATGGAGAGATCGACTTTTCGATGAGGACATCTTTCTACAAATCTGAGAACGCACCTCAACTGTGACTGATGACGCGAACGGTATGTTAGAAAGCATCACTAAGCGGATTTCCATAGCTTGTGATGCCTCGATGCCTAGGAAAGCTCGGGTACCTGCGCGAAAGGCAGCCTACTGGTGGAACGACGAAATCGCCGAGCTTAGGAGTCACTGCATCCGGGCGCGCAGGTTGGCGCAACGTGCCAGAACATCTCCTGGTTGGGAAGAACTGCAAGGGAAATTTAAAAAGCTAAGGCATCTTTTGAGGAAGGCCATACGGACCAGCAAAGATTCCTGCTTCAAAGCACTGCGAGACAGCTCCGATACTGATCCGTGGGGAAATGCCTACAAAATCGTGATGAGCTCGGTAAAGGGACCACAGCCCCCACAGCCATCAGACCCAGCACTGATGGACAACGTGGTCGCGGCACTTTTCCCTGAGGGGGATACACTGGAGCCCACTGAATTGTCCACAGGCGTTGCTGAATTCCCGTCGGTTACCACGGAGGAGGTGCTGCAAGCTCTGAACAAGTTGGGAGATAAAAAAGCCCCGGGATCTGATGGTATCCCAAATGTAGCGCTAAAGGCAGCAGTGAAAGCAGATGTTGCGACCTTCGCAAAAATGTACTCCGCATGTTTTTTCGAAGGCATCTTTCCGACCATCTGGAAAAGACAGAGGCTAGTCTTGTTGCTAAAGCCAAAAAAGCAACCGGACTGTCCATCTGCGTACCGGCCACTCTGCATGCTTGACTCGCAGGGCAAGATACTGGAAAGCATCATCGTCGGACGGCTGCAGGACACGCTAGATAGCCCGAATGCATTATCCGACTTCCAGTTTGGATTCCGCCGTGGAAAATCCACGGTTGATGCAATCCAAGCATCACACGCAGAGCAACGAGTGGAACCAGATGGAGAGGAGGCGACAAAGAATACTGCGCGGTAGTGACAGAGTACAGGTCACAAGGAGCGTGCCACAAGGTTTGGTCTTAGGTCCCACCTTGTGGAACGTAATGTATGACGGTGTTCTCAAGATGAACCTCCCCACAGGCGCAACGCTGATTGGATATGCTGACGACATCGCCCTGGTAGTCGTGGGTAAAACGATCGAGCGAATACAGACTAGTTGCTGTGAAGCCACGGCCAGTGTCATGAGCTGGCTCAGGGAAGCCCACTTGGAATTAGCAGTTGAGAAAACAGAAGCTGTTCTCCTGTCTACCCGGAAAGTGAAGGAAACATTCTCGTTTCGGATAGGTGACTGCCTCATAACCTCACAGTCATCCCTCAAGTACCAGGGAGTGCTTATTGACACTCGGCTGTCCTTCAAGGAGCATCAAGTAGCCATTAACGATAAAGCGGTGAAAGTTAATGGAGCCCTATCCCGTATAATGACAAACATGGGTGGACCACGAGCAAGCACGCGGAAGCTGCTGGCTAGAGTTGTTGCCTTCATTATCTTATACGCGGCGCCAGTATGGGCAGATGCAACACGGAAGAGCTCATACATGGCGGGTATTCGCTCGACGTACCGCTTAAGTGCGCTACGGGTAGCAAGCGGTTTTCGCACTATATCGGATGTTGCGATTGAGGTAATCGCCTCTATGCCACCAATTGATATAATGGCGCGTGAACTGGAACATAGGTTCACCACGGGGTCATCTTCAGAAGACGAACGGCGATACAGCATCCAAGAATGGCAGAGGAAATGGGGAGCGTCTAGGAAAGGGCGATGGACGTACTCTCTAATCCTTAGCCTGGATGTATGGGTAACGCGGAAACATGGAGAAGTGGATTTCCATATGACGCAGATACTAAGTGGACACGGCTGCTTTAAATTCTACCTGCACCGGTTCAAGCACGAGGAGGACCCCTTCTGTCTAGTCTGCGTCGGTATCGCCGAAGATGCCCAACACGTACTTTTCTGTTGTCCCCGATTCAGTGATGAGAGGACACAGATACAGGAGTGTTTCGGTGCACCGCCTACTGTGGATAACCTGGTGCCACACATGTGCCAATCAGAAGAGAAGTGGCAATTGGTAAAAACCGCTATTGCAATGATTATGCGGACCCTCCGTACAACAGAGCGCAGCAGAGCAGCTGAACGATCGCGAATGCAGGCCGATCTAGCTGTACAAACAGACAGGTGAACGTAGATTGTTGACGTGTAGTTGCGACCTACGAACACATACAGTACAAACGCTTTAGGTGACCCACTTACTTGGGACAGACTGACGATTGAGCAATTATGCTCCTCCTCTCCTCCCGACGGATTATATAGCGACAGTTCCGGGGGGACAATAGGACATGGGGCGGAAGTTTTTAGTGGGTTAAGGCCCCGCACTTCGGTTTTCGTTGCTTTTCTTCCGATTAAAAAAAAAAAAAAAAAAAAAAGACCACCAAACTTGCTGATGAAAAACGGTATGCCAATAATGTATTTGGTCTTTAAGTATTTTATCACCAATCTGTCAGTAACAAAATACGTATAAATTTCTTGTAAATTAATATAATCACACTGACTTCGTTGTGATACATAACAAATGCAGAATAAAATTTCAAAATGATACGACGGTTAAAACCAATATGTAATTATTTGAAAAATCAGACGAATCAATTAAGTATCAATATATAAAAAAAAGTAATGTGCCTCACCTATATAAGCACGCAATAGAAGTAAAACTGCTGCACAAAATGTTAGAAATCAAGTTTTAAAATAATTACTAGAGTTGTGTATAATATTATTCATTTATTTCATTATTGAAGAAGCAATTTTAGTGTTGAAAGCATATCACTCTCTTACGGGTTCCCGGCCATAGGAACATAGAGGGGAATGAGAAGGCTGACGAATTGGCTCGTTCTTGAATCTTGCAGAGCGGCACGTGCTACCTGGCCTTGTTACAACGAAAATAGGTCTTTTAGACTTATTAACAGAAGACGCTCGGATACCGCAAGGCTCACAGCGGTTTTTACCGGTCACTGGTGTGTAGGGATTCACGCGGAGAGACTGGGTATTCCGTTTAGAAGCCATTGTAGGAATTGCTGAAACGAAGAGGAGTCACTCACCCACTTTCTATGTCAATGCCCAGCCTTGGCAAAGACTAGAAATAAGTTTCTGGGCAAATACTTCATCGACAATCTCTCGGACTGTTCAGTCACATGCCCGGGTGATTTACTCAAATACCTAAATTCGACAGGTTGGATTTAGTAATACTGATTGCGTTCGGCGAGGAAGTGGTATCAAAACGGCACTCTAGTACTAATTGTGGCTCGTAGTGGACTATACGAGCCAGCCACGGAAACCAACCAACCAACAAATTTCGTAAAGACAATTAATTTTTCTTTTATTTTTATTTTTTAAAAAATACTTAATATTTAAGTAAAAGCATTTAACATGCAAACCTTACATATCACTTTTCTCCGATCATTACCCTGTGTTAAATGTAATAAATTTAAATAATTAAATTACACCTGACAGCCAATTGACATTTTCTTTTCTTAATCGGTTTCATCATTCTGAAGCAAACGATGTCTGTTTGCGTTTTTTACTCTTGGTATAATTGATTTAAACATCCTTACTTTAATTTTTACAAATCAATCTTTGTAGTATATTGAGCAACACTAAAAGAAAATTGATTTAATATTGACGTGCAAAGAATTTAAAAATTACTTACATATATGTTTGTTGAGAAACGGTTGGCATTGAAATTCTGAATTGGATGCCAACGCCGTTGGAGGTTCTTTTTTGCAAAAATGCCAGACGACAAGTTCTTTGTTTTACTCTTTTTTTAGTTGTATTAGTATGTACAAGTAATCATCATGATGAACATGCTTCATTCTTAACCATAAGAAAATTGGTCCTTGTTGGTCTTGTTGGTGGCCGCAGCAGGGTGAAGGCTAGTATCACACGCATATCAACGACCGCGGAGCATCTCCCGGTAGATATCACTGTAAACACAGTTCAAACACTGATCGACAGACTCAATGCTGCTTGGGGTGAGTTTGGCAAACTTGGTGATAGCATGAACGCACATGATGATGTGGACGGGTACGTAGATCCTTCCAATGACAACGAAGTCCATGAGGACAAATACTTGAGGCGTATGCTATGTTCATGTCTTATGTAAGCGATCATTGGAGTTAGCAACAACGAAGATGGAAAGGAGAAACGAAAGCAGTGACGTCGCCGACGGCGGGGCAGTCGCCGCTGCGGCGAGTTATGCAACAAACAGTGATGCTATTTATCAGATTTTACAACAACAACAACAGTTTTTTGAGCGTTTTATGGAAAACGATACAACATCAAGAGCGCGTAGGGCCGCCGACGTGGCGCCAGCAACACCAACATTTACCAAGAATTTAAATTAAGAAATTTGCTGGCGATTACAAAGAGTGGCCATCTTTTAAAAATATGTATGAAAGCACAATTCATAAGAGACAAAACTTAACAAACACACAGAAATTGCATTATTTGAAAACAAACTTAATTGATGAGGCAGTAAACATAATACGTCATATGCCAATTACTGACGCAGCATATGAAACAGTATGGATACGACTACAGGAACGTTATGATCGACCTCGGCACATAGTTATTGCATGCTAGACTCATTTATGAGTCTGCCCACAACTAACAATATGGATGTGTCTGTTCTACGTAGAGTTGCTGACGGAGCTAACGAAATTGTAAGGGGCTTGGATTCAATTTGTCATTCGGATCGTGACTGCTGGGTTAATTACTTGATCTTAGCGAGAAGTGATGCCGAAACACGTCGTAAGTAGATTGATGATTTTTAAAGTTTCTTGATGCACGTTGTGAGGAATTCGAATTAAGTTAATGAGAGTCTGTGACGGACTGCAAGAATACGATCCAGGGAGACAAACAGAAGAGATCTTCACATACGCTGATGACAGTAGACGGTGGCACCTGTGCAAAATGTAATTCAAGAGAGCACACGCTGTACTTATGTCCACAATTTCTTAATCTAACTGTCAAGCAACGCCGGAACGTGGTAAGGGAATATCAGCTATGTTTTAATTGCTTAAAGACTGGGCATGTGTCTCGTAAGTGTTCATCGAAGTATACATGCAAGCAATGTAATGGACGCCATCATACCCTATACATGAAAACATCAACAATTTTCAAGCGGCAAATGGGTTGATTGAGAGTCAGTTGGACCAGAGTGTAGCAAAACCCCTCAATAACTATCAGTCATGTTGCTCGCACGAGAGGCGGAGCTGAAACAGTATGCGCGAACAGAGGCACTAACGCTACACAACGTGGGATGCAGAAAAGTAATGCACAAGGGACATACATAATATGTCGAATTCTTCTTGACAGTGGCTCGGAACTATCGTACATATCGGAACGATGCGTACAGGCACTTGAGTTTGCGCGTTCACCATCGCACGCCCTGGTATCGGTAATCTCGGCAATCAAGGCTGAGACAACTAGGGGAGTTAGTGTACTTAGTATAAGGTCCAGAGTTCCACACCATACATTGATTATTAAGGTGCATGTTCTAGGTAAAATAATTCGATGGTCTCAACTGGCAGATAACGATTACCTTCCCAATGTATCAATTGACATCTTGCTGGGCAGCAAATACTTTTGGGATGTACTAATAGATCAAAAGGCGTTCGATAACCAAGGTAACATCATCGCAGTTTCCACAATATTTGGATGGGTTATCACGTCAGTGCTGACTAATTGTTCATTAATGGCTACATCACTACACACCACTATAGATATCGACGCGTCGCTTAAACGATTCTAGGAGCTGGAGGATGTCAACTACGATTCCCAGAAAGAGTCGACAAACGATAAGGTTGAAAAACATTTCTTCAACACCCACACACGCGACGCCGACGGGAGGTAAATAGTGGAACTTCCATTCAAGTCGGCAGACCCAGCATTTGCAGATACGTTGCAAGGGGCTCTTACACGATTTAAGGCTGTAGAGCGACGTCTGCAGCAAGATACGAAGTTACGATCGCAGTATGTGGACTTTATGCGAGAATACAAAACCTTAGGTCACATGCGAGAACTACTGCCACATGATTGACACCGAGCTTTTTCCCTCACCACCCGGTCGTTGGCCGGAAACTTCGAGTTGCTTTTGACGGCTTTGAATGATGAACTGCATGTTGGGCCCTCCATTCAGCGTAGTCTGTTTTCTGTGTTACTGCGCTTCAGAATGTATAAGTTTGTATTTTCTGCAGACATCGTAAAAATGTTTCGTCAGATTTGGGTGAGTGAAAAACATCGGAACTATCAACGCATTGTTTGGAGAGAAGATTCATCTGCTCCAATGAAACACTATCAGCTGTGTACAGTAACTTACGGCACTTCGTCTGCGCCATTCTTAACGGTCAGAGTTTTGGAACAACTGGCCCACGATCACATAAATGAATTTTCAATTGCTGCCAGAATCCTATTGGAGGATTTTTACGTTGACGATGTTCTTACTGGAGCGAAAAATGAAGATGAGTTATTAAGCAACCAAGAACAACTCATACGGCTACTATCATGTGCCAACTTAGAACTCGGGAAATGGGTATCAAATACCAAACGTATTCACCCTCAAGTGACTGATACAAATGTCTGCATTGGAAGTGCATCACATGAATCATCGGTAAAGGTCCTAGGCATTTATTGGCACCCTGACAATGATACCTTGGCATAGAATATTCATCTTACATCCAATCCAAGTAGCACGAAACGGCAAGTATTATTTGACGTATCTCACATTTTTGATCCACTCGGTCTAATGGCACCGGTAGTGGTGCAATTTAAGATTTTATTTCAGCAACTTTGGCTTCTTGACTTGGGCTGGGATACTCCACTTCCGCCTAAACTTGCTGACTGGTGGCTGAGATGTCGAAGCTGTGGTTTATTGTAGAACTACAAGCAAAGACGGCATTATATCTCTGTCAATTATGGCTGCGAAGACAAGGGTTGCGCCATTAAAACAACAGTCTCTACCTCGCCTTGAGTTGTGTGGGGCACTTCTGTTGAGCCGGCTTATCCAATCAGAGAAGGACGGGCTACGACAGGAAAACGTAAAGGTATACGCATGGTGCGATTCTACGATCGTGCTATCATGGCTATCATCTTCAGCATCAAGATAGAAGACCTTTGTAGCTAACCGCGTAACAGAAATATTGAAGGCTGTACCACAAAATAATTGGCGTCATATTGACTCAAAAGGAAACCCCGCTGACTTTGCATCACGAGGAATGCTGGCAGCTGGGGTTTGATTTGTGGTGGAACGGACCATCATGGCTACACGAAGCAGATCAGTATACGTTACGGATGCGAGACTCGCAGTTCTGTTCGTCTCTTTCTGATGCGCGTTGAGGACAACGGTTTTGGCTTCATTGGCAGACATATCTCCCACTCAGTCTGTGTTCTGACACATCGGGTCTCCTCCTGGTTAAAACTGGTTCGTATTGTAGCGTATGTTATGCGATTTTTCCATCTTTGTAGAAGGTCGCGTTCCAAATTGCATTCCACATCGCTTACTTATGAAGAAATCACGGCGGCACATATCATATGTTTGCGATATGCTCAAAACTGTTTCAATGAGGAGAGACAGTTTTTGCTTGCTAACAAACCACTACGGACCAGATCACAATTATTTCAGCTCTCACCTATAATTTGCAAAAATGGTTTACTACGAATAGGCGGACGACTCGGCAATTCAAATTTGCCAACTGATGTTACACACCCAGTTCTTCTTCCGAAAGCTCATCGCATCACTAAGTTAATACTTGAGCACGAACACTGAACAAATTTGCACCCAGGTATTTCTGCACTATTTGTCATCGTGCGACAAAAATGGTGGATACTTGGCGCACGCAATCTCATACGCCAGATCACTCACGACTGTGTTTCTTGTTTTCGCCAACGTCATCACACATCGCATCAGCCCATGTCTGACCTGCCAGCGTTTTGTGTAACCCAGGCACTTCCGTTTGAAAACACTGGCTGCGATTATGCAGGTCCAATTTTACTCAAGGAGACCAGGGGTCGTAATCCCCGCATGAGGAAGGGCTACATATGCCTTTTCGTCTACCTTGTCACATCGGCACTCCGTCTGGAGCTGGCAACGGGTTTGACAACAGATACCTTACTAGCAGCGCTGCGTCGGTTTATATCGCTGCGTGGAAAGTGTGCTCGGATCTACAGCGACAATGGCAAAAACTGTATTGGGACTAATAGCACACTTGACGAGATGCAACAGCTACTGGCATCGCAACTACACAACGACACTGTATCACAAGCACTGGCAGACGAAGGTATCTTCATCCCACCACATGCACCACACTGGGGTGGCAAATGGGAGTCCGGAGAACGCTCTGTGAAGTTACACCTTCGTCGCGTAATTACTGTTCTTACATTTGAACAGATGCATAATCTCATAAAAGCGTCAAAAAATTACAAAAATTATTGTGTTGTGTTTCTTGCTTTCTTTAGCAGCAAAAAATTAAAGGAACAATGACTTCAAAAATCGCATGCTAACATTACGACGGTGCTGCAGCAATGCGTGCCGGGCTATGCTAGTCATTTAATAAATTAAACAAAAGCCAGAAAGAAGGCAATCATTGGCTGTGCCAAAGATGTAATACTCTTCACGCTCATCCGGGTTGCATCCAACCTTCCTTTCTTAGCATCACTATATTCTCTCTGTTACAGTTCGATTTTCAACAAAGAACAAAGCTTTATAAGTTTGTCATTTAATTTGGCTTTGTATGGGAGGTGCCCTTCCTGGGAACCCTAGGATCATGGAATTTACATTGTTGATGAATATGGGTCAGGTACTTATAGTGTCCGAATTCAAGTTTAATGGGTCAAAAAACAAAAGATTTTTTCTAATAAGAACATTAATTTACATGATGGTTTGTATGGGAGGTACCTCTCCTGGTTACCCTAGGATCATGAAATTTACATGGTTAATGAACTGAAATTTAGACAATCATTGTAACCATGTAAATTTCAAACCAAGAATTAGCTGTCAAGCAAAGCAGACGTGTTTCTATTTTGTAGCGCTCCGCAAAGTTAAGTTCTTTTTATAATTTATTGTGTGTAGTGCTATATTTACTTTTTAAAATAACCTTTGTGCTTATTAAGTTCATATTTTTTTTGTTTTTTACATTTTTCTGAAGATCAGTGCATTTTGTTTTTTTTTTTTATCCTGTTCATTAGTTTTACCTGTGTATTTTGTTATTGCATACGGCATTTCTAAGTTTTATTTTGTTGAGCATTGTTGTTGCTAAACCAATCTGTTATTGATTTGTGTCTTTGTACCGTTTTGGGTCTATAATATTGTTGTTGGAAATCCATTTGTTCGACTTTTGTGCTTTGGGTTTGTAACTTTGTGTGCATTGGTTTGACATTGCACTAGCCTGACAGGGTGTCACAATCTGCATTTTGTTATTATTTTTATTTTGTTTTTATTTAAATTTACTTTTGTTGCATCAGTTTATTGAAAATGATTTGTTGCAATCCAACGTGTAAAAATATAGAGACATTTGATGAGGATTCACATCGGACAGAATACTCTGTACAGCTAAATCTGCCTGTGGCAAGTTGACATGGCCCATCCTGTTCCAAACGCCAGGTTGATTTTCCGTCAATGTATCGAAGTATACGTGGCAAATTTATTAAGTTAAATAGCGATGTAAAGCAATTCTCGCTTGATTTTGATTCGGGAACTGAATTACTAAGTAACTATCAGTTCGATTCGCCCCCTCCCCTTCTTTTATTGTCACCTTCACCAACGGGTGACCACGCTGCACCCCAACTTCCTTCTAACATTCCTCTTGTTCCTACAAAGATTGCTACTCCAAGCAATCCTATCTCAACACCTGTGCTCCCTGTAATGCAGGTATTTCCACCCTCTTCTGCAATGTCTTCCTCCAAGCGGTCTAGAGCCACTTCTCCTCATTCATCGAATTCCATTGGAGACAATATTGAGACTGTTGCCACCAATGCCTCCAAGCGGTCCAGACCCGCTTCTCCATCCATCATCTATCACTATTGTGGATAATATTGGGAATAATGAGAATATTGAAACCGTTGCCATCAATGCCTCTATGCAGTCCAGACCTGCTTCTCCACCCCTTACTTCAGAACATCTCTCAGATGATGACCACAATTCTTTGAATGTGGTTTCACCACCTATCTTGTCGGTAGTGACCTGTGATAACATTAACAGGTATATTGCGTCCAAGTTAATATGACGGTTAGTGTAATGTAGTGCCGTTACATACTAGTTCTTCTTCGGCTCCAAAAAACTAGTTTCCTGCCTTCAATATATCACCATAACATATAACGGACAACAAGTCTTGGCAACCCGTCTACTATTTCAGTCGCCATTGCACCGATACCGAAATTAAGTACCACAGTTATAACGTTTTATTTTATCATGTAAGTGCGCTACAATTCGAAACGAGAAGGATCCTTACACTGCGATGATCCTGATATACCGTTCCGCCTAATGAATATCGACCATTTGGGGCCGTTTGTTCGCAGCAAACGAGGTAATACTCACATATTCGCAATCTCCGATTCAATTTTCTTTTATCGTAAAGACAATAAAATTGTCTTTCAGAAACATTATATATGTATGTGATATCTGCATTAGCATTAAAAATATCGTATGTTAAACATTGCACACGCGTATAAAAGCATGCCGTACGAATTAATAGTGGTCGGGGCTCGTATATCCGATTATATCAATATAAACATGGATTTAAAGTCACCAGAGGATAATAGCCACATTCCTAAATCAATGGAAATGCTCATCGATAAAAAATCATACCTGAAACTCCCATAGGAGGCTTTCGACATTTTCCAATATATTTGAAAGAATATTTTTGAGTAGATTGGTGAAAATGAAAGTAGTCAGCTTGGCGCACCAGATCAAGTACATCGAATTGTCTAACTGTGTTTGAGATTCAGCAATATTGTTTGCAGTCCTCAAGGAACATTACGCAAGCATTTGACAGGGTATGGACTGACGGTCTACCCTACTTCATTAGATCAAAAATGCCCACATAATTATTATTATAAACTAGAAAAAAATTTTATGCGATTGTGTGTGAATAACCTTCCAATAATAGTTAAAAAAATATTCAGTTATGAATAAGTTATTCCATATTAGGTAGTTGTAATAATTTAAAATGTGAAAGATGTGTGCAAATGATCCAATAATGTTGTCCGTATTCACGAAGTCGTTCACTAACAATCTTCCTGATAACAATGTATGTGTTCTTGGGACCATAACAACTTTCAAGTTGATATTGGAATGAGTCTTGCTTGTAGTATGCTTCCAAAACTTCTAATCGATAATTTAACTGAATCCTCTTAATCAGTTTCCCTCCCATATACCATTGTAAATTTGGTTTTGTTTTATATTAATGGTTAAAAATTATTATTGTATTTAATAGGCACGAGAAAATCGGCATTCTATGGCGAAAGCATTGTATTCGAGAACATTCGCCTGGCTAGTGACTAGAATAAATAATTGTACAAATCCAGGTCAGGATGTTACAAGATTTCTTGGAGTATTGGATATATTCGGTTTTGAAAATTTTTCACAAAATTCATTTGAACAACTTTGCATAAACTACACGAACGAGAAATTACATAAATTTTTTAACCACTATGTCTTCGCTTTGGAACAAGAAATTGTAAGTATCATAAATTGTTTTATTTACTTTTATTACTTTTATAATCTTTACGCAGTGAATAGTATTAAATATTGTAGATAGAAAGATAGATTCGTTCTTTATTTAAGTTTACAATATTATATGTGGAGATCTGGCAATGCTGTCGATGAAATTAACGAGTTATTGAATGTGCACTCTCGTGAAGCGAGTAGAGAATGGATGTATAATGGCGAGCAGACGCAGTGAAAAGAGAATTAAGTGTGAAATTATATTGTTTAGTTATGTATTTATTATTCGAAATAAAATGAATTGTTATAGATTAGTTGTTAACACGTTGGTTAATGATATATGAAAAAAACTGAGTTATTACATTGGCGACAGAAGTAAATGGACAATTGGGAGGAGTAAAGCATGTGAGTTGTGTTACATTGAATTGTGACCTTGAAAATAGTTTCGCATTTAATTGCAGATAAGACCATCTACGTGAGTATAAAGAAAAAGACAGTAAGTCGAAATCCATTAAATTGGAATACAGGAAAGTGGAAAGTCGAAATCCATTAAATTAGAATAAAGGAAAGTAGAATGTCGAAATACATTAAATTGGAAGACAGGAAATAGAAAACGACAATACACGGAATTACATTTAACTGTAAATTGGTAAGGAAAGAACATCAATTGAATGATTTCGGCTGCTAATGATGTGCATTAAATTGCTTAACAGGACTTTAAATTGTTGCATTTGATTGCGAGCTGGAAGCCATAGAATGGCGACGAATATCCAACCTTTTCTGTGCAATGCCATAGATAAGGCGCTACTGCGTTCAGAATGGGAAAAATGGCTTCGCTCATTTTCAATTTATCTGGACGCAGAAGAGATCATAGAGGCAAAGAGAAAGAAAAACAAATTGCTTCTTTTGGGTGATACGCAACTACATGCCATTATTTGGAACGTTCGGACTGAGGCTGTAAATCAATTTCGCGCGTATGCTGGAAATGATTCTGCTCAGAATTCAAGTCATTTTCGAGGCTGTAATAGGCGTGGACATAGTTTCGAACTTGATTGCCTCGTTCTATGTCATTGAGAATGGGAATCAATCTTTACTTGGCCGAGAGACTGCCATCAATCAAATTGAAGATCTCAAAATGGTTTCGAAAATTAAGGGCATCAAAAAAGAGTACCATCATCTTTAGAGGAAAAAGTCGAAAGGAAAATGAGCGAAGCAATGGACCAAGATATTATAGAGCCGGTGGTGGGACCAACTCCGTGGATATCTCCAGTGGTAGTTGTTTTTAAATAAAATGGTGACATACGTTTTTGTATCAATTTTGAGAGAAAATTATCCACTTCTGACATTCGCCTCGTTTATGACAAAACTTCAAGTAGCAAAATATTTTTCGAAATTGAAGAGAGTCGGGAAATAACTACTTTCATCACGTCAAAAGGAATACAGAGAGCGAGCACGAGAAAAACCTGAAATAGGTGCTGGCAGTTTCCAAGAAGCCAATGTGTTGCTGAATGAGGGAAAATGTGTTTGAAAGACGAAGAAGCTGAATTTCTTGGGACATATCCTGCCTGACGAGGAAATAAATCCTGACCCGAGAAAAATCGACACAGTCTCGAATTCGATCACCTGCCAACAAGGAAGAATTGAGGAGTTTTTTGGTTTGGTAACATCTCTTGGGAAATTCATATCAGATCTAACGAATTTGACAGAACCTTTCAGGAAATTAACCAAAAAAGATGCGAAGATCATCTGAGGTCCATGCCAAAATGCGGCTTTTCAAAATGTGAAGAAGCTGTTAACCAAGATGTCGACATTGTCATATTTTAATCCAAAGAATCGCAACCGAGTAATAGCTGGCGCAAGTGCGGTAGCCCTAGGACCCGTCATACTGCAATTTGACAACAATGTGATTCATGTAATATCGTTTACTAGTAAAAGTCTATCGGAGACCGAACGAAGATATTCACAAACGGAAAAGGAAGCCTAGCTTTGGTTTGGAGTGTAGAACGGTCTTACTATTATCTGGCAGGTATTGAGTTCGAACTGGTCACTGACCACAAGCCTTTATAAGCGATTTTAAAGCCGACGTCAAAGCCACCTGCACACATCGAGCGATGAGTTCTACATCTTCAATCGTTCAAATTTAAGATCATATATCTTGATATATGAGGGGTAAATACATCGGCGATTCCTTGTCTAGGCTATGCGAAATTGAGAATTGTGTGTCGTTCGAACAACAACCGGAAAGAAGCATATTGTTACAAATTTCCAATTTGTCTGACAGTTTTATAATTACACAAACTAGAAATTTGCTGTCAGTTGGCGAGCGGCTACCAATTGGTGTGGTGTGTGGGTGATGCGGCATGTGCAGCGATTTGCCAGAGACAAGTGGCGACGTGGTGATCCAACGGCGACTTGCCGCTCGATGTGGTTATCCAACGGAGGCAAGTGGCGACGTAGTGATCCAAAGGCGACTTGCAGCATGACGTGGTGATCCAGCAGCAACAGGCAATGCCAAACACCCAAAACTTCTTCTTTAGTTCTCGTCCAAAAATCCAATATGGATGTTTTTCCTTAGTTCAGTTAAGCGAATCCTGCTATTCGTTTTCTTTTTCTTAATGTCATTCACTTCTCATTTGTCAATGTTTCCTCTTCTTCTCTCTTAATTCAGCTGTTCCACACCAGTGCTACCTGCATTTATTAGAGTGCTGCCAAGGTGTCCTGGAAATGATCGATAGTTGTCGATATTTTTATAACATTGCCCCCTCCTCAGACTCGTGGCTCCTTACCGAGATCATATTCCGTTCCCCGATGTATTTGGCCAGACGAGCATTTAGACGTTTTTGAAGACTCAGGATAAGTTATTGAATTTCCGGGCAGTGGTCCATACGGCAGTCTTATTTCTCGACCCATTAAAAGCATCGCTGGGGTGTAACCTTTTAACTCATGAACAGCTGAACGATAAGCCCACAAAGCCAAGGCTAATAGCTGGTCCCAGTCTCCTTGATTTCTAACTACGAATTTTGCAAGGTAGTCCAACAAAGTCCAATTAAAGCGTTCAACCATCCCATTAGATTGGGGATGTAATGGCGTCGTTATGGTTTTTATGATGCGTAAATGTATAAATATTATGCGAATTTTTTCCAGAGTGTGCCCTTGCCTCCAATCTAATAGCTACACTGAAAGCATCATCCAAACATTTTGGTCGACTGGCAACAACAAGATTTTGAATTAAACTTTCACGCAGGCGCAGTGTGAGGGTGATGCGGCGTATGCAGCGATCAAACGGAGGCAAGTGGCGACGTGGTGATCGAAACAAAAAATGTAATACAGATTCCTTGATCCTTTTTTTCGAATAGGCAAAAATCGTAGATGAGCCAAAACACATGCAAGCAAAGCAGCTGTCAAAAATTAACTGAACACTCAAAATGACCGACCTTGTCAGCATAAGCGAGGGACATGAGTACCAACATAACGCCACAAGAAAATCGAAAATCGAATATACGTAACCAGCGGAAATTCAATATTCGGGATACTTAGAAGAGGGCAAACGACGTACATGCGTTCTTTCCTCTCTCCCAAGATCACTTTTATATTCTTTACATTTTCATGTATGTATGCATATAGTATAGTTTCGTATGATGCAATTGTGCAATTCGTGAATTAGACACTTGAGAGAAACAAACGAAACAAATAAAAAGAGGAAAAGAGAACAAATGATGCACGCGTTCTCTCCCAACATCACTTAATTAATTCTTTACATCTTTATGTATGAGCACATATAGTTTTGTATGGATCAATTCTGCAATTCATGAATTAGACACTTAAGAGAGATAAACGAAACAAACAAAAAGAGGAAAAAAAAGAACAAATAAAGTACATGCGTTTTTCTCCCCCACCTTTGATCTTCTCTTTATTCCTTATTACTATAATTTTAATATTTTTTTAATTTTTTTTTTATAATTATTATTGTTATTTTCTTTTTTCTTTTTGTTCAGTGGTGCGGTTGTTATATACGTGTGTGTCACACATTTGAGTGATACAAAAAGGAAAAGCGAACGATGTACAAGGGTTTTCTTTCCTCACTATCTTTATTATTTTATTATTTTTACATATGTATTCTCTTTGTAAACCTCACTGCCCAGTCCTGTTTCTAGTTTTAATGATTAATATCAACGACATAGAACACCACGGCTCGTTACAATATGCTCTTGTCACTTTGCGCCTCATATGAATTCAACTTATAGCTCGAACCCAGATGTACCGACTGCGCCAGTTATATTTGAATACAGAACTTTCAAAAACCCGGAGCATTCAATCCACAAAGAAAATACCTTACAGTACACATACGCATATAAATACTTGAACAAATTAAAAACACGACATCCTTGTTACTTTCTGTTTTATTACTGCCGTTCTTTTTGTACAAACATCATTCGTAATACATATTATCATATAAACATATTCATATAAAAAAAGTTTTTCTCTCTGTCGAGCCTGAAAGGCGGCAGCGTTAGCAGCAGTTATGCGTGGTAGTAGCGAAGGTTGGCGGTGGAGCGAAGCGGTAATTCGCGTTGCTGTTACCTCGTTCCAAAAAAAAAAAAATTGTTTATGGTACAATTTTGAGAGCGAACACAATTTGTTGAGAGAATTGTCCAGTCTTTGTAGACAATAGTCTTTGGCAATACTCCATATAGTATGCAATTTGATTGTGGCGACCATCTCCACCAGTCTTGCAGCCGCCCAGCTGGCAAATATCATAGGATTCCAATGATCCCCACGTAGTTGCCAATATCTTTGAAACGGCTGCAATTTCCCGTGAAAACATCGTTCGTAATTACTATTAATAAGACCTAGGTTCAAACCTTCTCTTTGGTTGGAATTGACCTACGAAAATAGTGCTTTTTCCACGGCCAACTATATGTTGCTTTATCACGAGTTGGAAGTCCCGTGTATCAGTACATTTAGCTACGAAACAATAACACGACGTCAAACATAGTCTATAGACATTAACATCTATACTATCATACAGGGAGGGCCAGAACAGCACCTGACGGGCCCGCAGTTATAAATATTGGTATAGATATAATTTTACTTTAAATTACATATGGTAGAGGGAGTTGAGATAAGGTGTGTGTGTCAGTTTTTTTTTATTAAACTGTCGACTACTGTAGTTCTTTTTGAAATTTCAGCTGTTTTTTGTTTCCTCTGAGCTAATAGGATATAAACCAAGCACCAAAATCGCATGGTCAAACATTTTTTGCTGCAGTCCTGTTATTTTCCTATATCCATTAACACAGCTGTTTATACTGAAGGAAGCGGATGCTAACTGCAGGGCAGTATTTGGACGGGCAAAATCGATATGGGCAAGTTCCCAAATCTCCAGACGCAGGAAATTGAGAATATTCTCCACATGCGTGAAATCAACGCTATTATACGGAAGCGAAACATGGCTGGTCTTGAACTCCATCACGCAGAGACTTAAAGCTTTCGTTAACAAGTGTTTGAGGATCATATGCAGAATATTCTGGCCTAACACTATTTCCCAACAAAAAGAAGAAAAATGGAAATGGGAATTCTGAAAGATATTGTTGCTCATATAAATAAATTTATTGAAGAATTTAACGGAACAATTTTCCCTGAAGATATTGTATTCATGGAAGTATCAAAGGAATATTTTCAATACTGTTGTACTATCTACTTAATCGAGATAAAAAAGAACAACAACAACAAGATGAGAAGTTTGAAATAGAAAACTTGAATTCGTGTACTCGCTGTTCATTAACCACACCATTAACAACAGATACATGTGATACATGTTTTTGTTATTACTATAAGGCCCGAATAGAGAAAGTTCAAAAGATTATAAAACAATACTATAAGCTGAGAGATAGAATGTCTCATCTATCGAAACAATAAAAAAGGAGGCTTCTATCTCATTAAAAGGATTAGAAAAATTCAAATATTTATGACCTCTCAATTGAATACATTTCTACTGATATTTCGACAGCATCATTAGTTTAAATATTATTATCATCTCCTACCAAGAGATATTTCCATTGCGGGAGTATCTCTCCGGTCACATCATCATAAAATCCAAGCGAAAGTCATCATAATCATTATAAGAGTGACCTTCATCATTTTCCATAACGTTTGCCGAATTCAACAATGTTGATGCTGCTGCTGCTGGTGGTGGTGGTGGTGGTGCTGCTGGTGTTGCTGCTGGTGCTGGTGCTGCTGGTGGTGGTGGTGCTGCTGCTGCTGGTGGTGCTGCTGCTCTCGATGTTGATGGTCCGTTCATGATTTAGTTTTTTTTTTTGTTTTTTACTTTTTTTATTTTTATATGCACAAAAGTTTTTAGAAGTATGCGGAAAATTTGGAATGAACCGTCGATCACTTGAAGAAACACTTGTTAATTGAAGAACAGCTTCAATTTCCACTCACAATTATATGTTCGCATATATTGCGCTGACAGTTTAGTCCACTCAAAAAATGGAATATACATTCTGATAGGATTGCTTTGAATTAACATGCGAGATTTAAACAAACAAATAGAGAAAGACATAAACCGAAATCATAACGCTTATGTAAACAAACATTCCAATCGCCTTCGAATATGCTGCACTTGAGAAAAACATTAACCAAAATCATTACGCTTATGTTAACACACATTCCATTCGCGTTCGAATATGCTGCGCTTGAAGTTTAGTCCACTCAAAGAATGGACTATTGACTTTTGCAGATCATATCATTTTGATGTCGGACATACAGCCTTTTGCAGATCACATTATTTTGATGTCGAACATACCGCCTTTTTAGATCACATCATTTTGATTTGGAACATACAGTCTTTTGCAGATCACATCATTTTGATTTGGTAGATCACAACGATTACCTTGAGAAGGGTAAAACAATCAACGACGAATATTATTCAGAGCTGTTGGATAGATTCTCAATATTGATTTGATGCAGAAACCGTCGCATTTGCCGAAAAAAGTTAGCTTCCTTCATGACAATGGACAATAGGAACAGGTGTGTAGTCGGCATAGAAAAAATCCATGAATTAGACAAGGAACCACAACCCCATCCATCATGTTCTCTATATTAAACCTCCTGCGACTATTTCCGGTTTCAAAACCTGAAGAATTGGCTCGGCGGTAAGAGATTTGGGTCGAATGAACCTTAAGAAAACCTATTATTTGGAATGAATAAAAAATTTGAAAAAAAGTCACATAAAAGAAAATAACCACCAAAACGAAATGTTATCTATGTGTTTCTAAGGTTTTATTGAATGACCCAATTACAATATAAATAGTTGAAGTTACTAGGGCCTTGAGCTAGGTGGTAGATCTTAGTTTGGTTATTTATTTTACTCTTGTAGCAAACTTTCAATCTGAACCAGTATGGATAATGTTGGTGCGCAAAACAAGTGACCTATCAAATTTATTGAATGTCGAAACTTGTATTATTTTTTTATATTGATCTCATACATTTGTTTTCCCTAAATCTACAAATATTTTTGCAAATAAATATAAAGATTGTTCTCAATCATATACAGAATGCCACTTAAAATTTGTGGTTTTAATATTATTACGGTGTAGTAAATAAGTGTATTTTTATGTTTTTTTTCAGTATAGACAAGAGGATCTGTTATACAATCACGTAGAGTTCACAGATAATGCTCTTTGTCTTGAACTAATTGAAAAGCCGCCAAGGTGTATTTTCAAGCTTCTAACTGAACAGTGTCATATGCCCAAAGGATCTGATCTTGCATACTTAAACAATATGCATACTGAATTCCAATGTAATCCATATTATATTAAAGGCACCGACCGTCGACACTGGGAATCTGAGTTTGGAATTAAACATTACGCGGGCTGTGTAATTTATAAAGTTGACGGATTTGTTGACAAGAACAGAGATGTACAACAAGATGTTCTATTTGACTATATGAGTCGAAGCGAAGATGTTTTTGTTCAAGAGCTATCATGTTATCAGGTAATTTATAGTATTTGACTCTTTTTGATTTCAAAATTATGGTCTTGGTCTTCATGGCACAAAACATTGTTAAGTAAACCATAAATTGTCAATTTTTTTTAAAAGAATTTAATAAAATAAGTATCAGGAATGAAAAAGGGAATTTCAAGAACTATTTGCATATGTTGCAAAATGTTCGACATCATGTATTATTCACAAAATTTTAGTTTTTATTTAACCAACGTGTTCGCAAGTTCCAAGTGTGTGTATAACCAAAACAAAAAAAAACAGCTGTTTGTTATACAAAATATCCGGTGTGAAAGAAAAACCCCATCAACGTGATGTGATCATTGTATCACATTTTTAATTTTATGCTCTGATACATTTTACATGCTTATGAATGTGTTACATTTCATATAGTTATACTTAAAAATTATAGTTAAAACATATAAAAGTTAATTTATATAAAAATAAAACTGCAAATTGATTAAAAACAAAAATAAAAAAACCAACTCAAAGAACTTCCGCCACAAAGATTTGAACCCGGGTCCTCATTTATACCAGCGCCTTAACTCACTAAGCCAACAACCCTTACAATGGTTCGCTGCTTAATTACAAATTTAGATCTAAACGTGTATATTTAGATTTAAACTTGATTTTTGCACCAACACACTCTCATATACCTCACACCGATTTCGTCTTACTCTGTTTTACATCTGTATTGTGAAACGAGATTTTTACCCCCTGAGCCTAAAAATTGGGGCAAGTTGTATCAATGCACTACCGTAATTGTTTTTGTGTGAAAACGTTTTTCATGAACCGTTATGATTAAAGCAAAGCCGAAAGCCCAGATTTTTGATATGAGTATGTACACACAATATATGTATGTGGGTAACGTCAACTAATACAGTAAACAGTAGAAATTAGTAGTAGTTCCATTGTCGGATATCGATTATGTCTATAACATATGTTTACATGTTCGTATCACGTCGTTTTTTGAAAACATACATTTTTGGTAATTCTTTGTGCGTCAATATTCAATCAATTTTCTCATCAAGTGATGCGCAATACGAGTATACTACAAAGTTTGTTTTGCATAAATGAAAGTAAAGATGTTTAAATCAATTATAGCAAGAATAAGAAACACAAACAGACATCGTTTGCTTCAGAATGATGAAACCGATTAAGAAAAAAAAATGTTAATTGGCTGTCAGGTGTAATTTAATTATTTAAATTTATTACATTTAACACAGGGTAATGATAGGAGAAATATGATATGTAAGGTTTGCATGTCAATTACATGTCACGCGCGTAGGTTAGATCTAGACAGGTCCCAAATAGGGCAGACCTTTCTCCAGCAATACGCTTAGAAAGAAGGAATTTTTTTGTATTTATTCAGAATTTAATACAAAAAATCGAAATTTCGCACTTTCTAGGTGGATCTTCGAAAAATTTTCTTTCACATCTTCTAATTCGCCTATAACGACCACAACAAAAGAAAAAATCATTCAAATAGGACAATCCCTGACCAAGCAATACGTGAATTTTCCATTTTAGTCATCTTTTTGAAAGCCCCTCCCCACTTGTTGATATAACCTCAACATGATAAAATTTATCTTACACGCTGCACCACAAACCATATCAGAATATTCAAATTACTTGGCGATACGACTTTTGAGTCACGAGATACAGGTTGGTTGAAAAGTAGTGAAAGCAAAAATGAAGTCTCCCTCAACTTCAATACACTTATTCCAATGATCCTCCAATAATTTTATACCATCTCTGTATTGATTTTCCGGAATACTGGTCCACAGTTGCAATAGCTTCTTCATTCGAAAAGCGCTTTCCTTGAAAAAATTGTTTCAAGTTTCTGAATATGTAGAAGTCGCCGAGAGCCAAATCTGGTGAATACGGTGGGTGTTCAATCAATTCGATCTTTAATTCATTGAATTTAGCCATCGTCCAAACACTTGTGTGAACACGTGCATTGTCTTGATGAAAAATGATTTTTTTCTTGTTCAAACCGGGTCTCTTTTCACCAATTTTTTCATTCAGCCGATCCAAAAGGTTGCAATAATATTCAGAGTTAATTGTTTTACCTTTTTCAAGATAATCAATCAACAAAATGCCTTTTGCATCCCAAAAAAACTGATGCCATAACCTCTTATGCCGATCGTTCTGACTTCACCTGTTTTGGAGCTGAACAACCAGCTTCACTCCAATGTAACGTTCTTGTTTCAGTTTAGGATCATGGTGGTAGATCCAAGTCTCATCCATAGTTATGAAACGTCGCAAAAAATCT
>JBAMAV010000220.1:0-293462 GCA_037043315.1 Amiota communis | reverse complement strand
GCAAATTTTAGGAAATTTTTGTATTTCTACTAGTTTTTGGATTTGCTTTGAGGTTATTGCGTTGCAAACTACATATCATACTTATAAGATTAGATCAAGCACTTATACCAAACTACTTTTTAACTAGAACGGTTAGTTTTCCATTGGTGAAAAGATGAGTGTTAGAAGACTCCCAATAAGATTGAATGTAAACACAAATTGAGAGATAGAAATAATCACTAAAAAACCCCATAAATATTTAGAAAGTGAAGATGAATGAATGGCAAATTAAAATGAATACAGTTGTTCCGAGAATGATAGTGACAACAGCAATAGAATAGTAAATAAAAGACGAATGGTTTGGTCTATTGAGCATAGTTCTCAAATAACTGTTATCATTTATTTTTAAAGTGGAACGTTTCATGAGAAACCGAAAAAATTCAATTGTTTCAGTTTCTCACCGACCGTTCCACTTGTTTTTCAATTGTTTCGGTTTCTCTTTGACCCTTATAAAAAATTTGATAAAAGTCATGGGGATTTCTTAAAGTTCCGGCTCACGGTGCATATTAGTGATGCATATTAGTGATGTACGAATATTAATATTTAGACAATATGATGCGAATGTCGGAAATTATTATTATTCGTGAATTTGATAGCGAATATTTGCAAAATCACTAGGGCATACATCAAAAACTTTGAGAAACGTTGTCACGCATAAAATATTACGGTAGGATAGCAATACCAACTAAACTGATTTTTAATTTTGTGTTAAGCATTAATCATTTGGTTATGACTAATCAGTGGTTTTTTGTTATGTGAGAAGTAGACGTACCAAACGCATGTGGAGGTTGTTTACTTGCCATCATGTTTTTATAACAATGAACTGGGATCGTAATCATGACGTTGTCTTGGTTGCATCCACCGAGTGTGAACGAACAGTAGCACCACTGCGTGGTAGCATTATTCAATGATGTTGTCCAATTCTTATGGCACCACCACCACCCAATATGTTGCTATGGTTTTAATGTTGTTGAGCACGCGTTTTGACTCAACGAAAGCCACCATTAGCCGGGTGTCTTGGTTGAAAACGATGATTATGTACAGTTTTATAACCAGCAGCAGATGCAACCATTGACTCACATTGCTTTTGATATTGTAAGCGTTGTTGTGGTGCTGGTGAAGTTTCATTGCTTGAGTTTGTCGCAGATGTTAACGATGATGATGTTAAAGCACTTGTTGCTGCTTGTAAGCCAACACCGGGAAGTCCGCTACTACATAAGTACTAACCCCACCACCAACTCTTGGTATATTGATGCCGGTTTGTTTGCAAGGTATCACCTGTAACTGTCATTGCATTTGTAGACTGAACATGCTCATAAGACGTGGTTTATCCAAGGGTGATATTTGTATTATGGAAAATACGTTATATTGATGGCACAATTGAATGGCACCTTTTCTAGCATTCTCTATTTGTTTTCCCTCAAACGAGACGAAAAATTGTGCTTTAAACTGTGAAGCACCAGCACCCAATTGAGACCCACAGCTTACGAGATTCAGGACTACAGGAGTCAAGATGATGAAGCCATTTCGCTCTACGACAAGTTTTTCGATATCAAGCTTCATCTCTGCTAAGCGTTCATCACTTGAGTTAGTATCTCGGATTTGTTAACGTAAATTAACCAAGCATACAGCACCGCCGCAAAATTCGATCTTAAAAGAATGAATTTACCTGCAGCAATTATGCTCCTTTGCTGATTTGTAGATCGTTTACCTGAAAGCTTTCTCCCCCAATCTAATCGGGATGTTGTTGCGACTTATATGGACTTAAGCAAGTTTTGTAAATTATTCCGTATCAGGTCATGTTCTCCACAAATCATTTTTTGTATTGTCTGCATGAAGATATAAGTACTTCCTTTGTCAATATTCACTTCACAGTACTAAAAATACCAGCAAAGGCATAGCCTTATTTATACAACTCCGTCAAGTTTGGAAATCTATAAATCAGGAAATAATTAAAAGTCTTAAAGTGAAAATAAAACCATATGAATATGACTATACTATACAATATTGTATGTATTCAACAACGAACTACAATCTACATAAATACAATATTTACATTTATAGTTTTTATTATATCTTCAAACCATTTCCATTTAATTAAATTCGTTAACAAAGCCAGAGTGATACCGCGTCATAGCAGAAGACAAGAGGCGAACAACAGCAAACAAAATGAGTTGAAGAACACACATGACTCGTTTCAAAAACACTATGACTTGCTTTGATAGTGTGCACAGTGTGATTGCCGACTGTTAACACTCAATAAATACACATTATATGCATTTAAATATCTATCAAGCTAGGAGGATTAGGTTCTACGAGTTTGTGTACAAGTACAGTATATTTCAATTGTAATGCTCCAAACGCTTTGATTATTATGTAATAGTTTTTAAAGCAACGAAGAAATATGAATTTCTAAAAAGTTGAAATCATCTCATTGTTCTTATGGCTAGTGAAAGAAAAAAACAAAAGTTTTACTTGTTGCATTATACATTTTTATTACACACACTTTTTTCTTATGTACAATTAAATGCATATTATTTCTTGTATATTATACAAATTCACTTTTGTGTTCGATATATCATCGAATGGTACAAAATATGAATAAATAAATAAAGAAAACAAGACGACATATTAACTTCGAATCCACCGAAATTTAAAATTTAAATTTTGACTTTTCACATCCTCACTTGTTCATAAAGAATTTCCAATCATTAGGGCAAGTTATATGGGATCTTTATACTATTATACACATACATATGTACATGCATATATAGTATATTGGTTCGGTCGGTTTTCAGGACTGATTATCTGTATATATTTATATTTTTTTTTAAAATGCAAATTTTTTTCATATAAAAAACATGGTTTTACCATGTTGTCCTAATTTTTGTTTGTATTTGTATGGGCAAATTCAAATTCAGGTTATTAGCTTAAAAACTGATACTCTTGTTTGTATAGAAACGTACAAACAAACGAACGAACGGACGGACAGACGAATGACCAAACTATGCCCATTTGTTTCATTTCGTCATGTTTATCCTTTCCACTTACACTTTATGAGGTTTGATCTTACAAAGAAGTGTGAAAAATGCAAATGATTTTTTTTGTTAATTGGCATCAGAACAGATCAGACAAAATATGCAGCTAAATGGGCCATTTTATCTTTAGGTGGACGACCACTGCGTCCAGAGCCACGAGCGCTTCCACTGCCACCACTAACAGCACCACCACGTCCAGCACCACTGCGGCCGCCTCCACGTGAACTACGCGTATTTACACGTGCTGCAACAGCTCGATGCTTCTCCACTAAATGGGCGAAATCATTTGAACAAAAAACGCAACCAGTTTTCTCTTCCGCACCATCCTTAAATTTAGTTTTGTCGGATTTGTAGACGACACTAATTAACTGGGCGCCACATTCATTGCATTTAGTTTCTAAAAGAATAAAATTTAAATAAACAAAAAACAATTAAATATGCTACAAGTATTGTATTAAATATATATAAAATAATACTTACCATCGACAGTCACTTTTGTGGCACCTTTAAAACAATTGATTATGACATCGCAACGATTACAACCAAGTTTCCAGCTTGGTGCTAATGTACAATCTAAGACCAGTACACCAGTGTCGCATTCAACACAACCTGATATGCCGAGTGTATTCAATGAATGTGGACATGTTGGATGCGTACATGAATTGCAACCGGCATTCTTTGGCATATCTTTAAAAGGCGGATTATTAAAGCAATATGGGCAGAAAGGATACGAACGACCCTTGCTGCCTTTGATGCCAGTCGAAAATGCTAACAGCTCAAAATCATCCAATGGACAGCGAAACTCTCGATAGACTTTAACATTGCCATTGGGCAGTGAATAGGTTTCATCGCAATGTGAACAATGTAGACGAGCAGGTTTTGTCTATATATAAAATAGAAATGAAGAGTTAAGTGATGATGTCATATACAAAAACATCAAACAATCAGCACTCACCTGTATATACTTCATATAGCGCCGACACTTGCCACACCGGGAATGCGCCTTGCCCGTCTCGGCAATTGGTGAGAAGGACACCTCAAACAAGGTATCCATATTCGTTATGTTCTGAACAAAATATACAAATTTCTTACGAAAAATGTCAATAGCATGATTGAGAACGGCTTTAAAATCGGCATTGCCTTTGGCAATTAAATTTAACATTCGTTCGATTTCCGAACGCATTGTGGGCAATACTAATTCCGGATCAATTTTTTGATAGCCATGCACTAGGACAATACCCAATGTTGTGGGTAATAACTTTCTGCCGGTCTCAATACGTACATAATTCCTTTGGCAGATGTTATTAATATGAACTGGTATCGAGGCATCAGTACCAATGCCATGCTGTTCCATAAGAGTGATTAATTCGGCTTCGGTTAGGTAGTCCGGTGGTCCAGTTTGACTTTCAACTATCCGTACATCATTGATGGCAACTTTTTCGCCTTCAACAAATGGTGGTATCGCTTGATCGCGACCAAATGCTTGCCATGTCATGACCTTTGTATAACCAGGATCGATTAGAACATTCGCTGTGCAAGAGAACGACTCAATACCAGCTTTTACTTTTATGGTAGTTGTGCGATATTTAAGATCACGTGAAACAGTTCCCATGAAATGACGACAAATGAAATCGTATATACGCCATGTGTCACTATCGAAATCGCCACGTGTAGCCAATTTCATTGGTGTAATCGGTGGATGATCACCAGCATCTTTGCCTTTGCGTGGTGCATTGAAATCGCTCAATATGGAGCGTGCCTCCTCACCCAATTCACTTGATGGCTGTAGCAGGCGAAGTACAGCATTTAAATCGAAGTTTGCTGGATATTGATTGGTCTCCGTACGTGGATAACTGATATAACCCTGGGTATAAAGCCTTTCGGCAACTTGCATTGCTTGAAAAGGTCCAATGCCCAAACCAGAACTACAAATACGCATTAACTCGACTGTGTTTAGAGCCTGCGGACGACTTTTGAATTGCTCTTTAGATGAGACACTTTCTACACTGTTGTAAATTAAAAAATAAAATTATTTATTAATCATATATGATAATATGTATATATAAATAAATTGTGTTACATACAGTGCCTCTTTGTGCTCTTTGACTTTTCCCAATAGCATGATTGCAATGTCTTTTTTAAAGACTCGCCCACGAGCCCATTCCAAAGAAACTTCCGGTTGACCAGCCAACATTTGTAAATACCAAAAACTCTCGGGCTTAAATGTTTGTATATCATCGTGTCTTTGCACACAAAAACCCAATGTAGGCGTTTGACAAGGACCATAAGAGATTAGCGATGAGTCTAAATCTCCGTAACGACCCTGAAAGAATTTCGTTTGAAACCGCGTAAAGGCACAACCAATACGCAAATCAAGCTCTTGTCGTGCATCCACCGATTTCGATTCATTCTCATTCGGATACCCCAACGTTTCCATGGCACCTTTAATATCTTTTTCCGTAATAGCTGAGAAATGTGCACGATATGTCACTGTTTTGCTATAAACATTCTGTATAACATCCTTGACAGCATCCATAACCTCATAGCAAATGTTCTCGCCTTCTTTGTCACAATCAAGCCATAACACAAGATAATCGCAACCGCGAGCCTCCTTGTCAAGAAATGAACGCATATGCTGTTTTGGATTGACTTCCTTTTTCTCAGTGGGACAACCAAACAGTTCCACTGGATCAACTTTATCCCATGAATTGTATTTGCCAACAAAATCCAAAGACATAACATGACCACACACAGATGTCATCCGAAAGAGCACCGAACGCTCATCACGAAATGAACCTGACCATTCATGTACATTACAACCATTATTCGGACCTGCATAAAATTATTAAAAATGACATAATAAATAAATATATCTTCCATCCATAGTCCACATCATAAGTTATTCTTTCATTTATATAATTTGATACAATTATATATGCATATCATGTTGTGTTCTTAAAGGACTTTTTTGCGGAAAGAAAGCATCGAAAATCTACCTAATTGATACCGAGTGCGGTACTACCGCCCCTTGTCCTATTGTACCCCCTGAACTGTCCTTACATATTTCTTTGAGAAGGGAGAAGGAGCATTGCTACTCAAAGTCTATGCTCTACTGATGCATGATGCCAACTGCAGCAGATTGCCACTTTTCTGGTGTTTTGCACATGTGAGAACCAGATTACCTATTGTATGATTTTCACTGCATCATCCAGAAGAAGAGAGAGTCCTGCGCATTTTCAACGATACCAACTTAGATAGGACAAAAATCTTCTTAAAGGTATCTTTTAAATGTTTAAAGATTCTTTCTTAAAAAAACAAATGAAAAAGATTCGATTTTAATCATTTGGACTCCAGTTGATTTTACACTTTCGCAGTTGAAATATATGATTTTTGTAAAGCATATTAGAAGATTCACCGGCGATTGAAATACTTATGCAATATTGTCTTTTAAGTTTTGAGTTTTGATATAAAAATAAATATGTTACACAGGGTCTTCATTTTACCTACCATCAGATCAGATAATTTGTTGTAACTCCTGTGATCCCCTACACTACTATAAGTCCCAGCAGCCACTATACAGATTAGAGTATGAAGGCTCAGTTGGTTTAAGGACCCTTAGAGAGGTGCCGCTCGGTGGAAGCGTACACTGAAGCTAAGAGCAGTCCAAACTAGGCATAACAATGGCCTTAAATGTTCCTGGTAAAATCACTCCAGTGGTGAGCAAGCTGTCTACCCTATTCTATTCTTTCCTACCGAATTAAAAAGCTACTAATATTCTGCACAATCTAGTGCAAGCATTGGAAGGAAGACACAACCACCATCATATACTTATGTACATAAGTATGTATGCATCAAACATTTGATCGATTGAACCACCACCATGAAACTTGTCCAGAAAGGGTTTATTTTCATTAAATACTACAAGAACTAATGATTTCACATATTCAATCATTCAAAATCATATTTCATTATATATGTGACTGAAATGTATTTCATCAAATTTTAGTAAAAGCAAATTTTTAATTGAACATCTGCAATTAACAACTAACCTTTTCTTGTTGTACTCCTTCCATTCGATAAAATTGTTGCCAATGATGCTGCCAACGAGGGCTTCTCTGCAACCATTAATACTTTCTTCATATTAATAGATTCACCCTTAGCTCCCGCTAACGAATTAATTTAATTCAATTCTATACTTTTTCATAGAAAACGAACTACAATTTATTCTCTTTTTGTTTGTTTTTCGTGTATAAAATTAAATAAACTATTTATTCATTCATGAATATGATTTTAAATAGAAATGATGATGCTCACCGAGTCAGACACCGAACATCGAACACTTGTTATGTTTTGCGTATGACATCAACATAGTGTTGGTAAATTACCACCAATACCAATAGCTAGTGCTATCGATAGTTTTTAAGCGCCCAAGACACGGTCATACATCGTTGGTCGCACATCATCATAATGTTAGTTAAATATGTATGTATGTGTGCGTCTCATATACGATGTATAATGGAATATGCAAATTGTTTTTGATATTTCATCATACATCAGTACTCTCAATTCTCTCTTTGAGTCTTTCTCTTTGCTCTTTCGCGCAAGCTATCTCATTTACGCTTGCACAAGGTAAGTAAGTATGAAAGAGACAAATATAGGAATGTGCTCACTTTTTCGAAATACTTGAAGTGAGCAGATGTGAGTGCCTGTGTGAAATATTTGTAAAGTGCCGACGTCAAATCCGTCATCGACATTGTCCTTCTATACATCGGCACAGTACAAAGATAAAGAACAAATGAGAAAATGATGTGGGACCAACGATGTATGACAATGTCTTGGGGGCTTTAATGATTTTACACTATCGATGTTTTTTTTTTTTCAAGTTTTGAATGATTATACACATTTGGGGTCCTCACGAGATTGATTAAACTGCATAAACAACCGCTTCATAAACTACGTGACAGTTAGTCCATATAAAAAAAAATTGGACCATTTGCGTAAAATTCTGCTACGATTGAGTTGAGAAAATTGCATAAAAGATTAGCGTTGCCACAGTTTTTCAAATTTAATTTAAACAGAAAATAGAAGTACGATTAATATAAATTTCGACTGTCGACTGGTATTTCTTAGCAGTGTTGGCGAATTGCTGCCGTGTTTAGCTCATTTTGGCTCTTTTTATCCTTTTTCTTTCCTCGCCCAACATAAAACAGCTGATGATGGCACATATCAGAAATGAAAAAGGGAGCTGCAAGAACTTTTTGCATACATTGCAAAATGTTCTAAATCATGTATTTTTCACAACTTTTTAGTTTTAATTTAGCCAGCGTGCTCGCAAAGTTCCCCGTTATTTTAAAAACAAAACACGTGTTTACAGTGTTTAAAAATTATGCAATTTTAAACAGTGTAAATCTTTTAATATCATTTGCCGTTGCATTATTTGAGTTTAAAATATTATTCTATCGTTTTCTTCTGACTATCGATAGTAGTGCTGAAGAACTATCGATGGTACTATCGATAGTATTGATAGTTTTTTTCCCAACAAGACTATCGATGGTTTTTAGCACTATCGATAGTATCGTATTTCACATCACTGTTTCTTTTTTGAGGCTCAGCATAAAAAAAATAATACTAAAATTGAAATTTTTAATTCATAAAATTGAAATTATTAGATTAGCGATTCTAAAGATTTAATGCATCCCAGCTTCTTCGACCGAGTCCGAGCGGATGTTCAATAAGGCTGGCTACCTAATTTCTGACACATAATAAGTTGAAAGATCTCTAAAAAACTGTGAACAAATGAATTTATTTTTCATTATTATTATTTTTCTTAAATACATGTATTTTTATTAAAAGTTGTTTATGTTTAATAAAACCATATTCTTTTTTCATTACTTTTAATTTTAATCATAGCCTGCATACTATAGCAACGAACGAAAATTTGTTTACATGTTGGTTTCCAAATGCTACAATCAAGTTCGATAGTACTATCGATAGTTTCAACTATCGTTTAAAAAACTATCGATGGTCGCACTATCGATAGTTTTCCAGCACTAATCGATAGTCCTATCGCCTAGTATCGATGGTCAAGGAAAACGATAATTTTTCAGCTCTACATCAACCCAACGAATACTAGTTGTGTTATCTACCATACTATTTTTTTTTTTCAAGTTTATTAAACAACAATAATAATATACATATGTCAATGTGTTATATAAATTTTGTTAGATTTTGCTTTATGTTAATATAATTATTTGTCGATATTCATATGGTGGTAAAAGGTAATTACTTTTTTATAATAAATTGCTGCCAAACTGTATATTTTCTATTCACAAATTAACACTTTCAATTCGAAGATGCTTTTTTTTAATTTTTTGCGGAATAATTTAATTTTAAAATAAAAAAAACTTACATCAATTTTAAATAAGTTTTGTTTTTCTTTTTACTACGTACTTTAGTAATGGCGCGGTGTCGCATAAGACAGAAACGGCAACAGAACCAGACTCCAGTACATTTTTACCAGAAAACGAAAAAAGCAGGGTCGCATTGGGAAAACAGTGCGGCCAGGTTGCATAAAGATTGGCACTAGATTTCAGTGTACAAGTACTTTTGACTTCTTTTCGTGCTGTTTTTTCCTTTTGTTTTGATTGCTCTTCGTTATTTTAATTTAATTTAGTTTTAAATTTGAATTTCTATTAGTTTTTAAGTTTACTTTACAATGGTTAACAATGAATTGTTATTATTATTGACTGAATGTGGAATGGTATTATTTTGTTTGTTAATTTTTGCAATATATTCCACCTTAAATTTTATTTATTTTAAGCTTTTATCACTTCACTTTGCTTTTTCACTATGATCAAAACAATAACAAGCATTTCTGGTTCCGTTCTATGTGGCACAGTCCCACAATACCAAAAACGGACCAGAAAAAAACGGTGCCAGAAAGTCATTACTGTTTTCTGGTACTGGTGCCGTTTCTGGTCTATGCGACACTGCGCCAAAACAGACTTCTTTTCGGTGTCGTCTTTTCCTTTTCTTTTGATTGCTCAACAAAAGAATATAGACCAAAGCTTTGAAGTCTTTCTTAAAACAAATTGTGGCAGAAATACGTATTTTCACCTTAAATTTTATTTATCTGAATTTCACTTTGATCAAAATATAAAAAGCAGTTTTGGTTCTGTTCTATGTAGCACATTCTTACAACACAGTCCCAGAACGATGTTACTGAAGACAAGTTCTGTTGCCGTTTCTGTCCTATGCGACATCGCGCCATGAATGAATTTGTACATGAGTGGTGACTGCCAATTTTAGTGTATTTTGTTTTTTTTTTTAACAGGTTGCCATCCTTGTTAAATTACATGTGCTCTGGATTTGTTTAGCACTCGTGCGTCTTTCAGCCGGTGCTGGTGTTCTTTCAACTTGTGGAATTTTTATATTTTGGAATTGCCAAAAAGGTAAGAACGCCGTTGAATTTTTTAAGTAATCAAAAATAATTTTGTATTATATTATTAAATAATTGCAAGGAAAGGTAATTGAAAACTAGTAAAAGAACAAAAAAATTTGCGCGTTGGTATGGCAGAAGATGAAGAAAATCTTTCGCCCACTAAGGGTAGTAAAAAGAAAGGCGGTAAAAAGCGCAATCCTGATGATGGGAAAGATGATGCTGTTGGTAAAGAAAACTCAAATGAGAACGTCGTGGAGCCAAAGAAACAAAAACTGGGCAAAGCAATCACTGAATCGAACCCACCAACAGATAATAATTTTAAAATCGACAAATCTTTATTGAAATTATTAAATGATATGAAATCGGAAGACAAATGTGAAATGGAAATAAACATTGGCAGAGTGATTGATTTCTTGGGCCAAATAAAAGATAAACCCATGGTAAATATTCATCGAGGGTTATTACTTTTACATATATTTACTTATATATTCTATCATTATAGCAAAAGAAATATTTGGATTATTTGGTTAAACGTTGTGTTCGTGCTTGCGGTAGCCCTCTTTCGATTGCTCGTAATGTTAACTCTGCATGCCTCATAGCCCTGCTGCGAATTTTTAACAATATACCATTGGAACAAGTTTTCAAGTTGCTTGAAAGCGAACTTATGGATGGCCCTGAAGATATTCAAGGGATTTCAGGTCAAATTCTGGTTTGCTCTTCAATTCTCAGAAGTGGACGCTTATCTTTGGGTGAAGAAACCGCAATTAAACAGTTCACAGACATTTTAATAAACACCACGCACCGTCGTGCATATCAAGCCCGTATGGCTTATACAACTTTCAAAGAATCATTCCATTGGGTAAGTATAAAATGAAATATAATAGAACTAGCATAGCCTAGTCATGATGATAATGTGCGATTTTTGTAGTCATTGTTCCTTTCTCGCTCTAATTTTGTCAACGCACATTTGTTTAATTTTTTGCTACTTACGAAAGCAAACATGTTTTTGTGTGTCTTCTCAAATGTTCGAATGTTCTCGTTTCGATAGAGTGTCATATAGATTCATGTCATCCGTACCGTTAAACTTGATTTAAGTTTACAATTACAATATTTATAGTTTACAATTTTTTTAAAGAACGTAATATGTATTGGCTTGGCTACTTGCCGTCTGCTTAAACTTATGTTTATAGAACAAATAACAAAAAAGCACTTATCATTTAGACCTCCTTTGGCAACCCTCCAATTTGCTACACCCACCTGCCTCGTTTTAGGGAGATAGCAGATCGTTCAATCTTTGAATTACCCAAGTTCTAAAAAACAAATAACTTTAATTATAATAAAATAATATACCTAATCATTAAACTCATTTATCATTAACTTCTTATACTTTAAAGCTTTAAAGATTCGTCCAATTATCATCTCCTACACCGTTCAAAATATCTCTAATATCTCGCTCTCTGATATTTAAGCTTTCGCCAAGTATCTACATCTAAATTCTCTCAGTACCGGACATCTGCCAAGAAAGTGGCGTACAGTTTCCTCTTCTTTCATGGTGCATAATGTGCACAATCTCATTCTGCTATGCTGATACCACAGGAGATCACCTCGTGTCTTCATTATGCATAATTACAATATGTCACACCCTTCTCTTAGTCTAGGTCTTTAAATATACGTCTTGCGCTACTCCTTGCCTGGTTTAGATAATATTGTTCCTGTTGATGTTTTATTGACACTAACAGCTCAACACAATTATTTCACCATGCTGTCCGGGTCAATCCGTTAGTTAATTGTATTCTTAAATTTTGAATATGATCAAGTAGTTGTACGTGCCAGAGAATTCCTTTTGTCATTAACATTTTTGTTAGAATATGTGGTAACCTATTGCAGCTGTAGTCATATAAAGTTCTCTTTTTATGTATGTAAGGTGCAAGTTTATTGTGTGTGAAAATGCGTCATCAATTCCAGTTTCTATGGCAAGTACGTAGTTAGGGGTACATTCTGGCAATTGCAATATCCGCTTGACGAAGTATCTCTGCAATAAATTAACTTCCTTGTAGTAAGAATGCCTAAACCTGTGCTCCATAAGTTTGGATGGACCTACATGCCGCACTAAACAGATTCCATTTTGCAACAAGTGTGATATTCTTTTTACCTATAAATGCTTTCCAAGTCGAGTTTATCGCCACCTTTGACTCTACCCTTTTGTTTAAAATATGGGGCACAAACGACATACGAGGGCGGTTCATAAAGTACCCGTGTTAGAAATGAAGACACCATTTTTTAAAAAAAAAAATGTTTTTTATTTTTCAGCATAGTCCCCTTTTAGAAAGATACACTTCTCCCAACGTTCAGGCCATTTTTTTAACCTCTCCAAAAAATAGGATTTGTCGAACTCTTCAAAATACGCCTCTGTTTCAGCGATGACTTCCTCGTTTGAGCTAAATTTTTTTCCCGCGAGCCATTTCTTCATGTTAGGGAACAAGAAAAAGTCGCAGGGAGCCAGATCGGGTGAATACGGGGTGCGGCAGCGATTCATAACTCAATTCATGCAGTTTGGCGGAGACAACACCAGATGAATGTACTGGTGCATTATCGTGATGAAACAACACCATTTTTTCGCCAAATGCGGCCGTGTCTCCTTTAATTTTTTGTCGAAGCGGTCCAATAACTCACTGTGATCGTTCTTCCTTTTCCTAAAAAATCCATGAGGATGACGCCCTTCGCATCCCAAAAAATCGTCGCCATAACCTTACCGGCCGATTGGACCGTCTTCGCCTTCTTTGTAGCAGATTCACCGGGAGAAATCTATTGTTTTGATTGTTGCTTAGTTTCTGGTGTGTAGTGATGAATCCAGGTTTCATCAACGGTGACAACTCGACACAAAAAATCCTTCGGATCTCGCCTAAATTTCCCCAAACACAGCTTCGAAGATAACAGCCGCATCTCCTTGTCCAGCGTGAGCAATTGCAGCACCCATCGGGCCGACAATTTTTTCATCGCCAACTTATCATGTAAAATATTAATTGCCGTTCCAGTCGACACACCTACGGCCTTTGCTACTTCGCGTAGTTTCGTTCGTCGATCAGCGAGAATCATGTCGTGGACTTTTTCAATGATTTCCTCGGACACCACGTCTGCCGGGCGTCCTGGTCGCTCCTCATCAAAAACGGATGTTCGCCCACGTTTAAATTCGTTGAACCAATATCTAACTGTGGTCATAGATGGTGACGTGTCCCCGCAAACAGCATCCAACTTTGCTTTTATCTCCTCGCATTTTTTCCCATCCAAAAACAAAAATCGAATTACTGAACGATACTGCTCTTTTTCCATCTTAGCGAAAATCACGAAACACGTCGGACTCGGATGGCTGCCAAATCGAAACTAACCTATCAATCAGTCTGAAAGCGTCGTCTAATAGATAGCAGCACACGATGATAACACTAACTTCACTCAGGAACGTCCTCTGTCGTCAACCACGGGTACTTAAAGAACCATCCTCGTATTCTGAGTCAATGTTACTCCCAGATATTTGTAAATTGTTACGACTTTAACCTCTGCTCCTTTAAAATACCACTTTTCTCCAGATGCTGGTCGACCTCCTCTACGGAATGTCATAATCTCCAACTTATTTAGGTTAACATTCACGCCCCAATTATCACAGTACATTTCTAATCTGTTTATCATAGTTTGAAGGGTCTGAATGTCGTCTGAAAGAATCAATATATCATCTGCATAAAGCAGGATTATCGACTTGAAATCCTCCTCCTAAACTGTCATGGAGATCGTTTAGATATATTGCAAAAAGTAAAGGTGGCAGTAAACATCACTGTTTAACACCACTCTGCGTTTGAAAATCATCCGATAATTCGGTTCCGGTCCATACTGCACTTTTAGTTTCTCTGTATATAGTCTCAATGAACTTTACAATTTAAGTTGAAACGCCGAATTGGTGCAGTTTGAAAACAAGAAGCTTGCGTTGTATTCTGTCAAACGCTGCTGTAAAATCTACAAAGAATGCATAAACCTTCTTTTTTGAGAGAATTTTAATTTGACTATCGCGTATACTATATTGTAGATATTATCAATCGTTGAATAATTCTTCCTAAATCCGGCTTGATACTCATTCAGCTTATTATGTTGTTTTTTCTCGTCCTATTTTATATATACATATAGATTCGAAACGAATTTCCACTGGATAAAAAGTTAGCTATACAAATAACTACTACTTTCATTTTGAAATTACTGTTCTATTCTTCTGACACTTTTTATTATTCTACGCAAATATTATGATCTTTAAAATATACAGATACATATTTATGCAATTTGTAAGCTTGTAATTATGTTAAAACATCTCCAAAAGCCTTTTCGACTACAGGGAATTTGAAACTTTGTGGAGCAAGCAAATAAAGTAATATTTGGCAAATCAAAATGTATTTTATCTGAAGCTCCGGGAACTTGCAATGTGGATGTTCCAATGCAACCGACTTATAATCCTGACATTGCACATGTTACCATTTCTTTTTGTCTCTGCAATACTCTTTTGTGGTGTTAGTCTTAAATTCAACATAAGAACAGACGAAGACTGACAACCACCTGTCCCAGTGTTTTTGCCAATAGGGGGAATGGATTTGCCAAGAGTGTGACATAATGAAATTACCGATATGGTACATCTTTGTCCAGAAAAAATATTGAAAATTATGTAAAAAGCAGCAAGCTCTTACGATTTTATAGGCTTGTTTCTAAAGGGATGTGGATAAAAGATTTATATGCAGACAAACAAAATTAATGATGTTTTTTGTATTTGCCTACATTTTAACAGATTTCACCAGAATTATTCAAAACTGCTATGTGGGAGCCATTGAAAAAGGAACTATTAAAACCTTGGCCCAAGCAAACAATCGGCACAGTTGATACTTTGATATTGATAAGCCAATTCTATCCTGATGTCATGAAAGCAGACGTTATAGATGATTATTGCAATGGTGCTGACCTATTAAATCCCAAGAGCTATGAACATCTTTATCGTATATATTTCAAAGAAACTTGTGCCCGTAATGAATTGCCAGAAATCATCGATAACTTCGCTTCTTACATTGCAGAAAAGCATAATCTCGTAGAATTTTGGAAAAAGTTTGTCGTTGCTGATTTACAGAAAGTAACAAAATTGCAACAGAACTTCATTATACGTCTACTGACTATTATTATTTCACATCAAACCAAACCCGATTGCTCTAATTTTCTAACGACAAATTTTATGAAAATGTTTATCGATGGTCTGAAGTCTAAAAAACAGAAAACAATGAAATATTGTAATGATTTCACTTCTGCTTTGGTCAAATCGTGTTACAAACTGGACTCCGATGAAGAAAAACTAGTCATCATATATAGTTTGATAAAACCACCTTCAGGAATATTAGATATTGAAAAATATACTAACACACGCATCATTTATCAAATGATTAACTCGCTTGGCAAAGATGGTATTATGTCAATTTATGATTTCTATTTTAATATTCTTACTGGACAATCATCTAATGATAACGACACTGCCTTTAAGTTGCAACATCTTTTGAACAATAAATCTGTACAAGATTCTATAGAATGGCGTATTCAAAAACTATGTACTATCTTTACATGTGGTATATTCCATGTTAACGAACAACTGGCAATTTGCAAAGCGGATGAAGCATCAGACTTTAGCAAAACAAATAATATATCATGTAAGCGCGTGTTCCTTTATAGTCTGACAGTTAACAAAAAATCGTTGAAAATGGAAAAAAATCTAATGGATCGTTTAATCAATCGTATTAATTTGTTATTGACTGATCGTAAAAACCAAGACAAATTTATTTCCAATAAATACTTTGATGAAACAACCAAAAAAGCCTGGACACAAATGAAAACGATTTTGGATTCATTGATGAATGATGATAAAGTACCTTATCCTTTAATCATATTACTGCAACACTTAGGCATTCTGTTATTTTCTGAACCCAAAACAGAACTTACATCCATAAACGATTTATATGAATGCATCAAGGTTTTCCGTGGGAATGACGAATCCACCGATGACTCTAAGGAGGTAAATATATAAATCAATAATTGAAAAAATGCAATATGATGATTATTTTAATATTAATATTTAATATTTCTTTTTATAGAAACTACCTTGGACTCATGTTCTGGTTGATTTATCTTTGCATTTGCTATCATTAGATTTGAGAATATTAAGAGATGTTGTTGTGATGGTGTTTGATAACATGTCAAAATATTTTGATATAAGTGCCTTACATTATATATTGTCACTGCTGAACATGAAGGATGGTCAGAATCCTTTAAGTAATCAGAATGATGATGATTCTGATGTTGAAAATGACAGTGTTGAAGGTTCTGATAATGAAAATCAGAAATCTGATGAAGATTCTGGAAATGAGAATAGTGAAGAAGAAGATGATGACAACGATGACGACGACGATTCTGAAGATGATGATGAGGATGAAGATGATGATGCTGATGCTGATGAAATTGAAAAGAATGTTGATGATGATGATGATGGCGAAACTATTACCGATATTCAAGTTTTACGCAATGATTTGTCACAAGCATTAATGGCAAATGGTGCTGGACCAATAGCTGACGATGATGCTGATTCAATTGATTTGAATGACTTAACCGAAGAACAAGGACGTAAACTTGATGATGCTATTGCTAGTGTTTTCAGAGGCAGAATTAAATCATCAGAGAGTCGTTCAAATAACCATAAAAAATCAAAAAGCTATCGTACTACGACAACAACAACTATGCATTTCCGTTTGCGTGTTCTTGATTTAGTAAAAATTATCAGCGCAGAACGTAATGACTCAATACTAATTGCAACAACAGTTATGCAATCTCTTTACGAAATGTTGCAATATTGTACAACCAATGAACTGAAACCATTGCAGAATAAGACCGAAAAAATCCTTGACAAAGTGATTAGCACGACTAAATACGTTATGAGCAGTGGCAGCATCTGCAACAAAAATCATCAAGATGAATATGTTGCATGGAACCAAAACGAAATGTGCTTAATAATACGTCAACTTGTGCGTACGCCAATCTTAATAAAAGATCATGAAATAGCAAATCGTTTATTAACCAAATGCTTTAAATTTCTGATCTTAAATGGTTCATGTATGCCTAAAACGAAAAAAGAAGAGACCATACTATCATTGTGTCTCGAGTACCTGCAAGAATATATCAATAAACGCTCAGCAACATTGAACTTTACAGTTTTCTCAGAAATATTTCAATCAAATTGGTCTGACATTTGGCAATTGGCCCAAACACTAGCCACTCAGGGTATCCATAAACAAACACGCATCTATCGTCGTATTCAGGCTTATAAATTGTTAATTTTCCTATATCGCAATAAGAATAGTGTAAATGGATTAAACAAAGACAACATCCAATCGATTCTAGAGAATGTTGAAAAGCCAATATACAACCACATTACAGAATTGGCCAAATCAATGAATATTAAAACAACTGGGAGAGAAGTTGATGGATTATTTGAATTAATTTTGGTAATCGAACGAGCCTACGAGAAAGACTTTCACTCGTATGGTGCATTATCGACACTCTGTACCAAGAAAACTCCCGGACTTATGGAGATGGTGCGCCAACGAGTGTTTTTGACTGTCACAAATAATTACAAAAAATATTGTGGCATGCATAAACTCAAAATTCTGCAAAACAGTGACATACCCAATTTACAAAAACATGATGATGATGACGATGATGATGATAATGATGAGGAGGCGATGAAAGATGAAAATGTTAAGGATGTCAATGATACTGATGGCAAACCATTGCCTAAAAAACGTGAAAAGGAAAACACCTTAAAGCGTAAAACAAATGATGAAAATATAGATAATAATATCGTTGGTGACGGTGGTGAACAAGAACAAGCAAACAAGAAAAAAAAATTGAAGAAACAAAAAAGATTGGAACAAGCATCACGCGGCCTTGTTGGTGGCATCTTCAAGGAAGATGTTTGAAGAGGGAGATAATGCAGTGCATTAATTATATTTTTTTTTTTTTTTTTAATTTTTGTTTCAATTCTTAGAACTGAGGTTTCATATGGACTAGTAAAAACCTAATTTTAATATGTGAGTTCATACATATATTGAACTAATATCAATAAAAAAAAATACATATATATAAGTATGTAAATCAGAGTGTTTTATTTATAGAAATTTGTTATATTGTATCATAGGTTTCATCTTATAGCTGTCATTGTTAATTGAGGAGTATTTAAGCCTTAATAATATTGTTGTAATTGTAACAGCAAGGGGCCTGCAAATAGAAGTACGCAAGCAAATAAATAAAGAATGGGAAAAATGGAGATTTGTGTAAAGCAGCAGGAATAAAAAATATAAATGCAAAATTAATAGAAGATAGAGTACTATATAAGTATTAAGATCTAAAAAGGAAGCCATGTCGATCGGCCGAAGCCACAAGTCAATTGGGTCGGTTACAGTATTGTGAGAAGATCCACCACACTGCGGACAGACACACGTTTCCTGTAGCACTGGATAATAAGAGAACAGCCTGACCTTGACTAAGCTAAGGTTGTTCAATTACTACTCATGCAGCTATCATCAACAGGCGAAGAACGTCATGCTAAAACAATATTGTTCTGGTGTGACTGGAACGACTTATAGGAAACTACTTTCAAGAGTGTCGCCCATTAAAAAGGCTATGTTATTCTTGAATCTCTCGATGTCAGATGTCATATCGGATATGCCTGGAAGAACAACACCCAAGTAGTGCTGCAGTTGGGGTGTGCACTCATGTATGAAGACTGTAAATACTGCTTTTACAGCAGATCATTGTGTTGGCAAACTGGTAATTATTTTACTTCCTGTTGGAAATGGTCAATTCTAGCCATCTGAAAGCAGTCTGTCACCGTACGACTGATTTGCAGGTATTCCCATTGACTGTCACTGAGGAAAGGAGTCCAGGTAGGAGCGGCATAGTTAAGGATGGAGCGTCAAAATGCCTTATAGGTTAGTTCTCTTTTTTCCAGGATCTTCGTCGTCATCACCTTCTCTGAGGTGTTTACATGGTTGGTGGATTAAGGCCATGACTGCACATCGCCTTCCAAATGTCTAATGTGCTTGACCATGGTAACTTTTAAAGTTGGGGTTTTTATGGTTTATTATTCAATTCAGTTATGGTGGAGGCATTGTACTTGTCTTTAGAATGCCAAAGTTTTTCCTGACACTTTCAGGATTTTCGCAAGCATTTGCAATGCAAATCGGCGGTAGTTCTAAGTGTCTTAAAAGCAAATTTTGTTCCGATAATATCTGAGGAAAATTTATTCTTGTATCTATAAAACAAGTCTAACTTATAAAGGACTTTGTGGTCCTTATTTTGTGATACATATGTTAACACATAATAATGCAGTATTACTTACTAACAGTAGAATTATAGGACGTTTTATGAAATTCAAAAACCAGTTTTCTGCATCCAAGGGTTACGACATCAAGACAACTAATTTTACACATTTTAACTTCGATGAGAAGATGTTATATAAAAATGTAAAATTAGTTGGATGGATAGCACATAGATTCTTAGGTCAAGTGAATCCCATAAGTGTTTTACATGATGCACATCAGGTAATTGTGGCTACATTTGGAGTTTCTTAAGAACGTTATACTCGTACAGCAACCAATGCTTAACTATGTGAGCTATATGCTATGGATGATTGTCATTGCAAATAGTGTCAGTTACATTTTGTGAGTTCTCTGTTACCAGTTTAACATATTTTTCCACAGATTGTGTGGGACAAGAGAAATGAACAATTTTGAAGGTGTATCTTGTTTTTATCAATAACCAGAGTTAAATCTGTGGTAGAAACCAAGCCGATGTATCCCAGCAGATCGCGTCAATAAGCCGTATCTATCACAAACCTTAGCAACTGTTGGCAATAGTAATGTATTACGTTTTGCCGTTGAAGACAATGGTGTCTCTGTCGATGGCATCACATAATTTCTGGGAAAAATTCAAGCACCCAATCTTCATCACGATTTTTTTGCTGCCTTTATTGACCATTTTCCTGTAAGTAAGCAGATTTTCAATGATTTTAAATCATTCTCAATGGACTTTCAAATATTTCAAGAGAACTCAGAATTCATTATATGCGTTGGGTTGATAGCCAAATACTCAAGCATATTAGAACCTGTTGCCAATGCATTACAATCAAAAACTAAAATATCTCGCGTAAAAGATCATCGCAGCAACAATTCTACCAGAACTGCAGCTGCAATTGGAACTGATTTACAAGTCTCGCGCATTGTATCTCGCCAACAATATCGGTCTAAGCACTCTGCTGAGTCTCCACGCTATTTTTGGAACCAATCGATCTTTATCCCTTATTTGATATCCGCACTGATTTTACTGATGTAAATACATACATATACCTGCTTTCGGTTTGATGTCGATACATCCAAGTATAATGCTAAATAGGCCACTGCCAATACTACCACTTGGAATGTTTTGATAATGAAGCCGAGTTATGGTATGAACTATGGAAGGACAAGGGCATGACAAGAGAAAACCTAAAAAACTAAGACCTAACAGTCTACAGAAATATTCTTTCCTACAATAAAAAGCGCAATTTTCCAAATTTTTTTTGGCACAGCATTGTACAACAAGCAGCATAGAGAGGTCTTTCTGTACACTGCATCGTGTGAAAACATGGATGAGGTCAACGATGCTAGAGAGCCGTTTAAACGGTCTATATATGCTTAGCGTACACAGAAAAATGGTACCAGAAAATGCCGATAAAATTACACGTGAACTTTAGAATCGGTTTTGTAAAGAACCTCGAAGACTACTATTACTGTATAAATATAAATATTTTTCTCCATTAATAAACGTTTTTGAAGTGTGTATATTATTCGTGAGCGCCACCTGAACAATATCCTGGCTACGCACATGCCTGTCCCATTAACTTGCTTACATAATACTTGAACGATCCCTTAAGCAAATTTTAAGAGATCATATGTTAATGAAAATTAAGTAGAAATGACGGTTAGATCACACTGGTAGATATACATATATCGCTCATCATCCCGGATTAACTGATTAACAGTACCCGATACATGTACATGGAACGGGATCTGTCTTTCCGGATAATCGAGGCTGTACTGTATTTATGCGAGCGCGCGCATTCTAGAAACCAGTTGGCAGCTTTTTCGTGTTGCATTAAAGAAAAAAAGACCAAAAAATAATCGTTGTTAACCACACTAAATCAGTTTCGTTTGAAACATTTTTGTTTTTGTAATTAATTTATTAATTTGTTTTTTGTAATTCACCAATTTATTTTGTAATTAAAATTGTGACAATCTTTCAACATGGTTGCCTGGACTAGAATGCGTAAATTTACTGCCATAGCGATAGGTTCGAGTGCTGGCATTGCCGCCTACTATTATCAACGTCATTGGAATTCTCCAATAACTGTGCAAAACTCATGGACAAACACTGAAAAACCAGTTAATCCGTGTGCCTTATGGGATTCCAATTGGGATTTTCGAGAGCCCCAAAGCTTAGTGAGACCATTAAAAAATGATGCGGTTGAAGAAGAAAATCGCTATAATAGCGATTTGGAGAAATCAAAACCAAAAGCAGCACGACACATAATATTAATACGTCATGGGGAATATCTTGATGCTGGAGAATCGGATGAAACGCATCGATTGACGGAGCGAGGGCGCCGCCAAGCCAAGTATACTGGGCAACGTTTACATGATATGAATATCAATTGGGACAAAGTGATTGCATCCACAATGACACGAGCCCAGGAAACAGCTGATATCATATTGAAACAAATCGATTACGATAAAGCAAAAGTAACGAAATGTGGTTATTTACGTGAAGGAGCACCGATACCACCCCAACCACCAGTCGGTCATTGGAAGCCAGAAGCATCGGTTAGTCAATTCAATTGTATTAATGGTATTAATCGTTGACATATTTTTTTTCACTTTTTGTTTTTCTCTTCATTTTCATGTCATTTCGGTCATCGTGCAGCAGTTTTTCCGGGACGGCGCCAGAATAGAAGCTGCATTTCGTCGTTACTTTCATCGTGCCTGTCCTGAACAGGAAAAAGATAGTTACACCCTTATTGTAGGCCATGGTAATGTAATACGTTATTTTGTGTGCCGTGCATTACAATTTCCACCAGAAGCTTGGTTACGCATCAGCATCAATCATGCTTCCATTACCTGGCTAACAATAAATCCTTCGGGTAATGTGTCGATTAAATATTTAGGTGATACCGGTTTCATGCCAGTCGATCATTTAACAAATCGGATACCTCGTGATTATAAAAACGTTGTCTAATAGGTTCAACCAAAATGCAATATTCATATGATTTTAAACGTAGTCAAGTCGGTAACTTCGGTTCCACCGAAGATTTCATGCGCGCCATTCACGATAGCAAACTGCAGTCTATACTACATCTAAGATTATACTTCATCTCATGCTCTAACCAAGAATATACATTACTATAAGTTCATACATCATACCTAATGTTGGTTGGGGGTTTCTACAGTATTTTTTATCACATTTTTTGTATGTTCAAAGAAATTAATGTTCACATATAGGGGCCAATCAAAGACGCAGTGACTTGGTGACTAGATCACGCTTTTCCCCTAATCAGAGAAACATTATATGACCACGAATTAATTGGGATTATCATGATGATCACATATGTACTTTCAATTATCGGTTCACAACAGTTTACTATCGTGAATGGTTTATGAAAGAAAAAAAGAAACAGAAATTAAACAAGAAAAAAGTGTATCTTGCCAAAGCCTTAAAAAACTTTGCAACAGTAGTTCTGATGATATTGATAAAAGCAAATAAACATAATATTTTTATTCTCATATTTTCAATTCTTTGTTTTGGTTCATTTCTTTTTTTATTTTCTACTGTCATGTACCAGCAAATTTTATCATAGGCTGTAAATCACTTAAGCAAGTTTGGATGAGTTGATCACTCATGAGATCTAAGCGGTGCCCCTTTTCAGGCGTCGTGTTTGCCTGCTATTGTCCAACAGGTTGATTACCAGAAGAAGTGTCTGTTGCTGTGCTTGATGATTTTTTCTTTTATCATTGGGATCTGCAAGTCTCTGTGGCTAATCGAGTTCTTGACAAACCATTGAAACCTCCTATTCTATCATATCCAGGAGATTTAGTTTTCTTCAGACATCTGATCTCTTTGACGATGTCAAGAACCTCCAGTTCACAGTCGTCTGTTTGTTGGCTAACGAGCAGAAATCGAAGGGAGTAAAGGTGGTGAATGCACTGTATATGAATTTAAAACACGCAGTCCTTTAATCAATTCAAATTTTAATTAAATTTAATGAATTTAGGCTTCCAGCTTATGGACTCTTGATGAAGTAAGAATGCAGATTGTTATACTGTGCATTTCTTCGGTTACAGAAAAAGAGTTCGAATAGTTCATTTCATTTTAAAGGTTTTGGTTATAATCTATGACTTGAGGAAGACAAGTCTGCAGGTATGACCCAGTTATGTTCTAATGCAAGTGTAGAACATCCGAATGATCGCGAATCTGAAGAAGCGAAGCCCGTCAACGTGCCATTACCACATATAGAGACGCAACTATACGCGCCAACAGAACATTTATGCAAACATGTGTTTTGGAATTCTCTTGCCTTTGATTGAATACAGCACTAATTAATAAATTATTATCGGAAATATGCTAATGCATACATACTATTACCTTGCCTTTAGTTCCAGTTGGTGTGTAGGGCCAAAACAAAAGAATTAAAGAGAAGCTTCAAGTTGCTCAAGTCAAGTCAATTTCTCAAACCTCATTGGTTCCACCGTATAGCTGACCGTATACGGTAAAGAAATATGTAATTATTGTCATGAGAGAACTCAATATTAAATCTACTTTTCAATTTTAAGGCAAAGTCTATCATTAAATTGGGTATTTGATAACAAATGCCAGATGAACGAACATGAGCGTCCTTTCAATGCACCAACCGTAAATAAAGTGGCCATTATTATGGTTGGACTTGAATGAATTCGATGGCTATTAGAATAAAGAGTAGAAACAATAATGTGCAAGTCATTTAAGATAAACATCCATTGCAGTATCTATTATTTTTTGGAAAGGAGAGAATGGTTATAACAACAATATGAAACAAAGAAATCTATTAAATCGAAAATATAATTTTCATATTTATTTAGGTGAAGAATCACAAAATAACAAAAAAAAAAAAAAATTAAACAAATGTTTTATGAATTTGTTTCTTATTCATATAATACTTATTTTTTTTTTTAATAATAAATGCATAAACATTCTGGGAACTAACGTTTGCCTGGTTAACCAACTAGTAGTGTATGATAATAATAATGTTGTATGTTTTTTTTTTGGTTTTTTAAATTCAATTTATATTATTCTTCTTCAAAAGTGATAAGTGTTTTTCAAGAGATTCTTCCAGTTTGCGTAGAAATCCACGTAATTGATGATCTTCAGTTCCGCCGCGTTTCTCTTCGAGCACTGTCACTTCAGCTCTTAAGAAATCCATAAATTCGGCCATAATCGGTGGATAAATCTCAACCAACCGCATAAGTAGTTGAAAACAAAAAAATGTTGTATACGGCATATGTTTTTGGGTCACAAGACGCAAGTGCTCAAGAAATAGTACACGTAAATCCGGAGAATTTTGAAATAATCTACTAAGTAGAATTGTTTTGAACATTGTCACCAACATTTCATAACTTGGTGATTGCATATCCACAGTTATAATATGTTCGAGTGTCCACAATGAAGTTGCTTTCATAAAAGTCAATACATGTTGTTGTTGTTGTTGTTGATTAGAATCATCATTATTAGTGATTAAATCATTGATGATCTCTTGATAGATTGCTATAACAAAACAAGCATTTGGATTCATATGCCGTTTGGAAACATTCAGAAATAAACTCGTTAGTTTATCAAATACATATAGAGATAATTCTTTATTCTCGCTTCGTATGCAAGCAATGAATGGTTTGGCAACTATTTTCGGATTAGTTGATATTTTAAAATTTGGCACCCACTTTTCAATGAGATCATTTAGGGTCTTATTAATATATTTATCCGTTTTGAAATTAAGGCGTCCAATGCCTTGTACAATAACCAACCAAATTTTATGTATGATATGTGCCAATTTTGGCGTAGGCGTTTGACCCATTTGTATATTTTGTGGTAATACAAAACGTGTTATAGCCAAATGAAAAAAACAATTTGGTTTGGCTTTTACATACACCAAAGATGCACAATTATATAGAACAGTGGCTATGAAACTATAGAAACGCATCGGCACCTCTGACAGATCCAATTTGCCATTAACTTCTGGCCATTTTTCGAAATTTTGTATATAAGAATTGAATTTGTCGGCAATTTTTATACGTTGATTGCTATCAGTGCATTCATTATAATGTTTACCAACTGCCGCTATAAACATATGAAGTGGTTCCGCTCCCGCTTTTAGAAGATCATCGGCCGATGTAGAAGAAGAGGTCATAAATTTAAATTCCTCAACTTCAATCACATGTTTTGTCAATTCCATAACCAATTTATGTTGGCCAGCAAGTAAAACAAGACTCTTAAGCCAAACTTGTAGAATAGTTGATGGATCTAGCAAATCAATGTGACGTGTGCTTTGCATAAGTTTTAGCATGATTTGCGGTTGAGCAGTTTTATTTAATGGTTGAGTAGAAACACAAAAGTAATTGCAGAGCATATCAAATGTTCGCTTATCGGCAGCATACAGACAAAAATCAGCAGCCAATTGTGGCATCCGCACACTATTATTATTATTGAATTGTAAGCGTAGAAATGGCAGGACATGCTTATTTAGAGTCTCCATTAAAACTTTATTCTTTGTGCTATCCATGGTTGATGTTCCATCAGATTGCATTAATCGTTTACCATATTTTTCAAAAATTAAATGTAATGCTTCCAAAGTGCGTTCCTGTTCAATGGGTTTACTGCGTACCAGAAAATTCAATAGCCATTTATCAATAAACAGATGCTCATCCACATCCGAACATTGTTCAGTTAATGTGAATATATCCAAAAGACCATCAGCGAACACGCGACAAACAATTGGATCATTGTTTATACATTCCAATTGCGCCAGCAATTTTCTTATATAAGGAGACAACACCAATTGATTTTGGGCATGTAATATTAGCATAGCCATGTGACCCTTAGCAATAGCCAATTGCTTATTTCCAGTCAAAAGTTTGAATTCTAATGTTAGCAATTGATCTCGCATTGATTGCATCAACAAATTAAGATTATCACTTAGAGAAAGCACTAGAAATAATTCAATCAAATGATGTATGCCAGTCTCACTGAGTGTGAGAAATTTTTGCAAACTTAATTTACTATTGATGCGTCCTATTAATTTCCTTGTTTGATTTGAATTGCAATTAAGGGCCGCGGATCCATGTTCAAATTGTTGTATTGTTTTACCCAATAGTAGAACATGTAACGTATAACTGCAAAGATTAACATCCGGTTGTTCTTTGGCAAGTAGATTCCGGCAACGTTCCAAATATGCGCGACCACTGCCACAGGCAACAGCTAAATTGGATGGGGCCGAACCGCTTATATAGAATGATGAGTTCAAACGTTTATGAAAATATTCCCAAAGTAATATGACAATATCAATACGTGGACGCCAATATTGCATGAGAACCGGTGTCATTAAGCATATATAAACACGTAGTTGTTCTTCTTGGGGATTTGCATTGAGAAATTGTTGCGTACAATTACAAAGCAATTCATAATTCTCTGCATTCTCTGGTACATAACTTTTGCTAGTAGTATTAATTAGTTCTGCTGGTGCTACACCCAAATTATTTAAGGTATGCAAACGTGCCAAGGCATTAATCAGCCAATTTGCAAATTGTGGGTATTCCAGTTGTGACATCAGTTTTTCTTTTAAAATTACATTCATTGCTTCATTGAAGATTTTACGAAATTCTAATGAATCATCTTTAGCATTAACACTGGACCATTGTGCTATGAGTTGTTGCAATATTAGCCAAAATTCCTTCATACAAGTGCAGGGAAATGGTGTGCTATATAATAGATCTGTTGTACGTTTATTGGAATAATGATAGAAGGCACACATTAGCAGATCATTGAAAATCCTTGTCAATTGTGTGTAGAATGCTGTTGAGTTGCCTGCAACACCAAGAACCTGTTGTGCTTCTCCAATATCATTGCTCATCAGATCATATTTCTGCAATATACACAAATCCAATAGACGCCATTCAAGTGCACCATGCAATAGATGATAAGTTGGCACTTTGCATTCGTTGCCCTTAGGGCTATTGGCAAAATATATAAGTTTCCAAGTTTGTGCATCTAAAACATTATTGATTAGTTGTCGTAATCTTGTCAAATGTGGTTGAATTTGTGGCCAATTTGTGGCATGCATTGTTCTCAATAAAATGTGTAATAAATTTGTCACTTGACATCTTTGCTGATAGTGTTCATTGTCTTCACAACTTGTTGGTGCCAATACCATGCGTATGCCACGTGCACTCACTGCAAGACTTTGTATATTTTTGCTATTGAAAGTGATAGAAATTTGATACAATTTAAAAGCTCATTATAATTAAGGAATTCCAAATTTACCATGATTCTGCAAATACCAACTGAGCGACAGTGCGTCCATAGAGTTCAGCTGGTAGAAAGTCACCAACACCTAGCTGAAGATCTCGTGCAAAACAGCAACTGGAGCTATAACATATTTTCGATAACGATTTGATGAATCCTTTCTTTATAAAACCTTCAGTTGCAAATTCTGATTTATTTGTATCTTCTCCAGCACATTGGAATTCTGGTGCAACAACATTATTTAATTCTACGCCAGACTCTGATGCATGATACTGTTGGGTTGCTTCAATATATGCATTCGAAAGTAATTCATCATCATCATCACATTGAAATAATTCAATATCCATTTTATTAGTTAATAAAATAAACTAATTTTGGTTCCAAGTTGATCAAAGAAAACAACAAAACTCAAATTCAATTAAATCAAAAGCATTTTATAATTATTGATGAAATTTGTATCACTAAATGGTTTTGACATACATATGTATATCTATATTTATGTAAACATTTATGCTGTTGTAAGCAAAACAATCTTTAAGTACAATAATTCGCGCGCTCCATAAAAGATAAATTAATCAATGAGCGTATGATAGAGTGGCCATACAAACTCAATTTTTTTATTTGCTTCCTACACATTAAAGCTCAACTCCACATGTATGCTTCGTCGCTTCACAAGCTTTGTAAGCTTCGGCTTCAATAGTTGAAATGTACGAAGACTTCTGAATCAAACTACTAGTTGGCCAACTTTTTATTTTGACGCTTTCCAGTGTTGAAAATGGGTGGAAAAATGGTTCGTGAACCAATAAAGAGCTGTTTGGTGATGTGGTGAATGATAAAAAAATGATTTGGTGAATAGCAATATTAATTTTAATGTTTTTGTGAACGCCAAACACTTGTTTATTGTTTATATGTTTTCGTTTATTTTAAATTATTTGTATGCTCAAATGAAAGATATGGGTTATTAATAACTGTAAATTTCTTTTAAATTTTTTTTATTTTGTGTTAAGCACAAGTCATTGCATTTAATAAGTAAATATGAACTTAATGTGAAATGAGAAATTGTTTACTTTTTATTTTTGGATTAATTTATTTATTGATTAAAATTAACTGTAATGTATTTTGTTATCTAAATAATAAATTGAAAATTGGATCGAACATCTTTAATTGTTCGATTGAGTGCTTCCAATGCTCGTTTATGTGCCATTTTGCATTCATCCCAGATGATGACTTTACTTGCTAATGAGACTTTGAACATTGCTGAGTGTTTCGCAATGTTGCATGTCGGTTTTTCATGCTGAATGAGCCGTTCGGTATCCTTCTAGCAACGTGGCCGCTATCCCAGAAGAAGCAACTGCTACATAAATTTCGGATGTCGCACTAAGAGTGACCAAAATCAATGAGATGGGGAATGTCTTCCCAGCTCCAGCGGGTGCACCGTGGAAAAATAAACCATCATTTCCATCATAAATTGCCTTCATTACTGTATCGTACACTTCCATCTGTTGGGGGTTCAACAGTGGTACATTTGTTCGAACTATTTGGTTCAATGCATCTTGATCGTATTCACCTTCGCGTTCGAATTCACGATTGAAATCGTTGTTTATTGCACGATTTAGCGATGGCATTCCTACTTAGATAACAAACTACCGCACAAAATGTAACACATGTCTTCGATCAAAAGCAAAGCCTCGTTATGAATCTCCTCATTTTTTTTTTCATTCCTCATTGCCAACCGATTCGCTTCACGGGCTGTTTCTCTTTGCTCTTGTGTTCTCGTGCATTTCCTCGTTCTCTTTCTGTTGATTGATTCGCAATATTCCGAAGCCTTATTGCATTACGGTTTTGTTGGGACACTTTAAATCTTCTGGGTCGAAGCATTGTTAGTAATAATATTGGCACAATAAGATTATTTCATAACACTCACGCAAAACAATCGAATTATCCGTTAACCACAACAGAAATCGTAAAAAACACAATCGCAATAAAAAAAAAAAAAGTGAAGCAGCTGAGATACTTAAGAAAAATCAGAGGAATCAAATATGAATATGGAGATAAAATGCAAAATTTTAACTTTCCGACAACAGCTGGTCCTATCCGATGTTTTAGTAGTTATTCTGCTATTCGGGGCGGAGACAAATCCAACAAATCAAAAATCATAAAAATTGACTCACCCGTTTGTGAGTTATAAATGGTGTAACACAAACGACTTTCTTTTATATATATAGATTTCAATACATATATGTAATTATTATAACTTTAGCGAAATAATAAATGACTAGCAATACCAAAGCAAAACTGGCCACAATTAACTATGCATTTTAATACTGTTATTTCACAGCATCTGTTTTAAGTTTACCTACGGAAGCGCGTGAAGCCTAGAAAGCGTAGAAAGCTATTAAAACGCGTATAAAGCCAAAGCGTACAAAGCATGTTGTGGAGTTGAACGCAATGTCGCAAGTCCGCAGAAATGGGAAATTCGTAGATTTGCCGAGGTGAATAAGCGTGAACGACCAATTGTGTTTGTTCTTGGCAAATAAGTTGTAGCCGATGAGACCGTTTTTACATTATCGAACTATGCGGCAGAATTCTCTAACCTGACTTTTCCTTGTAGGCAAGCAGTCGGTAGCCGTGTCCAATGTATCACAGACAAAAATTTCGCTGCATTTTTTTACGTTGTCTTCTTTCGCCTCTTTCGTGCGATACTAGATGTTATTTTTGAAAGTGGTATAAGTCCACTTCTTCATGTTTCGAGATATTTAATGGTTCGCGTTTGAATTAATTTAAAAATATTAGCAAATGTAAATCAATGATATATTATAATATGCAATATAGTAAACAAATGATGGAAAATGATAATACAAAAAAACCAGAAAGAAGGTTATCATTGGCTATGCCAAAGATGTAATACTCTTCACGCTTCTCCTGGCTGCATCCAACCTTCCTTTCTCCGGCAACAACTATAGAGTTTACTAAAGGTGTCTGCTCTTTCGATCATAGCCACTTTCAGCACTTTTTTGGGTATCTTATCTGGACCTGGCGCCTTCGATGCCTTAAGTGTCTTTGACAATTCTATCACCTCCGCCGTTGCAACACCCCTGACTTCTTCTTTGTGGTTTGAGTCGATATAAGAGCCCAGGTTACTTCACTCATAGCGCGGGAACAATGTTGTTACGATCCTTCGTAGCAATTTAGGGCAAGTTGGCTGCTTTGAATTGCCTCCTTTCAGCTGTGCGGTGACAACTTTGTAACCTATTCCCCATGGATCAGCTTCTACCGATTGATACAGCTGTCGCGTATAGCATGTTTAAGCTGACATCGCTTCAATCTAAACTGCTCCTGTAACTGGCTTCTAACTTCATCATCCCGTGCATGGTGACGTTGGGAACGGATGTCTGCAATATTCTGTAAACGGGCTTCCTTGCATTTGTCCCAAATGTAGGGACCATAGATGCAACGCATGACAGAGCAAGTGCCTGTGCTACATTCTCTGCGAAATTATTCGCAGGCACAACTGGTAGGGTGAAATCATTCCAAATTATTCTCCTGGTCAAACGTATGCTGTTTCCAACCACCAAAGACAGTAGTTCTGCGAGCAGTTGTGTTACCACTAGGCAGTGTCATATATATTGCGTTAGGTAAGGTTATAACCTCTCTAACCACTCGCCACAAAACACTAGTTCACCCAGAAGCCTTACGGCTCATTGTAATGCTTGATTATAGAAAAAAGGGAGTCGGGAAAGCGGATTAAGAAGTAGTTCCCGGAGTCTGATTAAGCTTCTTGCAGCTGTGTGCTTGAGATATGTGCCCACTGGTACTAGACTGAGAATGACATCCAGCACTGTTTGGAGGTAGATAATAGAGATCCAGTTGTGGAGGTTATATAGGTGTGATTTGATGTTTGCCATTTCCCACCGCACTAGGGCTCCATAGGTTAAAATGGGTCAGACGGTTGTCTGTAGTATAGATCCATTGGATAATTTACGGCTGTAGACCCCATCTTTTCTCAAACGTCCTCTTATAGCCTTTATACAGTGAGTAAAAAGTTGCGAGTTCTGGTTTTGCATTCACAGTGTGTTCTGAACATTTGTTTTTTGGTTTGGTTATACAAATACTATGCTAAATTAAAACAGAAAATTTTTAGAAAAAAAATCACCTATTTTCATTTTGCACTCTATGCACATAGTTCTTGCATTCCTGTTACTTATTGTATTAAAATTAAAAAAAAAAATTGCACGTGTGCTATCGTACACATAATAGAAGTGAAACTTCTTAAAAACAGAGTCTGTTTAACAGAGAGAGAGAGAGAGAGAGAGAGAGAGAGAGAGACATCATCTCAAAACAAAATACAACAATACCACAATTGCATACAAAATATTCTGTTCAGTTAATTTAGCTATGTCTGTCTTTCAGTCTGTCCGTCTGCTAATCCGTCTGTATGTTGGTCTTGTTTTCTTTGGCGTGTGTAATTGTTGTTGTTGTGTTTACGTTTGCCGTCTGTCCCCGCTTTCCCAAAAGTTAGATCAACTGCGATCTTCTGAGTGTTTCTCGTTCTCTTTTCTTCATACATTCGCTTGTTTTTGTACAACACACAAGCTGGTTGCTTGCATGTTGTTGTTATAAACATTTTTATATTTTATTTATTGAGACATTTCTGGTGGATTTTCCAAAAAATGTATTATTTGTTGGGGATGTGGCAATACTAGAAATACACATTCTGTGAAAATTTGAAGTGTCTACCTAGTGCGGTTCATGAGATACAGAATCCGAAAAACGTTACATAATTTTACATTAAATTTTTGCTCAACGCCGCTCAAGAAGTTTCACTTTAAAAAATTAACAATTTGAATTCAACTTAAAAATGTTATATGCCATAATCAGCTGTTTAATGATGTCCATTATTGTGAATGACCAAAAAATTGGTAACAATGGCAAAAAGTTGGCAGCGCTAGTAAAATGTGGAGTCAAATTGGGTTCATCGAGAACACAACCATAAGACAGAGTTCTGACTGCTACAACACCTCCTCAATTTGGTCAATATCCCTGTTGTTGTTGTCGTCAAAACTCAGTGTTCTCAAGAACCCAACTTTTTACTCAATTTGAAACTGAGGCTATTACAGATGTAGAAAGCGCCTAATGCCTTTTTCATTCTTTCTTCATTGTTTTTCTTCCACAAGAGCTTTGAATCCAGAACTACTCCTAGGTCTTTGACATCCTTCAATAGCCAACTAAACATGGTAGTCTAAAACTTGGTATCTTATATTTTCTTCGGAACAACAACTCGGTCTTTTGTTGATTGACCCCAAGACCATTCTGCTGAGCCCACTGCAGGGTGATACCTGGAAAGGATTCCAATAGTTCGTTAACTGTGGGTAGAAATTTACCCGTTACCATTAAAACCAAATCATTCGCATAGGCCGTCACCTTACGACCTTTCCTTCTAATACTTAGAAACAGGTCGTTAAGAACCAAGTTCCAAAGAAGAGGGGATATATAACTCCCCCTTGTGGAGGTAGGAGCTTAGAAACTTATTTGCATATATACAGACGGACATGGCTAAATCAACTCGCCTCATTAAGCTGATCAAGAATATATATACTTTATGAGGTCTCCGCAGTGGCAGATTTGCAGTCTTGGCCGTCTTAGGCCCCAGGCTATGTAGTAAGTACCAGCCACTCCTTTCTCAGCACCCATAAAAAATATAAGACAACGAACGTTCTCTAGAACTGTTACTGGTGGGAGTACACACACACATACGAAGAGCAATATCCACGTTTGGGTATATCTCTTGAAGACCTTCAGTACGTAACCATCTACTTCTGTGTGTTACAAACTTCTTGACAAACAATTCATTTCGTGAAGAGTATAAAAATTGCACTATTGAATTTACTTACTTTTGCTTTGCCTAATCATCGGCTGTTTAATGCTGGCATTACCTGTTTAATGTTGGTATCAGCTGTTTAAAGTTGGCGCGCAACAAAAAAAGGGGAAAACAGTCGAATATGCATGTGTTTTTTAGTATTTTTCCAGTAGATACCTGCTCCAACGCCAGTGTTCGTCTTAGAACCATCTGTATACCACACTTGAGAGTCACGAATGGGCTTAAGTCTTGACTGTTCCCATCCCTGTCTGTCTGGAAAGTAACTACAAAATTTTGTTGACAGTTAAATTTAGTCAGACAGAAGTCGCTAATCATGGAGTTGTGAATGCTCATCCCTCAGTAGTGATTGCCCGAGACCTTCCAAGTCACTATCATTGACAACGATGAGTTTTTCCAAAATGACAGAGCCTCTTTCTTTATAAACAAGTGGATTGGCGGTAGGTTCAGTAGCGTATCAAGGGCAGCTGATCTAATTGATATGAAAATTAATAATGGTCTCTCTAGACATTTTTGCAGTGCTGCCAATTTTTTTTGTGTTTTTCCACCTGTCGCATCACTAAACAGCAGCTGATGGCTCAAAACATTGTTAAGTAAACAATAAATTGTCAATTTTTTTAAAAGAATTTAATGATCAGGAATGAAAAAGGGAATTGCAAGAATTATTTGCATATGTTGCAAAATGTTCTAAATCATGTATTTTTCACAAACTTTTAGATTTTATTTAAACAACGTGCTCGCAAGTTCCACGTGTGTGTATAACCAAAACAAAAAACAGCTGTTCGTGATGCAAATTATCCGGTCTGAACGAAAAACCCCATCAACATGATGTAGTTTGGTGTGAATTCAGTATAAATGAACGAGCATATGTGTCGAGTATGGTAACTCTATTTTATTTTCGTTTGTAGTATTCGAATCTATTCTATGGTCACCCAGAACTGAATCTCGGGTGGTTACTCTAACCTGAATTATTGATAAACAATCATAAGAAAAATACAACAAAGAAAATCTCTTGTGTATTTTGGACATTAGACTCTCGCTCTTGCTTCATATTTCGTGTTTTTTATTTTGTAAATTTTGTCAAAATTCTTAATTAATTATAATTGTAAACGAATAGAAATAAAATGTCACTCCTTAAACTTGTTGAGGGTGACTGTGGTGGAGCTAATCCACTAATGCAACTTGGTGGACAATTTACGCGTGACTTGGCACATAGAGATGAAGGACTAGCACAAGGACCACAGTTTACACAGCGCAATTTGCCTCCGGATGAGCAAATGGTGAATGAGTTTCTTGATCAAGTTGCAGGGCCACCACAGTCATTTCAAATGGACGCATTGCTGCAAGAAATGCGTGATATTCACATAGGTAATTCGGCTGCTACGTCACAATTGCAAGCGGCACCACGCGTAATTGATGAAGTGGCTACAGAATGGTCAAAGAGTTATGCTTTACAAAATCAGGCGGTACCACCCCCATTGCCTTCACGCATGATACATTTGCAACCACAACAACAGCAAATGATGCATGTTCAGGAATTTTTCGATGAACCTATTATATATAGCCCTTACTTTGCACGACCAATGCCGCCGCCGCTACCATATTTCGATGCTATAGAAACAGCAACAGATCTTGAAAACACGCAGGATGATGAATTATTTGATAGCATCCATGATAACATTGAAATGACAACCGAATCTAGTGAATTCCCAGCAGATACAATACAATGCGAAACGGTGGATGATTGGATTAATGATTACGAAAGCAATAAAGAAAAAATAGAACAAACGGCTGCCAGTTTTAATGAGAATTTCTGGCAACGACTACAAGATGAATGGCAAAAGTTATCCGATGAAAATGATCATCCTTGGCTAGCGGAATATAACGAAAACCTCGACATCTATAAAGAATATGAATTTGCTGAAGAGAATCCAATGTCGGATTTGGAAAACGCATTTGAGAAAGGCAAAGAATATTTAGCGAAAGGTGATGTACCCAGTGCAGTGTTATGTTTTGAAGTGGCAGCGAAAAAAGAACCAGAAAAAGTTGAAATCTGGGAATTATTGGGCACGTCACAAGCTGAAAACGAAATGGATCCACAGGCAATAGCAGCGCTAAAGACCGCCCTTCAATTAGAGCCCAACAATCAAAGAGTCTTAATGGCTCTGGCCGTTTGCTATACAAACGAGGGCCTTCAAAGTCATGCCGTTCGAATGCTAACAAATTGGCTACAAGTGCATCCAAACTATAAACATTTAGTTGATAAATACCCAGAGCTACAGCAAACAGATGATAATAGTAACAAAATGGCATCTTCACTAATTGGCGGCAATAAACTGCAGCTATTACAAAATGTATATCTGGAAGCGGTTCGACTTAATCTAAATGAAATCGATCCTAATGTACAAGAAGCTTTGGGCGTTCTTTTTAATCTATCAGGTGAATACGATAAAGCAGTTGACTGCTTTCAATTGGCCTTACAGATTAATCCGAACAATGCAAAGGTATGGAATCGTCTTGGAGCAAGCTTGGCAAACGGTTCACGCTCAGTGGAGGCAGTCGAGGCCTATCAACAGGCATTGCAACTGCAACCTGGTTTTATACGTGTACGTTATAATGTTGGTGTCTGCTGCATGAATCTTAAAGCCTATAAACAGGCTGTAGAACATTTAATTACGGCACTAACTATGCAAGCGAATAGTGCAGCCGTACGAGAGTTACCAACGGCAGCAACAAAAGCTGCTGCATTGGGGCAAAATCAAATGTCTGACTCAATTTGGAGTACACTAAGAATGGTCGTATCATTGATGGGTAACAGCGAATTGCAAGGGCTTGTAGCTGATCGAAATTTGGATGCACTTAATGATGCATTCAAGGACTAAACAACTAAATATGTTTTGACGAATGAAATGATCGAACTGTGGTTACGGCTGTTCTTGTTGATTGAAGCATTAAATGTAATAATTTTTATTAAAAATACTATGTACATACATAAGTGAAATATGTTTTTTTTTTAATATATAAGTGACACTGTTTCATTTTAAATAAATCTCTGTTATGCACTTCAAGCTTTATTTGATATGATATGCTAAAATTAACGTCTTTCAGTACACAATAGTTCGTTCAGTGCTGCCAAAGCGCAGAAACTCATGTTTGAAAGATGGTAGGTAGCACTCTCTAAGAAAACAGTGCTGTCATGCTTGCATTAAAGGCATTTGCCATTGTTTATGTGTATGCAAAAAAAAGTTATTTGTATATGCGCGTTTTTATACCAACATTGACGCCGGTCTTCGAACGTAAAACAATTTTAATGGACGGTTCAATATCAGAGCCAAGTGGCAGAAGCTCGTAATGTCGTAAAATATTAACAACTAGTGTCTTCAGTTCCAACAAAGCAAATCGTTGTCCAATGCAATTGCGTGGACCTGCACTAAATGGTATATTACTATATGCATTTGCTCGAGGATTCTGCTCCAAGTGGCGTTCTGGTCGAAATTCCTGCGGTGCATCAAAAACATCTGGATCGCGTAATATTTCCCACAGCAAAATGATAACATTTGCACCTGCTGGCAATGCTTCGCCATTGCCCAATGTTAAGTCATCTTTAAGCCAACGTCCAATAGCCGGTATTGGTGGATAAAGTCGTAATGCCTCACGTACAACACAATTCAGATAGCTTAGCTCTTGTAAATCAGCATAGCATATGCTGCGTGATAAATCATTACCAAAATGTCCATATAATTCATTAAAGAGACGGTCTTGAACGTTGGCATGCCGTGAAATTAGATAAAGACAAAAAGATGTGGCTGAAGTGGTAGTATCATGTCCCTCGAATATGAATGTACTAACTTCGTCACGTATTTGTTTGTCAGTCAAGGGAATGCCATTGATGGTTGACTGTAAGAGGACATCTAAAAGAGCCATTGGTTTCAATTCCGGCTCCAATGGTGCATGTTGCTGCTTTTGCATTAACAAATGGCGACGCCTGCGTTCAATAATGTTATTTGTAAACTCATGCATCAGCTTAACACCGGCAGCCTCCTTCAAATAGCCATGAGGCCAAAATAAACGAAACATCGTGCGCACAATTAAATGGGGACGTACAAAGCGTGTGGCCAGTACATTTGTTACACTATAAAAGTAAGTAATGGTTATGTGTATAAAGAGATAATAATATTGAAAATGATTCTTACTCTTTGATAGCTTGCACCATATCCGATTTGGCATCCAATTGGGCATTCATGCGCACTCCCATTGCTGTTTCTGTAAACACATTTACTATTTAGGATTTGACAAGATATGCATATCATACTTGCACTTACCAGTGATTATATCCAATGTTGTCAAACCTAACAAAGGATATATATCAACGATCTCTTCTCCATGTGCATAAGCCTTTAATTTTGTTACCAACACACAACTTTGTCGTTGGAAAACATCAACGAATTGCTCCAATATACGAAAATGAAATGTTGGCGTTATAATTTTACGCATGTTATGCCAATCGGAACCATTACTCAATAGTAAACCATTGCCCAGCCAAGATCGTAACATATTGTAAAGGACATTTTTCCTTACATGTAGTTGGCTAGCAAGCAATGCATCGACAAAACGTGATTCAGCAGTGACGACCACAATGACACCAAACACATTCGTATAAAAAGATTTTCCATAACGCAATATAAACTCTTTAAATTTCAAATGAAGATCTATACAAAAAATTATTGATAAGAGTTATGAATTGTTTGTTTTGTTGTAAAGTCACTTGTTAATTACTAACTATCTGGTTTTATGGTATGCAATACCAAAAGGCCACCTATAATTGGTACATGACCGGCAGCATTGGGCACTTTACTGCTTTTGAGAATATTTAAACTCCGTTGAGTGTTGCCGCTACTGAATCGACGAAACAAGATGAACATAAGCCCAAGTGGCAGCAGTAAAACAAACACCATCACAAAACAAAATGTAATTAAGTAAGTCATTGTTTGATTTGGTTTTATTATTATATTTGATATACTCGATTCTCGATGATTTAATCAAAGCAAGGACTCCTCCTGTAATGAGAAATCTTATTTAATTAAACTGATTTATTTAAAATTTAACTACTTATTGTATGATTGTTGAAAACTAAATGAAATCAAAATCGTATTCTGAATGTATAATACTTTAATGTTATGCTTTGTTAAGCTGTGCTTGTGTGTTCATGGTTGGTACTTCTTGTTGCAGAACTAATTAAATGCAATAACATCTGAATAGAATGGTACTATGTGCTATAAGTGTGCCATAGTTGATAAGGCGTATCGCTTCAAATTGTGTGTGTGTGTTTGTTTAATAATTGCCCGTATAAATTCATATCGGAACTGTTTTGTTTTATAATTTTCTATACTCTACACATGGAATGCATTTTGCACTTATGGTTTTCACAATTCATTTTGTTGTAAGCTTGAGTTTTTTGGGTTTTTTTTCTTCTTGATTTCATAATTGATATAACATTTCGATAAAACATTTAATTACCACTCATAGGACATAGCAAAAAGCGCATCTTTTAGTCATGGCTTTAATACAGTAACCCCTTTCATTTACAAGTCACAAACAAAAGGTAAATAGATTGAGACTGATGTATGAGTATATGAGTTTTATTGCTAATCAAATATTGATAAAAAATGGCATATGGCATAAACAATCACAAATTAAAATACGTATTTTTGCGGCTTTTAACCTCACTGTATTTTATCAAAATTCTCTCATAGGTAACACCAGCAGCTATTTCCGCTTCAATTGACAGAACTGACTGAAACTATGAGCATTATTCTGATTGTTATGTAAACATTTGGATATATTTCGTCCAAATTATTTTCTAAAATTTACTGGATAAGTTTTTTGGCATCGTTGACAGAGTTAAGTGAACTGCATTTTAAAAGCTGAAGTTCATATTTCATAAGGTTGGTTGTATGTCGCTGTTTTCACCATTACACTGCTTGAATGGGTCCACTTTTGGTATAAATTTCAAATAATTGATATGATCAATAAAACCAAATCCTTCATAACTCATTCAATGAGCGCTTTTAATCATCATTCGGTGTCAACTATGATAGCATCTATCATTGTGTTAAAAAAATTAACTCTATACTGCATATTCACCATATTGTATAGATTCATCAACCGAACAGTTGTTGAAACTATTTCGTAACTATTTTTTTCTACAAACAATTAAGCTTCTGCAATGCTTTTTTTCGAAACCCTGTATTACGGAATTCTTGAATCCATCTACAAAATGTATGTAATGATGTGTATTGACTTTCATGTTTACTTAAACCAATTGCCATTGTTTACTTATATTGTTCACACGTATTAAAATCTTGTACTATTCATGTATTGCAAAAATAAACTCAAAAGTTAATATTTCATTTAAGATTGCTTCACAGTCACTTAGAGTTTCCCACTCGATAACATCATCAAATTGTTAAAATATTTCATTCAACACTACTCTGAGATTTTAAAAACAATTTTAATTTATTTTTGCAAGATCCCAATTTTATTGATAAGGCCGAAAAATGTTTTGGCTATTGTAGAAGAGTTACCAACATTTATTTGAAGTAAATTCCAACTGTGGCATCCGCATGGCATGAAGAATGCTAATGGATTAATATTGAGCATTCTAGTTCTAACACCTTCATTAATGCTATATGACTATATTGTCTCCATTATCATATACCTGCCCTCGACAGTTTTGGATTTCTAGACCATTTCTTTCTAGTTCTTGTAATATTGGATTTGTTAAATACTAACAAAATGCTCCTCTCACAAATGGTGCTCCCGTAGTGTCAGATTATGTTTGGATAATAATTTGAAAAGGTCTATGAAATTCCCACTGTTGCTGCTACCATTAAGGTTAAGAGATTATCATTGAGCTCTAAATGCCAGATTGTGTAAGGCTAGATAGTTTATTATATCTATTAATCTTTCAAACAACCTTTACCAATACTTTTGCGAGGCAGGGGGCCTTGGTTAGAAGTGACTATTTAAAGAACAAAAATTTACATGTATAAATATAATTTCATTCAATATTTTTATACTCTTCATGGGAGTGAATAGTATTATAAGTTTGTCATGAAGTTTGTAACACACAGAAGGAGACATCGTAGACCACATACAGTATATACATATATTTCTGATCAGCTCGATGAGACGAGTTGATTAAGCCATGTCCGTCTGTATCAAAACTAGTCCCTCAGTTTTTGAGCTAGCTTTGCACATAGGTTTCTTTTTACCATACGCAGTTCATTTGTCGGAATCAGCCGAATCGGACCACTAGGGGGGTACCTCCCATACAAACCCCCTTTCAATTAAAGTTCTTATTAGAAAAAGTTTTTTTTTTGTTTGACGTATCAAACTGAAATTTGGACACTATAAGTTTCTGATTTATAGCCATTATCCATGTAGATTTCATGATCCTAGGGTTACCAGGAGGGGTACCTCCCATACAAACCCCCATTTAAATTAATGTTCTTATTAGAAAAAAAAAGAGAATTTAGTGATGCTAAGAAAGGAAGGCTGGATGCAACCCGGAGAAGCGTGAAGAGTATTACATCTTTGGCATAGCCAATGATAGGCTTCTTTCTGGTTAATATTAAAAAGACAGAGACATAAACAACAATAATTTCTGATACTTTAAAAAAAAAAAGCTGGTCAAAATAATAACCCAATTTTGTAAGTTTTCTGAATCTACTTAGAGTTTTTCTTACAGATTTGTTAATTTAAGTTATGCTAGAGCCTGGTAGTAGGTATAAAAAATATAGTGGAAGAACTTCTCTACCGTGAACTTCTTTAGAATGAAGCTCTCCCTATTATGAAGTGATTTCAAGTACATAGCTTTTTCCTTCTCCTTTTAGTGTATTGTGATCTCCTTCTAATAAATTTTCATACCAGTGATGCCAGCTACCTACCACAAAAACAGGACAGACTATTTTGTAACTTTAGTCTTATAAATTTATTTTTATAAATGAAATGAGTTTTTTTGCCTCATCTATCAGGTCATAATCATCTTCATCTGCGGTACTTACAAAATTTGCATTAGCCTTATTGTTGTCTTTTGGATCGAAGGACAGATCTGTCCGGAAAAAAGGCTAAAATGGCATCACTGTTTCATACAGTAAATTTTTCTCTTCAATGAACAAATTTTGCAGTTGTCTCCATATAATGATAATAGACGATATTGTTACCTAAATTTGGATGAACTTGTATTTCGAAACTTTATGGAGATGAGGAGTAACGTACCGACAAAGACCATTCACTAAATAGACTGGACTATTCGTCATGAGCGCTGAAAGACGTAATTTCTTGTAATTAGGGAGTTGGGATCTGTGTTTTGGAATAAGTCACAGTTTAAAGGGATGTGGATGTGTGCTATGTCAATCGTTTATAGTGGAGTGAGGTGTTGTAGTAGTGAGTCAGGTATTTACTGCCATCTGAATGGCTTAAGTTATATATTACGATAAGGGGAAATTTGTATGCATTTCTGCCAGTTTCATTTGTTAATTCGTTGTCTGTTATTGTGCAGTATCCGGGTACCCATACCAGTATTGTATTGTATTTAATTATCTTTAAGAGGCTAATATTTTCCTGATGAATATAGCATAGTAGATTTTAACTGTTTATGGTTTGTATTGTTTGTAATGAGGAGAGAGAGTCTGTGCAAGTGGTAATTGCTATGAATAAAGTCGAAATTTTAGCTGTAAAGATTGATGAAAAGTGGGGTAGTAACTGGTACGTTATGATTCGTGTTTCGGTTGGAACACTGTATGATAATCCGTCGACAAACTTGGATCCATCAGTGATTTCCAGCGGGGTTCTTCTTTCAGAGAGGTGTGAAGGAAGGTGTCGGTTATAAGAAATCATGTAAATTATTGTATAAGAAATATGAAATTACCACTTTCCATCACTGGCTCGTCACCTTGCGGCCCAAATCACCACGTCTTCATGTGGCCCAGAGCACCCTAAAGGTTGGCTATGTACTGATGACATAAATCTCTATAATTTTGCTTCAACATTTATGACTACATAAACAACTAGCATTTCACATTATACTTGCTAGAAAAAGTATCTGTAAAATGTGAATAGAAAACTTTATATGTTAAAAACAAACTTTATCCAGAACATGGTTGTAATAACAACATTCGTTTTTAACAAAATTAACAACTAAAGAAAATGGCACATAAAAAGGAAAGTATGTTTTGGAAACATTTAATTCACTCAACACTCAACTCTTCTTATTTTTTGAGGTTTGAAAACAGGAAATAGTAGCAGGAGCTAAATCTGGAGAATATGCTGAATGGAGTAGCAGTTCGTAGTCCAATTTATAGAACACATGTGGTCCAGTGCATTGTCTTGGGGGAAGAGTACTTTTTTCTTCACCAAATAGGATCGTTTTTTCCTTAATTCACCCGGAAAAGTCCACTGCTTTGATTGTTCCTAGATCTTTGGTGTATTGAAATGGATCAATGTTTCGTCTACGGTTACGAAACGGCAAAAAATCTCGTTCAGATTACAGTTGAACATCGCCACACACTCCTCTGAAATGGCTATGCGGTTGCGCTTATGCTCGAGTGTGAGTAATCACGGGACCTCTCGCGCGGATAGTTTTTTCATATCCAAATATTCTTGTAAAATCAATAGAGATGCCTATAGCCTTAGCCACCTCATGCACTTTCAATCATCCCATATCATTCCATGGATTTTATCAACGATTTCTTGCGTGATGACCTCAAAATTTGACAATACATAGTCTGTATTAAACATAGATGGTTGACAGGAGCAGTGTTGCATTGTTAAAAGTTACTAAGCTTCATGACAAACTTATAATACTATTCACTCCCGTACAACGATCACCAGAGATTTTCAGACAAAGTCTTATTCTTCTCTTATATATTACTAGCGTTCCCGGCGTGCTGTGCTAAACCCCCTGCATAATGTTAATGTGTGACTTTTGTAGCCAACATTGTATATGATTATCTGATATTTTTGACAAAGACAACTTGAATGATTTTAAAATATGTCATTAAATTTATCCACCAATGCATATTTGGGATCATCAAAGGGAAAAAAATGGTTTTAGAGAAGAGCGATGCAGTTGTCGATAAAAATAACCTTTTGTCCCAAATTATATACCCATATGTACTACATACATTATTTTATATACATATTTTTAATATATAAAGTTTTCAAATGCTGATGAGTAAGTTATTATCTTTAAGTTGAGGCTGAAATCTTTTCTGGAGACCCACGTTTTAAGTTCTACTTGCGTGACGACAAATCGATTTAGACGTTAATAGTATATAAATAAATATGTATTGTATAATATATCAATATGATCCGTAAATGGGCTATAGATCTTTGCTTCTTATACTATATACTACTTCCATTTTTATAAAACTTTGACTTTACTCTTGATCAAGGGTGAAATATATGTAATTAATTGCAGAAGTAGGCGGCAATGCAATGAGATTTAGAATGTATAATAGTATGTATTGTTATATGATTGAAAAGTTAATTCTTACCCCCTGCAGCTGCACTAATCAAATGTTGAGCTCATTGAGTTTAGGTGTTAAAGTTCTTTTGCTAATCTTTTTATCTGCCTTTCACTATTAATAGCCTTTTGAAAAATCAACAACAACAGAACAGATTAACATTTATAATAAAAGTTTTGAGATAATAAATTTTATAGTATAATAATTGTTGATACAGAAAATGTATATTATAAATTAATGTAATTTTTTTTATTTTATCAATTTTTATAATCAGTTTCTGATTATTAAAAACAAATAAATAAATAATATAATAATAATAATAAATTAATTAATTATAACAAGAACAACAAAAACAAAATGATAATAACATTGCCATTGCAGCAAAATTATACACAAACTAAAAAAAAAACAAAACAAAATGACAATAAAAACAAAAAGAAACAAAAATGTTAGGAAAAAGCTTCATGGCATATAACAAACAACAACAACAAGAAGAACAAGAAACATGCAAATAGAAAGCTCATCTAAAAATAAAGGACTTCGGTTTCATTAAAGATAAAATACACTTCCTTCTCATCATAAAGAAAGTAAAATAAATGACAATTTTCAATTAATAAATGGACGGAAATGCGGAAATACAATATACCAATAAAAAGTTCTATATACCTTATAGTATTAAAATATGGTAAGAAAAATTGGATTTAACATTTTATTTTTTATGTTTGTTTAAGGCATCCTGAGATCCTTTTGTTTTACAGTTTTGATAAATATTAAAATACAATTTAAACAAAATAAAAGAAAGAAATCTGCTCCATAATTAGCTAGTTTGTAATAGTGAAACCAGAGAAACCATTAAACATTGACTTTTACATTCCCCAGTTGTTGCACGATAAACCATCTATTTTTAATCCCATATCTGGATAAGCAATCAATCTAAATCATGCTGATTTAGTATCTTACCACATGCATGTATTACAAAGCTTTTGGGTATCAAATTTTTCAAGTTTATTGATCAAAATATGTAGGGTATGTAGAGAAAAGAATAGTTCTTATATGTAAAAGCTTCAATCGCTGTTATGTGCTCTCTTATCTGCATTCTCTCTCTCTCTCTCTCTCTCTCTCTTTCACTTTAAATCACTTTCGCTCACTGTAATTTTTCTCTATTTTGTTTTGGTATTGTATTGGTAAACTTGAACAGATGTTCATTGTTTATTGTTGTAAACTCTTTCTTGTAAACCCAAATGAACACCATTTGCCGAACGTAAAACAATATTCATCATTGGACGTATCTCTGGACCAAGTGGCAACAATTCAAAATGCCTCAATACAGTACTAATGGACTCCTTCATTTCCAACATTGCAAACTTTTGTCCAATACAATTACGTGGACCCGCTGAGAAGGGTATATAAGCGAAGGGATTAATACGGTCACCGGTTGTATCACTTGATGATGTGTTATTATTAAGAAAACGTTCAGGCTTGAAACTATTCGGATCTGGAAAATTGCATGGATCACGTAGCATAACAAAAATACCAACGGTATAGTTTGTACCACATGGTATTTGTTTGCCGCCTATCAATTAAAAATAAAGAAAGGAAAACAAAAAAAAAGTAAATTTATATTTAAAAAGGGGAAAAAAACAAAAACTTACGGATTTCAACATCTTCAGTAAAATAACGTCCAATCACTGGTACCGGTGGATGTAGACGTAATGATTCCTTAATCACACATTCCAAATACTTAAGAGCACCCAGTTGTTCATAAGTAGCTTGCCGTGCTTTATTATCACCCAATATATTGCGTAACTCAGCGAAGAGTTGCTCTTGTACTGCTGGATGTCTTGAGATCTCATAGAGGCAAAAGGATATAGCACTTGTTGTAGTGTCAAATCCTTCAAACATAAATGTATCAACTTCTTCACGTATATCAGCATTACTAAGCCCTTTACCATCAGCGTCAGTGGCCAGCAAGAGAATATCAAGTAATGCCATGCGTTTACGACGACCAGGTATATCGGGTTCCAATTCAGACTCCTCCTGATTTTTGCTGCTTATTTCTGTTGGAGTCGTTTCTTCCAAAGCTTTGCGTCTTTCTTGAATTATGCGTTCAGTAAACTCATGCATTAATTTAATGTTTTCATCCTGTTGCTTAGCTGTACTTGGTTTAAATAGTCGATGTAGGAATTGATTACGTTGCCAAATATTTATAAAACGTTCTGTCATAATTTTTGTAACGCTGCAACAGAACAAAACATAATAATTTAAAATTAATATCTGTATTATAAATATTTATGTTTTGTACATATCTAACTTACTTGTTTACTGCCTGTACATAATTCAAATTGGGATTCATTTGTGCATTAATTTTGGTACCCATTGCTGTCTCAGCAATAATATCCAATGCCAATAAAGAAATATGAGTATAAATATTTATCGGTGTCTTGCCATCGGCTTGTCCTTTCAATTTTTCGATCATAAGCATACTTTGCTGATGAAATATATCCGTAAATTGTAGTAATATTTTAAAGTGAAATGTTGGTGTAATAATTTTACGACGTGTATGCCATTTGTTGCCTGTACTCATAAGTAAACCAGTTCCAAGCCAGCAATGCAAAAGTTCATAGAGATTATTTTTGGTAATATGTTGTGAACTACTTAATATAACCTCAACATCACGAGGATCCACCGAAAATACAGCCAATTGATTTAGCAGCCAAACACGATATAATGGACCATATATCTCCCGATTTTCACAAATGAAATCCATAATTGCTAAAAAATAATAGTAATTTGTTCCATATAAACAAAATATGTACAATAAATTGGTATTTTATAAAAAGATGACTTACTTTCCGGTGTCTGACCACGATACATAAGAACATTACCTAAAATTGGTAATGCCTTTGGACCAGGCATATAACTGATCATATCATTTTTACGTTTACGTTTTAGATAATCCCATAGTAAAATTACTGACACAAATGCTATAAAAAACTCGATCAACATCTTTAAATTGCCCGTCTGCTTACCTTCATGGAATTCAGAGAACTAAAAACAAACATATTAATGGATTTTAACCGGCTTCTACTCTATTATTTTCTTCATCAATTTTCATTCTTGTTTATCAATGCAGTGCAGTTGGCTTTGAAAGCAGCAACAATTTGATGATTACTAAGAGAGCACAATCATTGAGAGAATCAAGAACCAATGCCTATTAAACATGTTTTATACTCTTTGTAAGAACTCACTCTTGTGTGAGCGGAGACTAACTTAATGCAAACTAACTTGAGCTTTTCTTCGAATGGGTTGGCATATACGAGGTTTGTTTAAAAAGTATCGCGAATTTTTAATGTAAGCGGGCTACGTATATCCGATTTTTGATTTTTTCGTGGCACTCATGTCCCCAACTTATGCTGACAAGGTCGGTCATTTTGAATGTTTAGTTAATCGGATATACAATAATCCATTTTGTATTGGATGTATTGTTTGATAACCAAATAAAATTTTTGTAGCCAATCTCGCCTTTTTATTTATTTAAAAGATAAGATTTAAATATAATATATAATACTACACCTAAAATTATAATAGTACTAGCTACCGTGGTCCATAGCCCATCTATGATGAGATGCATTTATGATGATTAGAATAGGTGGATTCAATGACATTGAAGAAAGAAATTATAAATTACTTATGTCAATATTATACGTAGAGCATTGTTTTAAAAGTTCTGATGGTTTAATGCTTTTAAAAAATATAGCCCTTGGACAGACATTTCAAATGTGTTCGACGGAGGCCGTGGATCCGCAGTAAGCAAAATATCGTGAATGTGACCCTTAAGTTCAAGCCCCAATTTCAAGCATAAAACACGACTGAACTGCAAAAAAATGTTATATTTTTTTTTTTACCTTAAGGAGTCAGCTATAAAACGCATGTAGGAATTTGATAAGCACATGTAAAATAAAGCCCACAACAAAGTCTTAGGTGACTTTACGAAATTACTTCTGTGCCAGCCCAATAATAACATTGAAAGAGTGGTGATTTGAGAGAGCGATATAGAAGAGAGCACTTTCATTCGACCGTTCCACCAATCCATAGTTGAGTGAGTGCATTTGCTTATCTTTCTTACAGTTTTCTTATTAAATTACCAGATAAAAAAAATGTGTATTCATTCCTATTCCCATGTATAATTTTGTATTATATTTAAGACAGTTCATAGATGTAATTGACAGAATATTAGGCTCGGTTCACCGAAACTTACATACACCATTTTAATCAAATTCATGCATTTACGTATTGTGCTAATTATCAGCAATACTCGTATTGAACGGTTCCTCTATACCACAAACACAGATGTGTCTCGAAATAAAAACTTAAATGATGTATTGCCTTCTTAGACCCAGGTCTTAGCTGATAGAGAGCAAAGTTCGGCAATAAAAGGTAGTCGGTATGGACGGCAATAAATTTTATTACTGAGATACTACAAAAATACCAGTATATTACTCTATGTAGTTAAGCATATGCTTCTTGGTATGTGATGAATTTTTAAATACATACAGACGTGGAAGTACCATTTGTCAGCTATGAAATAAGTAGAATATCAGATGTAGACATAATAAGTTGCAAAACTATTTGAATGACCTAGCAATAAGTCTGTTTAACAACAGAACGAATGTCTGGCGCCTAAAAAAGTTACCTTTCCTGGACTTTTCACATAGATTTTAGGTTGAAGACTCTGAATTTTTTATTGGGGCTCGCCTCTTTTAGTAATCGGAAAAAACTGGTGTCCAAATTTTAGGACGGATAAGCATGGTTAAAACCAGAGGTGCCCAAGTCCTATACTCATCATGCTAATTTGTTTTTGTAAAACTCTTAGGCATAGCATGAGCATTCTGTGTACGTACATTGCACCCAGCTATAGTCTGCCCATACGCATTCAAAATACACACCCACAAGTAAACATTTTTTTCTATTTCGCTTCTCCTCTGCATTTTCTCTTATACACATACAGTGTTCCCAACCTAAAGTAAGGTAATTATCGTACCTACGGCGTAAAATTATCGTATATGCATCAAAATTATCGTACTTATCAAAATAATAAGACATAAGTATTTAACGTAATATTGATATTTTCCCAAATGCTTTATGACTTAACACTTGTAAACTACCGTTTTGATATTAAAAGAACTTTTTTTATACTCTTCACGTAGTTGATTTAGCCATGTCCGTCTTGTTTTTAAATTCGTTCAAAAAAAACTACACCGTTCCCAAAATCCAGCATTATAACGAAAAAAAAGGATATGAAAGAATAGTGGATTTGTGACAAATAAAACCAAGGATTTTTTTTATTTTATTGCAATATATTCTATATTTTCGGGACTATTAAATATATTATTGGAATTTACAGCGCAGACTACCCGACGTCAGATACAAAAGAAAGAGAGAAAGACTCATCGTTCTGTGCCTATCAGAGTAAGAATAAATTGCATTATCAAAATTTGGATCATGATGAAAATTATCGTACAATCTGCTATCGTACATCGTACGTAGGCATGATTTATCGTATATGTACGATAATTATCGTACGGTTCCGAACCCTGTAAACATTCACGATAACGTAGATGTTGTTGTTGTTTGCAGTACGATTTAATATGAAAACAAATTTGCAGCTGCGAGTTGAGAAGCACTTAGAGAAATCGTGATTTATTTTAAGTTGCAAATCTAATTATAATTATAATGATAGCACATATGTATTTATGTGAAAGTGCTTTTTCTAATTTAAAATAACCATAGATCTAGAATAAGCAACGAACATTTGGAAGCTTTATTAAAATTGTCTACAACTAATGTTCCAATAAATTTGGACAATTTTTTGGAAGGCTCGTGAAACAATTAAAAGAAATTTATATAAATTTTTTCCTTTCTATGTATTGTAGTTTTCTTGTACATGTATTGGTATTTGCTCTTCCATAAGCTATGTTTGGGCACCTCTGCTTTAAACTTAAACCTATTCTCTTTCATATGCTCATCATATGCTAATATAAGTATACTTAAAATTGTTTTCGCGGTACAAACATTAAAGCAAAGTGTTCACACTGGTGATGTAATTGGTTTAATAAGTTGACGACCATACAAAAACTGATGCGTTCGAATCGAAAGTACTTAGTATAATGCAAAACTACTTAAAGTATATACATATAATTTAATCTAAACCAGAAAGAAGGCTATCATTGGCTATGCCAAAGATGTAATACTCTTCACGCTCCCCCGGATTGCATCCAACCTTTCTTTCTTAGCATCAATGGACATAGATCAGAAACTTATAGTGTCCATATTTCAGTTCGATATGTTAAAAAACACAAAACCTTTTTTTAATAAGAACATTAGTTTAAAGTGGAGATTTGTATGGGAGGTACCCCCTAGTAATCCGATTCAGCTGATTCCGATAAATGTGCAGCGTATGGTGAAAAGAAAATTTTAGCTCTCTAGCTCAAAAACTGAGGGACTAGTTTGCATACATACAAGCACACAGACGGACAGACTGGCATGGCTAAATCAACTCGTCTCATCGAGCTGATCACAAATATATATACATTATGTGGTCTGCGATGTCTCCTTCTGTGTGTTACAAACTTCATGACAAACTTATAACTATTCATTCCCGTGAAGAGTATAAAAAATGCTGTTTTTATACAATAATCTTATAACATGTATACATGTATTTTTTATATACAGTACTGGGCAAAACAAAAGTACAAATATAATCATACCGAAATTGTTATCATACTATTTTTCTTTTTAAACAGTTTTAGAAAAAAGTAATGCACAAATATTAAATACTAGTAATACCTTCTAGCAAATACTTTTGATTAAAAAAGTAAACATAAGCAATAAATCAGTAATGTGGTATTTGGCCCCTTATTTCTTATAATAGTAGGACATCTGAGTTGGATTGATGGTTTTAAATTATAAATATGACTTTTATGAAAATTATTTCATATTCTCATAATTTGGAACAAATTTTCATTGTAAGAAAAATATAGACCGGAAATATGCCAATTCCAGTCGAGTGATTGAAGAGTCTTATCAAGAACGTGAACCCCATTGTCCTTTAGGTAGTCTTTAATTAGGTTGCTAAGTTGAAATAACCAACTGGCTGGCATAAGCGGTAAATATTTGTGGAATATATGGTGACATTTTTACTTAAACGATGAACATCAAAGGAATGGAGGTTGCTGATTTCGCATCTGAATGTCCATGAAATCGGTCGCGAGACATTGTAACTCGATCTACATATGTCATGACATGTTGAAAAAAAGCTCTACCTTATGTTCTGATACTTGACTGGCCTACTGACTCGTTATTCCTACTACTACTACTATTTTATTTGACAAACTTTCAAATTGGACGTTATAGGTCATTGCTCTCAAAACAAATACTCTGTCATTTGAAACAGAACATTGCGCAGGATTACCCCTAAAAAATCTTTACAAAAATCCGTTCACTATTTCCAATGATGTTGAGAGAACTCTTAAATTGCATATTTATGAGATTACAGTTTGTATAAGTGTTTTCGAAAGCGATTTACGGAGAAAGGCAAAGACAAAGGTAGAAACAAATAAAGCTTTAACCAAAGTTGTAATATTCTTCATGTTCCTGTGAATGAGCATACAGAAATATTATATTATTAATTTGACTTCCGTTTAGGGTAGAGTCTGTATTCATACTGCATTTCAATATTATTATTACATTATTGATTAGATTTATTTTTAGTGTAGAGTCAGTATTCCTACTGACATTAACATACTGATTTAACATTGAGACCGGGAGCTATACGATCCAGAAATCCTAGAATCTTTACATGGTTTGTGAATAATTTCAGTTCGATCAGACAAAAAGCAAAAAAGATTTTCTAACAAATTCATTTATTTGAATTTGGGTTTGTATGGGAGGTACCCCTCCTCGTGGTCCGATTCGGCTAATTCCCACAAATGTGAAGTGTCTGGTAAAAAGAAAACTTCATGCTTTCTAGCTAAAAAACTGAGGGGCTAGTTTGCATTCATACAGACCGACAGTCGGACTTGGCTAAATCAACTCGTCTCGTCGAGTGTGTGTTACAAACTTCTTGACAAGCTTATAATATTATCCACTGCGTGAAGAGTATAAAAATACACATGAACAATGTAGGAACTAAATGAGTACATTTTCGAAGCTCAATATTGTAAAGCCTTAGAAAAAGAACTTATGTAGTATATCGATTCGTTTCTTTTTGCTGAGCATTTCAATAGAATAGGATACCGGGTATATATAAATTAATTTAAATTATGTCGATTGGGTCTATGCAAAGAAATCGCGTTACCATGCATTACGGCTTCGGTAGAGAGATCCTTCAGTACCTTTAGAAAACGGCTGAACCGATTTTGATGAAATTTTGAGACATATTTAAAAATACTTATATCAGGTAATTATGTCAATATTTATAATTGATTCGTTTGATTTTTCAAAAGTATTTCAATTGTTGCTATGCTAGTGAAATATAGAAGTTAAAAAATTGAACAAACAAAAAAAAAACAGAACTCGTAAAAGACAACAACCTTCTGATTCCATCACACATGTTTACCACCGAAAAGAAGTATGTTACTAACCAAACAATCGAATATTAGGCATTAAAATGAATTGTACTCGGTCATATTTGATACCGTGGATTATGCTGATTGAAGAATAGCTTCCTCTCTACTAAGGAGTTTTTTCTTTAAAATATTGTGTATAAGCGAAATATGTAATCGATTTTGCGCTTTCCTCGGAGATGGCTCATGATCTTGAAATTCATCTGGTCAATATTTTATTATAACTCATGAGGGCACAGAGTTCCCGCAAATTAGACCGAGCTCCATTTTATTTTCATTACCTGTGCTCTATTTCAAAAATAATAACAATTTGATACGATAATTAGTTCTCTCCAATTTTGGAAAATTACAATATGCATGTATTTTTGGTTTGTTTTTAACGAAAAACTTAAAAACATGTCGCCAATATTTTTAATACATCTCGTGACTCAAAAGCCGTAGCGTCAATATTCTGAAAATAGAGGAAGCGATAATGCCTGTAAGAGGAATTGTGTTGTTGCGCTCTTATATATTCGTTATAAGCCAATTAGGAGAATATGAAAGAAAATTTTTGGAAAATACACCTGAAAAGTTGGAAATTAGGACTTTTTGTATTAAAATCTGAATAAATACAAAAGTAAAGTTTATGTCGTGCGTTCTAGAAGTAGTAATACCTTGATAGCCGATTTTTTTTTTCTGGTCAAAAGTTTTCCAAACCAAAAATTATTTTCCATGGCTTAATTTTGAGATATATTGATTTATAATTTCTTTTGTAAATTTTTGATACTCTAACCTTAGCGTTGCAGAAGTTAGTAACGAAGAAACTAAAAAATACATACTATGGTACTATCAGCATACGGTAACAAGAAGCTTCAGAGGGATATTTTTGAATAGAAACGAACAGCTATGATCAATTAATTGTGAAGGTTTCGATTTCAGAGCATGAAGAAATATGTTTATGGGTCTCAACTTTCGCCGCGGCAATCAGAGATCTGGTTTTTATTATATTTATTTTAAATAATTCTTAATAAATAATCTATACATCTAAACATATAATATAATCGTACATATAATAAAATCGTAGACTCAAAGTATTTGTGCACACATCACGTAAAAGCCACTCATTGGATTCAAAATCGAATTACTAAAAAATAACAAGCTTTATTATGAGTAAAAATGTACCTACGGAATCAATAGATATTAATTAAAAATTAAAATAAACCAAAGATTTTTGACCACAATATTTCTGGTTTTGCATAAAGGATACGAGTTGTGGTACTGCTGATTCTTGAATTTTGTGTTACTGTTGTATTTTTTCCTCTTAGTAAATAATAACTGAGTACGCGTAAGAGTATTGCGCTCTACGTTCTTTTCTATCTGTAATAATTGTAGTCGCCAAAAGATAAAAGGCGATATACATAGCAGGCAGGACAAAGTCTGCAAAGTCGATTTATATAGTGATTCTGGTCGGTTCACGATTACTTTAAAAACTAATGCAAAATACATATGCATAAGTTCAATAATCATTTCGTTATATAATGAAATTATCTAGTACACATTATAAACCACACAACTCCATCGAAATCTCTATCAATCCTTTTTCTCTGGGATAAGTAAACCAAATTCACTCTGCCTGGGGATTCAACGTTAGTCCTCGACATAGAGATGAGGTCCTTAACGAAACCAAACAAAAAAAAGAGAACCACTCTCACTTTTGGTAAGACTGTCAAACCTTGAAGCTCCGAAATACGTCATAAGAGTTCCTGTGAATGCCAGATAGAAGCATAAGAAATACAATATTCATAGCCTTCTGTTCAATTTCTACATTTGCTATCGACCGTGAGGTTTTGATTGAGCGTATGAGATACTCTCAAACAGTGACCACTTAATACTTTTCTCATCTAGCATTACCTGAACCTTGTTAATAAGAGTACTTTGCGATATCTTCGAAACTACTTATCCAACTTTAAAAATTCTTTCACCAGTAGAATGATACGTTGTATTGCCAAAGTTCGTTATCTACAAAGACTGAACAATTCCCTCAAGAAATTGTGTTCGCTCTCAAAATTGTAACATAAACAATTTCAATTTTTTGTTTTGAGCGAAGGCGTAGCAAAGCTCGCCGGTAGCAAAGCTCGCTAGTATTGAATAAAGCTCTATTAAGCCCTTAAAATAAATTAACAAAAATTGGGCTTACTCGTTTAATTGCATTCTATTAAATTTTGATAGGAACAAATTATGTAAATGATTTTTTTTTTTCCATTTTTTACCTCATTCATTCGTTAGGAGTTAATTCAAATTTTTCACCAAAGCCACGTTTCAAGACATCGAATACTTCCTTTGAAATTATGAATTGGTCTATTACTATATTATTATGGTTCAGCATAAGTAAAATGTATTGATTCATAATTCGTCTATTAGGTGGGGGATTTACATGGCCTGTTCTTTTTTCTGATGTCTGTGTTGAGACATTCGCCGTGACCGTTTTTTGCAGTTGGAAAGTGTACTTTAAATGAAAGGGTTCCGTTTTGTTATTTAAAAAAAGGGAATCGGACTTGTTATTTACGTCAACATAGTTTTCCAACTCTACTGGCGGTTCCTGCTCCTGTTGTTCTGTGTGCGTTGGGCTGGTTTCTTCGTCCTCATTGTCGTCAACACCTGTATTTGTAGCTTTGTCGACCATTATTGGTGGTGGTCCTTTGGAGGTAAGTTCAGCCATTTTAGATTTAGAAAAAGGATGAAAATGGAATTTTTAGTTAATTTTTTTACAAACAAAATTTCGGACGAACTGGTAATTTTGAAAATATTTATTTTGTGTGTCTTAAGTTTTTTCCATGGTTTACTTTATTAAATTTAAAATTTTATAATAATTTTATTTGCTTCCATTGACAGATTAGAATATGTAAAAATGATTGCAGAATTTTCATTCTTTGGATCGGTACACTTAGCTCAACACTAATTGTTCAATCCCTTCCAAATATATTAATAAAGAGAATTCTACTGGTTTCTAATATATAGGACTCTCGTGATACAAATTCATTCAAATTATTTTGGTAGGCTTGAAAATAGTCTGTGCTAAATCAGGTATACCAAGTGTAGAAGTGTAAGTTGTTGGTTTTTTCATTAAAAATGCATAATAATTTTCAAAGTATCAACCCTCGCTTTCTACACTTTTTGTCCATTTTTGAGGCAATTTATGGATACCATTCCAAAAGAAATCTATTCATCGAATGTTGTGAGATAATGCTGCTCAGCCAGTGCGTGAAAACAAATGATAATCTGAAGGAGCGGTGGTATAAGAGTTCCTAACCAAGAGCGGAAATGTTGTCTTTAACCAGATTGGCCGAATGTGCAGGAGAGTTGTTATGCTGCAAAATGACTTTGCCATGCCAACGCATGGTTCAAATTGATCATTTTCTGCGGTAGCGGTTGGTATGAACTGTTTCAACAGGCTTGAAAAGCTCGTATTACACAACAACCTTCTGATTCCATCACACACACAGCATTGTCTTCTTCCCGAAGTCATTCATTCTTGTACTCGATGTTGATGGTTGTCTTGGCGTTAACTATGATTTTTTGCGTTTTGGAATCTTAAAATATATCCATTTTTCATCGCCAGTCATAGCCCGATGCAAAACTCCCTCTCTTTTGTGGCGCTGAAGCAGCATTTCGCACACAGTTTTAGTAAGTTTCCACAAGAAGTCGATGACTTTTCGATGTTTTTTTCTTTTGCATATGCCGCAAATGCTCTTTATTGGCCTCAAATGTCGACAAGCTTACCACCGAAAAGAAGTATAATACTTCAAACAAACGAATATCGCGTTTTTTAGACATTGATATTAGATATGCAACGGCTAGCTGTTTTACCGGATACTGGCTAACCATTCAAAAATAACCGAGTGTTGCGTCTCACAAGCTAACTTTCGTAGGTGGCGAATTCGGGCCTATTCGTTCATGATCCAAGTTAGTGCTTTTTAGGGTTCCGTACCCGTACTAAGTTTCTGCCGTCCGTCCGTCCGTCTTAATGACTAGCGTACTCGACTCGGCCTCGCACGGGTTGCATCCAACCGAACGGCGACAAATGCCATATATCAGATATGCTTCCTTTCATAGAAACACTATATTCTTTCAGATGTGAGCTTCGTGATTTTTTTTAATTTGGGATTGTATGGAAGGTACCCCTTCTATAACCTTAGGATCTTAAAATATACATGGTTGATGAAAATAGATCAGAAACAGTCAGACGGACATGGCTAAATCAACTCGTCTCGTCGAGCTGATCAAAAATATATATATTTTATGTGGTGTGCGATGTCTCCTTCTGTATGTTAGGTAATATGTAGTTCAAGTTTTTGATTAGACTTCCTAATCCTTGACCTGAATCCTATTGAAATCTTCTTTGACATACTAAACCAAATTGTTTCTGATCAACGTTTTCCTGAAAATGAGGCTTTGTTTTAAGTTACAAAAATAGACTACCAAAATTACTGATTTTTTGCTATTGTTTTGCGCAGTACTGTATATGTGGTATGTATGATATGTGTATAAAAATAAAATGAACTGGTTTTTTTTCCGAAAACATCTGTGCATTTCTTGATATGCAATAGTTTCTATTATGAATATAATAAAACGCATTTTAATCAAATAAAAACCAAAATATAAAAATAAAACTCTTATTAGCTGATGTCGCTGAAACCGATCAATCACTTTGCTATTGATAGGGTGGTTCGTTATACAGGATCCCAAATGTACAATATGTATCTTTCACACAAACAAAAATGTTATGAAAAGTTTACAATAAAAGATTTTTTTTAATAAATAATTAATTTTGGTCCATTAAGTCTATTAAAAGTCACTGTGTGGTGTGCTTTATGGATATCTGGAAACATTGGGCCCAGTTGCTTCAAAAAGTGGTCCAAAATTGGACTTCCCCCTTGCACTTCATTCGTGCTAACCGTAGCACCTATGTTTCCGACATCATGTTTACATAACACCATGGCATTAACATTATTTTTATGTATTTTATTTCATTTTAGATTTACATACTTCTAAAAAAAATACTCTATATAACAACTATAGATTATAGCAATCCATTTATAGCTATATTAACAAATTCAATACCATAAATAAAGCTTATTCTTTAGTATATAGTTGTTGTTAACCCGGAGGAGTTATTAGGGTAGGGTGAAGAGTATTACATCTTTAGCATAGCCAATGATACCCTTCTTTCTGTTTTTTTTTTTTTTTTTTGATAAAGTATTTTGATAGACAAGTACTTTCTTCCTTTCTTCATTGCTACCAAATCAATGTGAATGTCCATCGCCGTTTCAGCTGAATTCATGCTCACCTCACCGCCTTCTACGGATCTAATTCAGCCGATGAAGTTCATTCTTATGACTTCATTCATATCGAGTGTTTAGTAATCAATCCATATATCATATAGAGTGTAGAAAATCATCTCGATTGTGTTGACACATCTCTATAAATACGAGTATATACCTTAAAAATATTTCAACAAAATTATTATCAATGTTTGATGTGATAATCCTATGGCCTCTTCAATCTCATCTGGGGTTCTTGCAAAGAGATACATATTTCAGCTAGAAGATGAGACTTGTGCTCATTTGTAATGCTCTTCTTTTTAAGTGTAGGCAAGGCAAGGGAGTCAACCAGCGGCCGTCAATTTGTTGTAATCTTTGGCTTAATGCCTTATTTTCCTAGATAACAAGGTTGAATTTACTACAATATATATATATATATACATATAAGTACATATATTGTATATATTTAGTATATAAATAATACACATAATGTAATGCATTGCTATTGTATAAATATTTAGTGATAAGACGCTTTGGGTGACTTATCCACATGTGATTATATTTACACAAGCGCTTGACACTATCTCTTTAATGTAACGATGACTTTTGCGACAATAGTTTATTAATCTGACTGAGTGACAGTCAAATGGTGCTGGTGCATCGGTAGAGGAAATAAATAGAATTTATTTGCGGGGAACTAATAGAAAAAAGAAAATGTTATTTTATTTATGAAGCGTATCAAATTGCACACATCGATCGAAGTTCAGAAAAAAAAACTGAAATAAGTCTGGCGGGTGGTGGTCACATACAGAGTATTCAAATAAATAGTTTCAAGTGATCGATTGGTGATTGATGACAAATGACGGTCTCAGTGTTGCTAATTTGACAAATTTCGATTATTTTATTTCGAAAAAAAAAAAAAACAAAAACAAAATGCTATACGAACTAATTATACTGTTTATAACGATGCTTATTGCTTGGGAATATTATAGTAATCAACGTCGTGTAAATATACTTGCATCTCAAGGCTTTCCGGGACCACGATCACTGCCATTTCTGGGCGATATATGGTTGATGATCAAGGAAAATCCAAAAAGTATTCACCATTATTATTCTCATGTAGTCACTCATTCAATGACTCTTCTCATCTTCCTCACTCATTGCAGCCGTTTTTGATATGCAACAACGTTTAATTAATATCTACGGTAAGACATTTCGCTTTAGAGTTTTACATGAACTCGCCATTCTAACTGCCGATGTGAAACTCTTGGAGGCAATCTATAATAGCCAACAGGTCATAACGAAAAACAAACTATATGATCTATTAAACTGTTGGCTTGGTACTGGCCTTTTGTTGAGTACTGGCAAAAAATGGTTCACCCGACGCAGAATTATAACGCCAACATTTCATTTCAAAATCTTGGATCAATTTGTTGAGGTTTTCGACCAGCAAAGCTCTAACATGGCCAAGTCTTTGGAAAGTCGAGCTGATGGCGTTACAGCATTTGATATGCTGCCAGTTGTATGTCTAACGACTTTGGATATAATAGCCGAAACAGCGATGGGTGTTAAAATTAATGCTCAACAAAATCCCGATATAGAATATGTTAAATCAGTAACAGCGTAAGCGAATGACTTTTTGTGTAATTTGTGTAAGTCCAATTTCCTATCCTAAGTGTTCTACTCCGAACAGAGTATCTTCACTGACAGCTGAACGTTTCATGAGTGTCTTTCAAAGTATCGATTTTATATTTCGTTTGACTTCACCACGTACATACCGAAAGTTAATGTCTAACATAAAATTGATGCATGATTTTACGGATAGTGTTATTGTTGAACGGCGTGCTTTGTTGGCAAAAACCCTAAGTAGTGGTTTGGGTGGTACTGTTGATGCACAATGCAACAATGAAAATGATTCTTTAGAATTTGGTACTAAAAAACGTATGGCTTTACTTGATGTTTTACTACAGGCCACCGATAACGAAGGCAAGGCTTTAAGCAATGCCGATATACGTGAAGAAGTCGATACCTTTATGTTTGAAGGTCATGATACTACAACAAGTGGAATTTCATTTACTTTGTATTTGATTGCACGTCATCCACAAGTACAAGAGCGAGTCTTTGAGGAGATACGACAAGTCTTGGGCGATGATAAAGAAAAACCAATTACAATGCGTGATCTAGGTGAACTTAAGTATTTGGAATGTGTCATTAAGGAAGCATTACGTTTATATCCACCTGTACCATTCGTTGGACGTTATGTTGCTGAAGATGTTGTCCTAGGTTAGTTAGTTTTTGGTTAAAACTTTTCAATTTCGTTGTGTCAATAATTCTTCTTTTTTATCCCTAGATGGCAAATTAATACCGGCCAGAACAAATATCATTTTACTTACATTCAATGCAATGCGTGATCCTGATTATTTTCCAGATCCTTTACAATTTAAGCCTGAACGTTTTATTCCCGAATCAGAGACAAAAATCGAAGCCTTTAGCCATACACCATTTGCTGCTGGACCACGTAATTGTATTGGACAAAAATTCGCTATGCTTGAAATGAAAAGCACAATTAGCAAAATATTACGCTATTTTGAGTTGTTGCCTTTGGGACCAGATGTTAAACCTTTACTTAACATTGTTCTACGTTCATCAACCGGCATACATTTGGGCATCAAACCACGTCTTTGTTAAACAATGATAGTATATGGATAAGTCATGCCCATTTAAGTCATCTATATTCATCATCATTTCTAGTTAATTTGATTAATACAATTATTAAATTTAAATTTATTTTATTGGTGGCTCAAGTCAGTTTCTTATCCAGCTGCATTCCTAAGTAATTGTGATGTCGTTTGATAGGAATAGGACTTCCATTGAGATATACGCTTGGGTATGAATTTCGCCTTAGGGAGTCTCAACAATATGATATTTATAATGGTTAAATGCGGTAATTTTTTTTAATATTTCTATGACATATTGGTTTTACCGGAAGGACCAATTTAGTTTAATGTTTCATTCATTTCACTAAAATCTGCTGAGTCTTTGATGCCCACTACAAAAATTCGTTCTTTACAATATTTTCAGCTGGTTCTCAGATTTTTTTTTTATTTGTAGCCTTCTATACAGTTTTGTCTAAATAAAATTTCATATTACTGCTGTTGTTGTAGAATAATTGAAAATCACCACATTAAATAAATAACACTGGTCAACAAAAATACACTTTTTGTATGCATGACAACAATACTATTAACTAATTATGTTCAGAACAAGATTAAGGTTTATTAGAATATTTCGGATACGAAAAGTTTTATTGAAATATGATTAATTTTTTGAAAAAATACAGTTTTTATGAACAAAATTAATTTACATACAAGGTGCGCCGGACTTTTTCAATATGTACATATATAGAAAGTAGTGCCATCTGTCAGTAGCCGCATCATTTACGAGCATCCTGACTCTTTGAGACCGTCATTTAGTTGACTCACACATGTGTTTTCCTTGCATGTTACAAAATGAAAATCGAGTAAAGAGCAAATATCATAAACAGTTCAAAGAAAACCGAGAGGATGTTTTCAATAACGAGATGTCAAATCAGCCAAAATCGGGGACACAAAAAAGTGTAGGATGCGATCTTCCAATGCTCGAAAATAGCATTGAAGAAGGTAGATGAGGATCCCAGCATTCCGTATGTCACAATTGAACGCATTCTGACCGAAATTCTGGGCTATCGGAAGATCTGCGATCGCTCAAGTCTCAAGACTTTTCGCAAACCACAGCATCACAACCATGAATTACAGCCTGTTATCGCTTGATCTGGCTCCGTGTGTCCCCAACATTAAAATATTCATAAGGGGAACGCGTTACGACAACACAATGACCATCGACGTTGGTCCTCGGCTCAATCCCAATGAAGGATATCTGACAACCCAAAGCCTTATAATTAGTAAAATGCTCCTCGACAATACTACTTTTTTCTGATCGGTGTTTTCCGAGAAAATTTGAAGTTGCTTTCATTAAAGATTCCCAAGCAGATTTTTCCAGATCACTCAGTATTTTTTTAAAGATTTCATCTTACATTAATTTCCTAATTTGAGGGTCTACAAATATGCCCTCTTTCATTTTTACCTCATTGATTTTGGGAATTTTTTCTTTTAAGTATAAGAATCCATCGCCATCGTGATATATTGCTTTCACGAAGATTTTCATGAGGTGACCTAGTTTTATATGTAAAGCTGGTAAATATACATCATCAGGTTGTATTAACGGTGGATGTTTGATGTTTTTTGTTTTTGTTCTGGTATAAGAACACAAAGAAAACCTTAGAATTTAGTATATCCGAACTGTGAATCTAAAAGAAGGGCAATAACTTTTAAATCTTATTATATTTTTACTAGAAGTTCTAAATTACATTGGTTCCGATTAATAATGAAGAGAGAGAGACCTCCTCTTTTGCGGAGCTTAGCAGTCTGTCTATCTTTTACCAAAATTTTGAATAACTTTTTGGCATAATGATGATTCAATTAATGATATATGTTCGATTATGTGTTGTCTTTGAGGTGTTGAACTGTTTGAGGATTATTCGCATAAGCTTTGCTCTTCAAGAAACCATATAAGAAGGAGTCCAATGTTATTGATGTCCAATTCATGTCTGTTTTTCGAGCCATTATTCAAATTTTAAACTTCTCTTTCAAAAGATCGACTCATTCCGTTGCTGTCTACTATGTTGTACGGTTGTTCACTCGTGTAGTAATCCATTTTCACTTACCGGAATGTATTTCCTTCATACATGTCAAAAAACATCGGTGTAATCTAGTATATCTCAATAAATGGGCGTCAAATTTAAAAAGTTACCTTAAATTTGAAAACTCTATAGCAAACTATAAAAGTAAAATCTTTGAGAAGTTTTCTGTGTCTTTCTACAAAGTATGCCTGAAGGTACTTATGTCTTCCATTAACGATTTTTTGACCAATTCAATTTCGAATATCATTAATGTTAGTTCATTAAAATCTTTATCATACTTTTAATCACTAAGAATTTAGTGACATATAAACTTATATTAGTTAATAGTGTTCACACTTATGGAAATTTCAATTGAAAGGATTGTGATAGAAGGTCCAATAAATACTGTAAAAGTTGACTAAGATTTCAGTTGAAAATTTTGAAAAAACTCACAAAATAGCAGTATTGGATGAACGTCGATTGAATGTGAGCTAGCCAGCAGACATTGTAGGTACATACATATATGCACAGATGCTTATAATTAACTTGGAACCAACTTGGTTCACAGTGAAACAATGAGTAAGTCGTAGAATGTTTCCATTGAGTATTTGACATCGTTTCATAGCAATAAAGTCAAGTTTTCGGTTCAATGTATAATCATAAATGAAATTTGTGTCCATCAATCATCACATCATCATAAGAATTGGTAGCAGAATCGCCCCTAAAGATATCACAGACAGTTCGATTTGCACGCACTGTCATTGATGCAACAGTAATTTTTAGACAATCAACTCCAAGTACATACATATTTGTATATAAACTCTTATAAGAGTAGAACGATGACCAAAAAAAAAAGGAATGTTCCAATTGATTCTATTGGTTTTAGAAAGGGTTGAGCATGCGGTTAATTGCTTAAGGATCCGTTTGGTCAACATGTAATTTGGCTAACAAAAACTTTTCATATTTTGTTAGCCTTTGAAATGAAATGTTTGCGACGTGGAGTACGGGCATAACATTTCTAATATTTTTTAGATGGATGTTTACTTCAAACCTTTCCTCCATTTCACGACATAATTTGACAGTCGAAATATCTGAAATTTGAGCGACTGCAGCTACTATAATACGGGTTTTGTGCGCCCACATCTGCCTTCAGGCTCTAATTACCCAGTATTTATATAAAGTTTCGAACAGTTGAATATGGCCTCTGAACTTATATAGTTCGCGTTAAGATTTATTATCAATTAACAGACTTCTACTGAAATTTCTTTGCCACTGCCCATTTTGCTGATTCCTTCGAGAATTCAAAATCTAAATTAAGTTAAAACCTTTGTAAATTATGTATGTTCGTCGTACGTGCACAAGTGTGCCTAAACTTGTTTGCATCTTTTTTAATTTTCCTTATAATTCCTGTTGTATGTAACATATCGGGACATTTTGTCACAGTTTTCATTTGAAAAAGGCAAAAAACTGATGATTAAAACTGCATCAAAAAAGATTTTCCAAAATTGCTAGAAAGAGGATGCATTTTCCCAAAATTTTTGCAATTTGAACAAGCTTTTTTGGGACACAGTATGTGTGTACATATCACTCATTTACTGCAAGACTCTCATGCAGTCACGATTTTTGAGATAATGATGCAGAAATATTCGTTCCATCAAGTTATATGTATATTGTGTAAAAATTTCATGATATTAACTTACATACTCTCCTATTAATTTATTCTATAATTAGTCTATTTGTATGTAAATGAAAACTTTAAATGCGATTTTATCGAAATACTGTATTTTTTAGTTATGACAGTCTTGCAGTAAATGAGCGATATGTAGGTATTTTCTGCTATTGATGTCAATTTTCTGTATAGATTTAAAAACTCATGACATGTTTTCATTTACCGCTTTGCGGATCCCATAAATGTATTGAAGATTTATGGTTTTTCAAAAACAATTTTGCATTTCTTAAATCAAATGAAAAAAAAAAAGAATTAAACTATTTCCATTTCATACACATTCAACATGCTGCTTGCTTTCTAAATTGCTGCTGATCAGGGCATGGCATGGCTGTTGGCAGGCAGGCGGCAATGTTTAATCCCATTGAAAAACTGGCCCAGGTGTTGGTAATTTAGAAGGTTTTGGTTTGCCAGCTTTTTCATCCTTAGGATCGTCTGTTTTAGCTTGCAACAATTTTTGTTGTACCAAATCAATTGGTGGCTGAACTTCACGGCGTCCATCGCGCGAAACATAATAATTGGCCGACAACAGATGTGATGATCCATCAGGTATATTAGGTTGGGGTTGTGTACGATCGGCTAAGCCATCCTCAAAGCGTAAAGCAAGTGTGTGTTCACGCTGTAATTCATATATACAATTCGTTAAATAAAACTTATATAACAAAAGGAATTCTTAATTCCATTCAAGTCTTCACTTACGCCTAATAAAAAAGCACGCACTCGTTGCAACAGGGGTGCAATATCACGACGTGCTGCCATTCTTTTTTTTGATTAAATTTAGATTTTAAATCTGTATAAAATTTGAAATAGGAATTGAAATTAATTTTGTTTTTGGAATTGTCTAAGCGAGAAAAAAAACAACAAACCCAAATTACGATGACAGCTGATTAATTGAGTGTTGCCATATCAGTATTTCACTACGCCACTTATGCCACCCTGCCAACGAACTAATTTTTTCAAGGGTGTCACTGGCAAGTGCTGCCAGGTTGCAGGAAGCTAAACAGCTGATCACGCACATGGTTTCTTTATTTTGTTGTTTATATACTTAGCAAGCAGTCGCAAGGAAAAGCCATTTAAATTTTTAATATATTTTGTTTAAGAAAAGAAGAAATATAATACGTGTTTTTCATCGAAAATGGGTGGACAAGGTAAAACATTCAATCGAAAACGTAAATTTGTTGGTAAACGTGAAAATGATCCCGAATTCGATTTGGAAAAGAAACATCTTAAAACGACACATTTACGCGCGTGTGAGAAACGTTTAATTATTGTCCTAGAAGGTGCACAACTTGAAACAGTGAAGGTAACAAATAAATCTTTTTCTCAACTGTTATCCGTTTTTTTTTAAATATGTTTTAACAAATCCAACAGATGCGTGATGTCTTTGAATTACTTAATGCTGACGATCATGCTGGTATTATGCGTAAAAATAATCGTGATCTCGGCTCATGTCGTCCAGATATAACACATCAATGTCTATTAATGCTGTTCGATTCCCCCCTAAATCGTGCCGGACTCCTTCAAGTATATATCCGCACTGAACGTAATGTCCTCATTGAAATTAATCCACAAACGCGTATACCAAGAACATTCAAACGTTTTGCCGGCTTAATGGTTCAATTATTGCATCGTTTTACAATACGGGCCAATGAAACTTCTACGACATTGATGAAAGTTATCAAGAATCCCATAACTAATCATTTGCCTGTGGGTTGTAAAAAGTATGCAATGTCATTTGCTGGTAAATTGAAAAGTCCACGTGATTTGGTACCAACAAACAAAAACAACAGCAACGGAAACAGCATTAATAATGAAGAAACTAATGACAAGAAAGATGAGGATAATACGCAAAAAACTAAACCGAAACAAAATAATTTTGCTAACAATGTTCTAAACAATGTAAATGCCAATAGTGGTGATGATGATGATGATGAGCCTATTGTAATTATAATTGGTGCATTTGCACATGGTGTTGTTAAGGCCGATTATGCGGAAGACCTTTTCTCGATTAGTAATTATCCATTATCAGCAGCCATTGCTTGTACTAAGATATGCAGTGCATTCGAAGAAGCTTGGGGCGTTATTTAGTAATTTAAGGTACCAAATACATTTTATCTATATAAAATCAAATATATATATTATATTAATTACATACTTACCTAATTGATGAGATTTTTCTTGTCACCGTCACCGGAGACTCCATAGTGTGTTATAAACATGTGTACATATGAATATGATCGAACAGCAGCATGATGAGGAGAATCGTTTAATTGCAATTTAGATAATTAAAATAATTTAATTTCTGTGTAAGATCACCAGATCTCATTGGATATGAAAGGTATATAAGCTTCGAGGATTTATGATCTGAATTTCATGTTTTGTCTTTTTTTTTCTTTGTTGTCTCTTTCTTTTCCATTTTATATACATTTCTTTCTATCACTTTCACCAAATATCTTTTGATCCGTTAGTTGTTCTGTTTATACAGCATTAAAACAGACGAGCCTAATCCGTCCATCTACCAGCTCAATGTTGCATCATAATATCTTGATATAGTTAAGTTTTGTAATACTTACATAAACAAATATTACAGGACAAGTGTCAACTCATCCATGTTCTATTTCAATGGTAAAATTAACATGACAATGTCATTGGAAGGGGTCAAGTACCACCGTGCCATCAGTTTCGTACCGACTTTCATTAATATCGGGGGAGTCAGTAAACAAATATTTACCTCTGCATTGTTCCAACCTAATGGTTCGCCTCAGTATTGCATACTATTACAGAATTTACTAGCCAACAGTATTACAAAAAGGGCTAATGAATTACTGTCGAAACGGGGAGTATTTCCACCAAGCAATCTGCATTTCTGTATAAAACACAACACCATAAATGGGATATTCCTAGAAGCGCATATTTAATAATAGCCCTCTCTTAGCATATACTTTAAATCTTGATCGACCGAACTATTATATCATATAGCTGCCATGTAAACCAATGGATGAATAATGTGCTTTTATAACCATAAGTGGACATATATGCTGCTAACATAAAAACAAAGGGATGTTATCTTCTGTTGCAAGTAGAGGCACGCAAGCAATTAATGAGAAATTTGGAAAGGAGAAAGGAGAGAAAAGATAAAAAAAAATTTAATGTGCAAAGCCCAAGAAATGATGCCACTTCTATCGAATACAATTATAAGTTTAAATGGGTCACTTGGGTATAAGGACAGGACAGTGGAACAGGTGAATAGTGTTCTGCAAAGAGAAACCACACTGTGAACAGCAATTGTTATCGTAAAGACCTAATCGTTCTCCATCTCTCACTGGAAGATAAGATATTAGTGAGTTACGAATGCATTTTCAATTGACATCCGATGCAACTCTTCACTTAGCGACTTATATTGATTACTAACAAGAGTAAGTATTACAAGAACTTCTTGTAACGACTGATGTCAAGGCAAATATGTATGTGCGGCCATAAGAGTGTTTTAGTTCCGGTATGCACTCATATGTAAAGGAAGCTATGATGGCAAACCTGGTGAGATACTAGTACTTGCTGGTGGAGATAGTCAATATTGGTCATTTGGAATCAATGCTAGAAACATTTGTGTGATTAGTAAATTCGATCGGTAGTTTATGCTTTTCCATCATCTGTTCTGTTAAATATTGGGTTGTCGGAAAGTCATTTCGTTTTTTTTTATGACTTTTATTTACGATTTTCTTATATTTTATTGAATTATATATTATCCATTATGATCCAATTCCTTTTGACATCTTTCTGACAGTAGCATGATTCCAGGCTCATAAAATTTTTGTTCTTTGTTGGCAAAAAACTGATTCAGGTGCTTTTCACTTCCTCATTTGAAGTAACAGTTTTACCGTGTAAAAAGTTTTGTAGAGACCGGAACAAGTAATAATCAGAAGGTGCCAGAGAATATGGTGGGTGTGGCAGTATATCCCATTCAATCTGTAAAAACTTTTGGCGAATTACTAAACTTGTATGAAGTCTCGCATTATCTTGGTGGAACACTACACCTTTTCAATTGACCAATTCTGGCCTTTTCTTTTTAAGTGAATCATTCAATTTGTCCAGCTGATGACAGTACATTTTAGAATGATCGTTGTATTGTCCGGTAGAATCTCAAATAACATGATTTGTTTGAAATTTCACCAAACAGATAGTATCTCCTTTTTTTTTGATAAATGTCGGCTTTCGAGGTGCTCTTAGCCAGTTCATCTTTTTTACTCCATTTCTCATCTTCAGTTATGATGAGCTTCAAAAACGGATTATTTTCTTGTCGTTTGAGAAGCAAATCGCAGACGTCAACGCAACGGCACAAAATTCATACCGTTAGAAAATGGGAAACCCATATGTCCAGCTGTGAGATAAAACATAAGCGTTTCAAATGATTAGGAACGGTCGAATTCGATAAATTTAATCTCTTAGCGATCTTACGAGTTGTTATTCGCCGATTTGCATGAATTAATGCGTTGCCAGATCAGCTGTCGAAATAGATGCAATGATTTGCGGCTTAAGTGTCTTTGTCACCCAATAATTTATAATTTTTTTTTATTTACAATCAATTAGAACACAACCTAACCATAAGTAAATGGAAACAAATGGTATAAAAACTTATAAAACACTATTTTTAAGTTAATGATACAGAATTATTCACTATATCATGTTTTATATTGTGTTAATTTCATGTTAATAACTTACATACTCTCCGCGTGAGAAGAGAATATTTGTTCATAGGGGCTTCAGAAATATCTTGTATATCAAGAGTTTGTTGAGCAGAGAAAGTTTTGAATTGTGGTTAAGAAGTCAGGACATTTTTCTCGTTTTAAAACCCACATATTGGCACTTACGTTTGATGTGAGCCTTCCAGTTTAACCGTCTATCCAGCAGAGGCAGCCTTTGGGGCCGGCTAGCAGGGCAATCACCCGGGGCCCCGCGCACGCACCTAGATGCGGCTATACAACACCTAGAAGCATTTACTTAATGGCATTATTAACTGTTTCCAGTCATCCTTGGTAATAGCGAGAGAATTGGCTGACGAAAATGATATCGTGAAATGTAGACGTGTGAGAAGAAATTTTGATTACGAAGGGGTAGACGAAGATCCTGCATTATGTCATTGTCAACTATGTACGCGCAAGTTTGTCAACCTCAGTAGATTTGAGGAACTTATGTATCATGAGAGAATATTTGGTTTCATGTACAGCATAAACAAGTTTAAGCAAATGACTGACTGTAAACTTTTCAACCAATGCAGTAACTTCCAATTATCTCTAACAGTACGAGACACATCAGAAAGAACTGAATATGTTTATACGTATATTTGAAGGAAACAATGATATGAATGATTCGGTGCTGAAATAAATAAAATAAAAAAAAAGTGTATCCTACTGTCGAATTATAGCCACGACACCTACAACAGCTGTGTCTAAAGAAAGAAGAAAAAGCTCCAAACATAATTTCTGAATCCCTGATAATTTTAAGACATTAATGCACCTTAGTTTATTATGATTATAGCTCAGTCAAATAAGGCGAAAAAAAGGGTAATCTGCGGAATGAAACCAAATAAGCTGAAAATTGGTACACATGTTTGTTTTGGCATTCTAAACATGACCTCAAAAGTCTAGATCTGTGTGGTGTGCGCCAGTCAAGATATTCAAGGTCAAAGGTCACCAAAATCAGTTTTTTCCAAATATCTTGTAATGACAATTAATGTTTAAACAAAAGTTGTTGAGCATAAATTTCTCTCTAAATTTGGGCTTTTATTATACAGTAAACCGTTATTGAGATACAGCGCGAACAGTGGGAAGCGAAATGAGTAAATAGTCGTTACTTTTACACATGTTGGTATGTAGGAGGCAAACGGCTGAATAAAGAATTATGAAAAAAATACTAGATATTCCTTATATTATTAGCAAAAGATTCCTTAAAGTCAATTAAGCGACAAATCAAATAGGTGAGATGATAAAAAAAGAGCTGCCTGCATTTACGCAATTTAATAATATGTAGTTAATTTGTATTGAATAATGAGCTTAATATTCCCCTTCTTCACCATCGTCATCCTCATCTGTTCGTTTTCTAATTCATACATCTTCATCTTTATAATCCCTTTCCAAATACGAAAAAGTTAATATCCATAGCTTCTGGAATTGTGGGAAATGACCAAATTTATTGTCAAAGACCCCGTGATATTGGTCTAAAATCGATGATGAAAATAATTGGTTTCAACTTTAATGAAATAAAATTAAAACGTGTCGATAAAGTTTTACCAAAAAATCTATCACGATACACAACTGAAAAGTTCCTATTGATCCGTTGCTAATTTTCCAGAGAATAACTGTAAACAAGAAGTTTGAAAGTAATCTAAAACAATATCTACAAGCCCATATCTTACATCTTTATTTGTCATTGAAGGCATTAGAAAAACCATGAAATCAAAATTATATAGCAATATGGCACCTGTTGACATCGAACTAGATGAAGATAATGTGACATATATTATCGATGGTGGATTTCTTTTACATCGCGTCGTATGGAGCATTCTTCATTATTTTCAACAAATGCGTCAAATATTTGCAAAAACATTATGGCTCAAATATTGTTGTAGTATTCGACGGTTACTCAGAGCACTGTAAAAATATTAAAGCAATGGAACAACTAAGAAGAACTGCAGCTGTTTCAACATCTGATGAAACAATGATTGTACCAATCAGCCAAGAAAAGTTTTTATCGAACAGATTTAACAAAAAAAAATATATTGAAAAGCTTATTAAAAAATTAGAAACTGTCAATATAATATACCTACAAAACAAGCCAGAGATGATGCTGATGTTCTTATCGTCGAAACATCCATTGCAGAATGGGATCATCAAAATACTGCTGTCATCGTATTTATTAAAATTTTATTAAAATGTTTGAGAAACATCCCATTTTGGATTATTTCGCTCAGTTGTTTCAGCAAGAAAATTGCCCTCCTGACTCATTGTTTGAAAATGGAGTTCGTGTCTTTTTAGCAATGTATTATGCTCCGAAATCAGAACTCAATATTGACAATTTTCGATATACGCAATTTATCAAGTCAACAAGACTGTACAAACCGATGCAGTTATTATCTCTTCCACCTACAAGTGCAGCAGCTCGACAACATATTTGGTCTACTACCAGATTGAAACTTGGTTAGGAAATGATTTACAACCCCAAGAATGGGGGTGGGTATTGCAAAATGAAACCTTGGAACCAACAACAACATTATTACCAGCACCAGCACCAGAAGAACTGCTCAATACGTTATTTTGCAATTGCAAAAAAGGCTGTGGTTCCTCTTGCGGATGTAGAAAAGCAGGGTTGCAATGCTCCTAATATTGTGGTCACTGTAATGGACAAGCTTGTCTCAACGCTTCATCATATTCACATGATTTTGATGAAGAAAGTGAATATATACCTGAATTCCTTGACGCTTTAGACTCGAATATAACAGACAACGAAGATGATGATAATGAATTCGAAATCATGTTCAGTGACCAGAGGAGGAAGAGGATGACGAAGAAGAGGAATATTAAGCTGCACTTTAAGTATATTTAAACTTGTAGAATGTAAATAACATTATTAAAATATATTTTAACTATTTCATTTTAATATTTTATGATAAATAAGAAATAAATAGGTAATAAATCAACTAAATATTTTTAAATAGATGTCTTATACATATATGAAAAATATCCATAAATATCATTAATTAATTATTATATAACTAAAGTGTCCTAATAGATCTACCCGCCCGGAGCCTCGCAATGACTAAGGCTGCTATGCAGGATTAGCCCACCCATGTTAAATAATAAAACAATATTTTTTTTTATTTCAATTTGTTGATTTACTAATAATTTTTATTTTTCACGATATAAATCTTTGTTAATAATTTTCTTAACTACAAACATTTTACAAAAAAATTACATGTTTTTATTTTAATTTGCATTTATTTTTTAATTTTGATTTTATTTTTATTCTCTTTCGATGAGTTTTTTGTAAGATTCTCTTTTTTTTTTATTCATTTGTAAAAAAAATAGCAGCCGTAATATTATTGCTTTATTCATGTTACTTAAGACATAAAATATTTATATATATATATTTTTATAAATTGCTCATTTATTTTTTCTCACTCATGGTTTATGTATATATTAGATGCATACATGTACAATACGAATAAATACACATATGTTAATATTTATATAAATATAACGATCGGTCGGGGGGTCGGTCTGTCCACGACTTTACAAATATAACAATAAATTGTTGTAACTACTATAAACTTACTATTCAGTGTATAATTTAGAAATCTTCACGTTCTTGTACAATGATCCTTATTTAGAATCGAGTTAAGTTTGGTTTAGAATTCAGCTAGATTTAATTATGAGAATTTTGTATATCTGTTATCCTTGATCTGTTGCACTTATTGGTTTCTTTTGTTGTAGTCCCTTAATAATTTATATAACAACATTATCATCAATTGCACAATTTTTGAGAGTATGTACTAGTATGTTAAATTGTTAAGTTTTAGTTGAATGCATGGTTGTGGGTGGTACTATATGATACTATAAGAAAAGGTTGATTCCGGGAAGTGATTGGGTAAGAAATAGTTTTGACGAATGAATAATCTAACTAATCTTTAGGTGAGGTTATTTTTTTGCTAGCTTCACGTTTTGCTGCAGCTTCAGCGCGCTGTTGTCGTATAAGGGCAAGTCTGGCCAAATCTGCTTTAGCCTCAGTTGTTTTGCCGGCAGCATGTAGTTTCTCGTAACGTTGACGTGCTTTTTGTTTTTCGATTTGTTCACGTTCACGTCGTGATAGTTCGGGCTTTGCCGGCTTTTCATCTAAGTTAAGAGTGGCAACTTTTTGTGTTGCCTTACGAACAACACGGTTGGGGTTTTCAATCTCGATCAATGAGGCTACGCCCTTTTTAGCATCACGCAAATCTTCCTCGTCATCGGATCCATCTTCGTCATCATCTTCTGAATCTGATTCATCTGCGCTGGGACTATTACGGCCACCGGCAGATTTACGAGATTTTGAATTTTGTGAGTTTTTCAGTGTTTTATGCTTGCCGCTACTGCTTGCGGCAGCACCTGAGGATGAGGCTTTATTGCTTTTTGTGCTACCACCAACAGCACCGGCAGTTTCATCTTTCTTTTCGTCACCACTCTCGCCGGAGGTGGTCTCCTCTTCACTGCTTTCATCGGAAGCTTGTGCCAATTCTTCGGGCGAAGTAAAGTGACGGCTACGTCCCTTGTGGTTAACGTATTTTCCTCGTGGCATATTAAGGCTTTTGTGTGATTGACTATTTAACTAAATAACAGATTGGTGTTTTTCTTATTGGTTTTGCGTTCCACTAGCTTCTGCTTGCTTCCCTGTTCTTCTGTTTCTTACTCACTTTCTTTGCCTGTTTCTTCACTTATGACTCACAGCCACCGACCGTACGAATATACTTAAATTCTGAGCCAAGAAATATTACACACGCGTTTCGATACGTTCGCAGTTGACGTTGTAGTTTCTACTATATGTTCTATTATGTCCTCTTTGTGCCAACAATGTACGTATCGCGAAACTGAAAAACGCAAAAAATCATTATTATTTTCTTTATCTTTTTGGTATGATTATCACTAGGTTGTTGTTATTATTATACTTATGAAATAATACATACCTTATAATAATATAATTATAATTTGGTGATCTCTTGTAGGTAAATTTTGTTTTAAATACGAAAAATTTTTTTTTTTATTTGTGAGTTATATTTTTACGACCAAACTGTTTAAATGTTTTTGTAATACTAAAAAAAATAACATAAAAAAATTAAAACTATAACTCGGACGACAGCAGATCCAAAGCACACTTCATCGAAATGAAACATTCGCATACATTCTCTATATAATATATAATATCATCTAGTCATTAGCACACGTACACACTTAAAGGCATATACTCTAGCACACACATAAAAAACATATAGGTTAGGGGAGTCAACCCATACTAGCATGATTTGATACATAAGTGAATACTGATTACTCAGTGGCAAAGTTGGCAGCACACAAAAAAAAACAGCAGACCTTGGCAGCACTAAATCATTCATTGACAAAGAAAATAGTCATGGTGATGATCAAACCGGAAATGCATTTGTATATGATCTTATAAATTTACATAAATGAGCAATTCTTGTATATACCCAGTTGACCAAAACTTCCGAAAACGGTATTACTTATGAGAGTTAAGCGGGTTCTGAGCGGGTAAAAAACCCCGTTTCGGATCCGAAATCAGTACGTAAAATATTCATCTGTCGCTCAGTTTTGGGCAGAGGAAACTATCATTAACGGGCCACGAAAACGGGCCGTTAACGGATCCGTTTTCGGCCCGTTATTGGAACCGTTTTTGGGCACGCAAATGTAACCGTTTTCGGTCCGTTGTCGCACACGTTAACGGGCCGTCAACGGATCTGTTTATGGGCCGTTAACGGATCCGTTTTCGGCCCGTCAATTAAACCGTTTTCGGGCCGCAAGTCAATCATTTAATGAAAAGAACTATTTACAATGAGCACAATTTATTTATAATAATAATTTCTAATTATTTCAACATGGTAGACAATAATATAAATATTTACAATTCAGAAAAAAGAAATATAAGAAATAAGAAATACAAAATACTACTCCTTGCTCCGTTTGCCGATGATTTTTTCAGTTCCCGTCATCCTATCTTGAAGATGAAAGAATTAGAAAATATGAAATTTCACTTGATATTTCAATTTGTTACTTACTCACTCTGCGAATTTTTGCCACTTGAAGTAAATGCAATAAGTTGAGGATGAAGATGTGTTATTCACTAAATATTTAACATGAAAAGGGAAAAAAAACATTAAAAAAATGCACCGCACACTTCACTTAATATTTCTATGAACTTACCTTGTTTTATACCGCCACTGTATGATCACTTGTTCGTACTAAGAAGAAGGATGAAAAAATTAGAAAAAATGAAAATTCACTTGATATTTTAATTTATTGTTTACTTACTTTTGCCACTAGGAATATATCCAATAAGTTGAGGATGAAGATGTGTTGTTCACTAAATATTCCACATGAAAAGGGAAAAAAAACATTAAAAAAATGCACCGCACACTTCACTTAATATTTCTATGAACTTACCTTGTTTTATTAACAACAACAATTATTTTTTTTTTCCTTTTTTTTTCTGTACTCGCGACTGCTGCACTAAATGTGTACACAATAAAGAGGAAGAGCGCGAACGACAGCAAAACAAATACCGAAAATTTTGTGTTTGCGTCGTTTATCAGTTACGTCTTTTACTTATTATTGCTATTTATCTATGTATCCGTTTCATGTCCGAAATATTTCCGCGAACGTGAACGTTTCTGAGCATGAAACGGATATTTTTGCGGCGCTGACTTTTTGTTGTTGTCTTGTCGTCTCTTTTGTCCATTTTTTTCTCATACATCCGTTTTGTACGGACGAAACACTCATTTCTGAGCCCGTTTTCGGAAGTTTCGACGGAAGTCCGCACGACATACGATGCTTGGTCAACTGGGTAAATACAATTATAAATATTTGAATATATAAATTATGTATCTCGGAAGCGGTTATACCGATTTAGCTGATTCCAAAAACCCATAGGGAACAGCCGAAAAATAGGAACAACTCAAGGTTTATAGTAGTTTGCGAAGCTTTCCGGAGAGTACAAAAATACCAACCTGAAAGAGCACTTGAATTTACAACAAAATTTAACAGTATCAACATTTCAGACTAACCACCGCACGAATTGAAATTTAAAAATAAATCTACATATAATAATACTGTTATGGAATTTCGATGAATCAGAAGGCTTATGTAACGGTGTCAGACTCATTGTGACAAATCGGTGTTATGATATAATAAAGGCAAAATCATCACTGGTAAAAAATTTGGCAATAGGTAAAGCAAGGATAATTCTTGACTCATCAAAAGGTCAACTAGGATGCAGCAACATCAATTTCCACTAAAACCTCCATTTGCCATGACAGTACACAAATCTCAATGCCAAGCATTCGAATTTGTCGGCTTGGACTTAAGAGCGAAAATTTTCATGCATGGCATGGTTGCGGAAGCAATGCGAAATGTAATTCATGCAATTTTGCCATCGTTGCTAAAGACTTGTAACACGGTGCTTTATCTTGGTGAAAGAGCAATTTCTTTTTCGAAATTTCCTCGTTTCAACAAGCCATAACCTTGCCTTGGCTGCTGTCCCCTCTGCCGATTTGACTCTGGCGTGTAATGGTGGATCCAAGTGTCGTCCATCGTTACGTATCGACACAAAAAATCTTTTTTATTTCGCCGAAACAGCTCCAAACAGCGCTCGGAATTATCAACTCGTTGTTGTTGTGGTTCAACTGTAAACACACGCGACATCCACTTTGAAAACAACTTTCTTATAGACAAATGTTCAAGCAAAATAAAACCTACACGTTCCTTGGATATCTTTGGAGTGTCAGCTATCTCCTGCAACTTCACTTTATGGTTTGTCAAAACGATTTTGTGGACTGTTTTAATATTGTCCGGAATAACCACGTCTTTTGGCCAGAGCGTAGCGCATCATCGGTATTCGTACGATCATGTTTAAATTTAGAAAACCAGTGAATAATGGTGCAGAGTCCAGATAACACTTATCAAGCAATGCTTTCGTTTCAATGGTGTTTTATCCTATCCAAAAGCAATGTTTAATCAATACACGAAATTCATATTTATCCATAGTTGTAAAAATAATAAAAGTTGTTTACTAAAACATCTGTAGCTTTTCAAGGAATTTCCAAATTGTCATGGAATTTTTACAGCCACCTTTTTAAGGTTAGTACTTACTAAAAAAAATATGAATTCTGTATTTGTAACGCCGTGTATCAGACCAGGAACTTATCAGCCGATGTAATATATGTAGCATTTTCCAGAGTTAAGCTACTAACTACGTTTAAAGCACTTCTTCGAGAGTTTCTCATAGATATTTGGAAGCCCAGAGCGTATTTATTTATTTCGATATTTCTGGACCACTAGTGCCGCTCAACTGAGTAAGTCGAACTGATTGGATAGTTGAAAGGCTAAGTGAGATCCTTTTCCGGGATTATGAAGAGGTTTTAATACCAAAAGAGCATTCCACCAAGAAATAAAGTCAGACCCCTTTGAATAAGCATGATATTGCCTCAGATTTTAATTATAGAACCTTGCAATGAAAATGTTGAAACTTCACTTCGCTTAATAATAAAATGTGGAAAAGCATCATATATATAAATATAATATATTGTAGATAGATAAAATATAGATTGTGAATTGCAGCAAAATTCCTCTCTAGATCCTCTCAACAGAAGTATCTCATGCACGTCTCAAAGATGCCCTTTAAATGAAATCTTTCAGTAACAATACAATAGATCTTAAAAGTTAATATATTAGGCAATTAAATCTTTACGTCAATAATTTTCATTGTAGATCTGTCAGGAAAGCGACCAAACCTCAGTCTAGCTACGTAAGTATCTCAGTTCCTAATATTACGTTTTTCTGAACATTTATACATATGATGATTTTGAGCGTTCAAGTATGTATGAATCTGTTTTTGATCGAAACTACAATGGTCTGGATTGTCTACATAAAAAATACCTCCTGTCCTGGGGAAGAGGTTGGCTATAAATGTCGAGAAGCCCTTATGAGAAGAGGACCTCGAAGAGGCACACTAATCATCTTACTTAGTAAATTTTATTTTTAAATATGATATTGATCTTCTCCACACCCTGATCGAGAATATACATTCAAACATTATTGCACTTATATACGACATCTGTTCCAAAAAAGATGGATTTTTATTGCTCTCGGGCTGCATACATTTGATTTTGGATTTTTTTTTTTTGTTATTTTGGTACACATAGCCCCAGATCGAAATAAATGGTAATCTGAAGGGGAAAGGTCGGGGGTATACGGTGACATCACTTCCAAATTCAGATCCGATAATTTTTGCCTTGTCATCGTTGAATATGACACCATTCCGATTGACTAGTCTAGGGTGCTTGTTCTTTGCCCAATTCTGGTAGGTGACAACAGTACACATCCGAATTGTTGTTTTGATTCCGTAGTAGAAGCTCAAGCAGAACGATACATGTCCAATTCCACCAAAAGGACAGCATCACTTTCCTCTGGTGAATGTTTTTGCTCACTTTTGCTTCCCATGGTTGCTGTCAACTGTCACTTCTATCCAATATCGATGAATTTTTCAGTTGAAGTCCAATTTGATTAGAATATATAGCGGAAATTCTGCAACCAAGATTTCACTATTCAGTTCGAAGGTATGGTTTCGTCCTCAATATTTTCTTTCATGAAAGGTTTGCTCGTTACCTTCGCGAACTCGATTATTAAGCTTTACTGCACATTAGTACTATAATAAACGCTAGTATTATGCCCCGTAAATGAGCTCTGCAGTACTTATAAGCAAAGTTTACATTACTTTCAATAACTGAAATTCTTTTATTTTATATAAAAATTTTTATTTATGTTATTTGGTCTTGTTTTTTCAATTTAGAATATTGGCTGCATAACTTGAGGCAGCAGGTGTATGGTCCAGCCCAAGGTTTGGCATATGCTATGGCCTAAAGTTTGGCGGAGCGTATGCAAGAACTAAGGATGATGGATCATTAGCATCATTAAGGATACTGCAGATGCCTCAATGGAAGAGCAGCAGCTCCGGACTGACTTTATAAGAATGGAAAAAGAAAGAGTCCTTTGCAAAATACTGGAACACAGGAACAGATGCATAAGAGAGCAGATAAATGAAATATAAAGAAAAATAATAAAAAGCCGAGAGGAGGGATGTAAATGAAAGAATTTACAACTACTACCGACGCGAAATAAGGCGAATGATGGAACTGATTAAAGTGGCTCTGAGTGAAAAAGGATATTGGCCGTACTTAAAGGTATAGTATATTTTTTTTATTTTTGAGGAATACGTGCATAATACATTTTCTTTGCAGAACAGCGAGGAAGAAAATGACGAAATTGTATGAAGGGAGTAGGCAGGATTTTGTTCAGGTTTTTATTACACCAATAATCTACACTAGTAAGATTCGAAGTCCTTCACAAAATATTGTATTACCTATTGAAGATGCAGCAATAGACCTTCGAGACAGTTTTAATAAGTCATAAAATATCTCCACCCTGCTAGGGGAGGCAGTTGCCCCTTCTGCCCGTACCTGCATTGAATTGCATCGCAACAACTCAAGGGGAAGCAAAGCTTATTTCAACAAGGATGCCAGTTTTGTGCCTTGAAATGGATCCCAACCAGGCTTTCATTGCGAAGAAACTTGTTTTGAGCCATTCCATCATTCACAATTGCTTTATTTTCCTTTTCTTATTGTTTTTTTTTCCTTTGACTTTGCCAAGAGAAGAGCTATTACAATCATATCTGTCGTCAGTGGCGTAACTACACCATTATGTAAATGTAAAGAAAAATAAATTTTACTGTACAAGTTTGTTTTTTTAGGATATTAAGAATAAGGTTAATGTTATTGAGGGACGGATCAACAATGATTCAGATGGGGTCTATGTTGGCGAACGTTGAGGAATGTTATAATGTGGTGAATGTTGTTAGGTGCGTTGTTACATAACGGGCGGATGTTGTTCAGGTTTTTATCGATGAGATGCATGTTTGTTAGGTTTGTGTGACCAAGTCGGATTCTAGTAAATTTTATCTGGTCGAGTCTCGATAGAAGTTTAAAAGTTGGAGAATTATAAAATGTAGTGGAAGGGCTATTGAAGGAGTGGATTTGTTTATACCAGCCGGAGGTGTGTTGTAGCATGATCGTGACATTTACACATTATGGTTTGTGGGAGGCAAACACTTCAATTGAATTGAATGAAAAAAATACCAGGTATTCCTTAGATCATAAGTAAACAAATCCTAAAGTCACTTTAGCGAAAACTGAGATGGAAGAAACAATAAAAAATAAAAGCCAGGTCTACCTGCATTTACTCAATTATGCACGTTTGTTCAACGTAAACTAAATTAATTTATTTTTTTAAATTTTGGTCCAAAATACATTGTTTTTTATACCAGTACACATTATAAGGCGTATTTTCTACCAATACGTAAACATGGCCACTGGAAATATTATTTCATTTATGCAGTATTCTCTCTCAAAGTTAATCTCCATAATGGCAAATTTTCGTTCGGATTGTGGTCTGGGCTTTGAGCTGGTCACTCCTACACCTGATGTGGTGACTCTGACAGTTAAATCTGGGTTTCACGCGCAGTATGCTTTGGGTCGTCATCTGGCTGAATAATCTCTTCAAGCTTGTGATTCGGAATGGCTCCACAATGTCATTTAAAAAATGTGTTTATGGCCTTATTTTGTTATGGGACCCTATGTACTACAATAACTAGAGGAACTACTTTTTGGCAGGTAAAGTAACCGCCATTATATTGTACCTGGATTGTTTCTTTTTTCCACCTAGAAATTTCAGGTGTACTGTACAAAAAAATTATAAATTTGTTGCACAGTTTCAAAAAATGCTTGCATTTTTTCATCCTCTTTTACTGCATGATTAACTATCAAATTAAAATTATGAGCAGGACAATAGACATTTGAACTGCACCATAAGTGCCTTTCATGTTACTCGTATTAGCACAATAATATCCTTGTCAGTTTAATCCTTAACCTCATGATATTCTAAAAAAAGACTCTTTAATTACGAGCGCCACTTTCATCTTTCTGATTAGAACTCAGGTCAAAATTTTCCTCAACATGGAATAGTCTTTGTGGTAGTCCAGATTATACAACAAAGTCTAACAAATTAGGATCTGTAGGCCAGTAAGTTGGTTTACCGGTACAAAGAGTTGAGTTATTATTCGTAGTAATACATTTATAAAGTTCACTGCCATTTGGAATTACCAATCTTGATCCCCACCAGGGATTCTTAGCAATAAAGTCTTCACCGGCAATAAAGTGACTACCAAGACTTTGAAAGAATAGTTTAAAGTCATCTTGTTTAACTCCATACATTTAATGTGAATGACAGCAGCTTGAATGTTGTTTAATCTAAGACCATTTAATGTTTTTAATTTACGCTTATTAACAATAATTGCAGCTCCGCCTAGAGCCCTACCAGATGGATAATTTGCATTAAAAACTTCATACTCTTTACTGTTAAAGTATGATCTGCTGGTAAAGTGCGTCTCTAACATGAACATAATGATAATATCATTCGAATTTGATTACACAGTAACCGTAAAGTTCACACAATTGATTTGTTTTCAAAATATCTATAACAGGAATGAGCTCATTTCTTACTTAAGTATTTAGACTTCCCAGAGCCGCATTAAAAGAATCCGTAACGAGTTGGGCGGCAGGAGCAAAATTTCTCCTCTCTGAAAAGTTGAGGAACAAAAATTGAACAAATTGAGAAGGGGGCCAAAGAAATTTCTGTTTGTCACTTCGGCAGCCTGGACCGCATTGGGCCGCATTCAGACTTCGCTTGTGCCGCGGGTTGGACAGTTCTGGTCTAGTGAGTACTTGGGACCAAAAAAATGTATCTTTCTTGACTATGAACTCTTCCTCTTCATCTAGTGTTCCATTTAACTTTCTTTGTTGATATAACAAACATGAATGCAAATGATTTTTCTATTTTTCGTATCTTTCTATGGCTTAAACACATTTTGTATATTTTTGGGTGCCCTATATGCGATTCAACAACATGGTTCACAATATGTGTTTTGAAGCAATTAGAACAGCCATGTATGTTTTAGTTACATGCCAGACTTTGAAACAAAGATCCATTATAACTGTCTCTTAAGAAGGGGCCTTTAAGTTTACAGTGTCCGTTTTCGATCACAAAACGGTTTTTGATCATTGAGTTCTTTAAAGTAACCTTTATCAGTAACGTATGGCAAAGACTTAAATTTTTCCATATCAAAAAATGATCACATTGAGTTTGGATCAAAATATTCACTGCTGTCGGGTTCTGCAGGCACTTAATTTTCTGCATTTCCTGTTCAATTTTTAAAGTATTGACATTTTTTAGGCAACTTTTTATTTTTTCTAAATGTTATGCACATGAGGGCTCCCTTCCTGATGGAGAGCCCGTGGCATTTTGCGTAATGCCACCCTATTGTTATGCCTCTGTCCATCGTCCTCATCATATTAATATGACAATTTACTGTATACAACAAATAATAAAGTTTTTCTTGAATTAGAAATTGTTTGTGTGTATTGTAAGAGTGTATGTATTTTATTGTATACAATTCCAACTTTTGTTATGTTCTCTTTTCTTTATATTTGTTGTATTTTTTGTTATTGTTAAAGTATTGCAGTATATGGAAATTTAAATTGAAATTAAATCAATTGACTATCGATCATGATACGATAATGTGCAGCGATAGTAACTCGCTTATCGTTTTGTAGATATCGATAACGATATTATTTCGATTATTTTGCAGCCCTGAACTAATCCACGCACAGCAGCAAGAAAATGCAAAAAAAAAAACAGTTTAACAAAAAATTTGTTTACTAAAATTTAATATGCGTTGAATGAGTGAAAGTTTAATTCATTAATTATCAAATTATTGCCTTTCTGATTGGTTTTGGAATAGAAACACTTATCTCTCAAAGTTCTTATTACTCTCTCAAAGTTCTTGTTACTCTCTCAAATTCCGGAAGTTATTCTTCTCTCTTCCCGATCAATCACTCAAGAAGGTATGGGACTTTCACCTTTCAAATTTAACAAAGTCAAAGTGCACACGTTACTTTTAAAACAAACTAGTTTTCACAGCAAGAAGTTACAAAAAAAAAACAGTTTAACAAAAAACTTGGCCGCACGCGGGTTCTGTCGCTGCGTTTGCTCTTGCCAACCGCCGTTTTTTGTCGTTTCGTTTGCCGTTTGTGTTCGTTTTTTTTTGTTTTTTTTTTTGATTCCGGTGGCGCGGCATTTTTTATTGTCTTGTGTTTGTTTGTTGTTTCCTTTTTTTCCTATTATTTTTTTTTTTTTTATTAAATTTTTGTTTTAATTAAGTTGCGCGACAAATGAATTAATGACAAACCAACAAAGTAACAAACAACAAATAAATGGTGTGAAAAGAAGAATTATGAACAAATTTACATTGAAAGCGGCGTTTAGTTGTTATTCTTCAATAAGAAAACTACTACGGACACGGACAGATACTATAGAAACAACAACAACAACAATGTCGATCATGATGATAGAAATAATAATGATAATGATGTTAATTATTATGTTGAAGACCACGATCACGACAAAGGCAGAGGGCCAAAATAAAATATTGTAAATTAGACCAACCAATCAACCAACAACCGGCAGCAGCCAAAAACAAAAACGTTTATTATTTGTATTGTATATTCAACAACATCATCATCCTCTTTGTTGGTCTCTTCTTGGTCTCTTTTTTGTGTCAATTTGATTTTGTTTTTGTTTTGAATTTGTTTTTTGAAAAACTGTTTCCAATTCATAATTTTTTTGTATACAACATTTTTTCTGTTTTTGCCGGGTTAAAAAATAAAGAAAAAGTGAAAAGGAAAACAAACAAAAAAATAGAAGTTGAAAATTTAAAAGAAAAGTAAACAAATTAAACGAAAAAATGTGAGTTAAATAAAATGATAATCAAGAGAAATAACAGAATTTTAAATAAATTTTAAATGTTTTTTGTTTTTTTTAATAAAATTAATGAATTAATATGAATTAAAAAAAAAAAAACTAAGAAATAATTATGTAAAAATCCTATTAAATTTCTAATAATAAAACAAAACTAAAATCGGAACCAGATTCCAGTTGCCGAAATTTCTTACCAATTCTTAAATTGAAATGTTTTTCCAATTCGAAAATTTTAAATAAAATTAAAAGAAACTTAAACTCAAACCCCATTAAACTGTTCTCAAAATCCTGGATCGGAACTGAAATCCATTGCCTGACATTTCTGCATCATCTGATCCCGAGAATATGAAAAATTTTTAAACTAAAATCTTAGTAAATATAATTTGCAATTAAAAAGAAAGAATCTGAATCAGAATTTTAAAAAGGAAAACACAAAATTCCAATTGTTGTTTTGTTTTGTGTAGCTGCTTAAAAATACCGGTTCAAGGACCGGTTGTGGAGCACAGTTCCTTTATGGTAAGGAACATGCGTAGACCATCATCGCTCAGTCGTAGCTATTTCGTCATTGGCCTTTTGGTCGGTTTGGCGTTAAGTTTCTATATACCGGAAAATATATGGGAACTTGTGCAGCAGGAGGAATGTCCACAGGAATTTGCTGAGAATTTGTTAATCGAGCGTTTTGGGCAAGACTTTGAACCACATTTAAATTTAATTAATAAACCATTAGCAGCTAAGAAACCGGTAAGAGATTTTTCATTTTAATTTTCAAATTTACTTTCTTTTCTTTCTCTTTATTTTATTTTATTTTTTTTTTTTTCGGAAGAAAGAAAGAAATCATGTGTGGTTACAGTAATAAAAACGTACTAGAATTTACTGAAAGCAAAGAAGACAATCAAACAGCAGCGGCAGAAGAAGAAGGAAAAGAAGCAGAAGCAACAGAAACAAGAAGATGAAGATGACCAAGTAGCAACAACAACAACTTGTTGCCTTTTTTGTTTTCTTATAAGAGCAAAGTAGGCAACTTGTTTGTGTTTGTTTGTTTGTTGTTTATTTTCTTCTTCTTGTATTTAACTCTTTTTATTTAAGTGTTTGTGTGTGTGTGTGTATATGGTATGTGATTTTCTTCCTTTCATCTCGATAACTCTTCGTTTGTGACATTTATTAGGTACTACATTGCAATGCAGAGTTAGTTTCACCCAGATTTGGGCCCTTCAGAGAGCTTTTGAACCCTTATAATGATTGCGAGAATCTTAGATCAGTCACCACCCTGCAATCATGTCATTTGAGTTATGAGATGCTTCCATAACACCACCAAAGGCTATGAAAAATCACTCACGAAGAGATAGCTCTCTCTTTATTATGTATCCGAAGACAATTCGTTGTTGGGTATGCCAAAGTCTGTGAGCGATTTAGATTTTAGATAGTCTTTGGCAAACCCACCACGTGCTTCGCATCGTCATTTCAACTTAATTTCAGTCCCCTGTTTTTCGCAACTTCTGCGCTTTAAATGGTGGTATTCAGTTTGTTTGTTTACCTGCTTTTTTGTGGAATTGTCTCATCAGCGCCGTTGCCCATTATTCTCTTCTTCACTTATACTTATGATTTGTTTGTATTATTTTAAATTGATTTTCAACTCGAAATTTTTATTACATTTAAATAAAAAGTTTATTATTACATACATACATATATGAATATATTTTTTTTTATTACATAAACAGTTGAATTTCCATGACTCGAAATACCATACTGCACAAAAAAGTTCATGTTATGGAGACTTCGAGCTATAGAATTATTCATTATTTATAAATACATTTAACAAGATTAAATCTGATATTTAATACTAAAATTAGAAATATTAACTTACACTGAGTGATATGTTTTTAAGTTGGAATTCATATGGTAATTATGGTATGCTTAGTAAATTCAGACAATGGTATCTTTGTACACAGTTTCTTGAAATATTTGACGAATCCCTCTTGTATAAGATTTGTTACCGCGGACTCCATTCCAATTTCAAGTATATTTAATGATGTATGTAAGTACAAAACATTGCAATATTAAAGGCAAAATGTTTTCACGGAACATATGCTCACAGCTGACTTAAGCAACGAATCCAATAATTTAAATGTAAGATTCCTCTAAATAAGCTTCCCATCCCATTGATCCTTAGAAAAACCTGAACTAAACTCTTGCTACCCTTTTTTTTAATTAATTGTGCAGTTATTCTATAATTTTGTTTTTAATTCACTCAAAACAACAACAATAAAAACAATAACAAAAACATGAATAAGAACAAGAAGAGCATACATACAATGTTGTTGAGTGAGTAAAAGTATGAAAGAAGAAGAAGAAAAAAGTATGCTAAATTCATACGCCAATAATTTACAGTTGAAGCAAAGCGCGTGTGCGTGTGTCTTTGCCCTCTCACACCTATAAAAACAAAATTAATCGAAAAGCAATAAAAACAAGAACAAAATACGAAACATGGAAATTCATCCACATGTTTCTATGTGTATGTAGTGTATGTGTGCTACTGATAATCGTCTTTCAGTGTAAAAATTCATTCATTTTATTGAACTTCTTCTTCACTTTTGCTTATCTCGCAAAAAAAAAAAGGCACACACAAAAAAAAAGAATTTCATGCTCGCGCAAGCCTTTGGTCGTCTTCTTCATGAATAAATTGATAATTGTATTGTATGATGAATTGAGTAGGTGAGAGCGTAGTGTGAGAGGGCTAGTAAAAGAATAATAAGCTAGAGAGTGGAGTGAGTGAGTGGTAAGTGGTTGGTGATTGTTAGAGAGTGTGTTGTTAGGTAGGCAAAGTAGTACTACAACATACTTAGTAAGGTGAGTGAGTACTTACTATGTAAGGTGGGCACAAAAGTATTCTCTTTTTGGATGGGCAAAAGTGGTCGATGAGAACAAAATGTGCGTGCTTGCGTACTGCTGGTATTGTTGTTACATATTTTCAACTGTTGCTTCTTTCATTTTCGTTGTTTGTTCTATTAACATTGTCATACAAATGTTGATTGCAAAAAACCAATAACAACAAGCAAGTAACCCCAAACAAGAAGAAGAAGGGCAATATGATCAACAACAAAAACAATATCATGCATGACTTTCATGTTTTGATGTCTTTTAATGCCCTGCATCTTTTAAAATTGGTAAAGGGCATACCACGTTCTATGTATATATGGTCGAGATAGGTATGTACGTTCCGGAAAAGTAAAGCCGAAGCAAATCCATACAAATTTAAAGAGATAAAATATTGATTCAATGTTATTTGCTTCCTCTTTCTACAAGCTTTGTTTTTCATTGTTTGTTGCAGGGCTCAGGGCTAAGTTTACGCCTTGAGGTGGTATCCTTTTGAAAAAGAAGGATAATTATTCCCTGCACTTTCAATAAAAAAAAAAAAAATTAAGAAAAAACTGGGAAGCTTATCTATTTCATATTTTCACATAAATATTTCGGCAACTAATAAAACTAAAAAAGAAAATTAGTACATTTTTAAAAACTTCTTTTTAAACTCATATCGACAATGTAAAATTAGCATTCAGTATTTCCAGTGTCGTCCTATTGATTTTATTACTGTTTCTAATCAATCTGATCTAAATTTCAGTAACGTTAGCTGCTACATTGTCTCAAATATCTCTAATCGCGTCCATGAGCTGAAATCGGAAATAACTCAGGGCTCAGATACAACAATACTGATTTAGTATTTGTAACAATTGTATCTGTTTGTTTGGTTTCGTTATTATAACCAAATACATGAAAATCTTTAGTAGTTATCTCCCCCAGGCCACGGTCGAACAAATTTCTTAGTCCCAAATTATGTTTTTAGAACAAAATACACTCCGCTGGTCGGACAATTTCATTGGATTTTACTGTATACTACTTTGAAGAAGATTTTGCTTGAGATGCTTCAATAGATTGTAGTTTGAGGTTACCGTATATTAAGCTCGGGTTCTTGACTCCACATAAACTGATTGTTCAGTTTCTAGCTGGACCACTTTTTCGTTTGAAAGATGTTTCCTGCCACCATCTATGGTAGATGACAAATTTCTTCCATGTCCAAATTTCTGTCTATTTCTTAATTTTTGAGATATAAAGTATAGAAAGTTGACATGCATTATACCTACATATAAACATAGTTTCATAAAAGGGTAATGACACATTTTTTTTATCCGAATTTCTTTCTTTTCCTGCCTCACAGCCCCACAATAGACAAGTATGTCTTCACAATTTGCACATTAATAAAGATATCGATGTAAAATAAATTAGTAAATTCCCAAAAATTACAATATAAAAACCAAACCATCCAAGGACCACCCGACTATGTATAGTGTACTAATTTGTTGTCTTGTGATTATGTTTCTTTCAAAAATTAAAAGTTTATTAAATGAAAGCGCAGTAATAGCAAACACCCTTAGCGGATTAAAGGGGTGGTACGTCCAGGGCTAAAAACGCTTAACTACATTTTTGTTTCACACAAAATGACAAGGTTCCACACAAAAATACCAAGATTCCTATAACAATTTTGTTAGATTTTCTTATTGGAAACCTTATTAACTTGTTCCAGACTTACTGAATTAAGTTAGTAAAAAAGAAAAATGAGAACAATGAGTAAACTGTCCAGTCTATGAAGTGAATGTTTTTTGCCAGCGCCACCGGCCCAGGAATGCCTCTAAGTGTTTTAATTAAAGCCATATGTCTCATTTCTGTCCATAGTAGTTGGTCCTTTATTGAAATGTTACATTATTTTAGTTTAATCACAGAATATTACATCATCTAAAAGCAAAGTCGCTGCTCCAAATCGCACTTACATTGTTTCGAACAACAACCTTTACCTTACATGATGAATGACTTAAGAAATGTACCCATACGTTTTAAGAAGCTGCCTCCATATAGTTTTGTAGAAAACATCTGCTTCATGCTTTTCATTTAGCACATTTTTTGTCAGCTATGCAGAGCAGAGTAATCTGGACACTAGTTTTTTCCCTTAATATACTCGTATGTAAGTATTTTGTATTGTATTGTAAAATCACATTCTGTTCTTTTGCTAAGTCAAAATAGTTTATTAGCAGATTACAGTGACGAAGGGCGGCCTCTCATTCAGTTTTATTTCCTTGTACCAACGAAGGGGGCGATTAGTCCGCCACTGACAACAACAACAACAACAACAACATTTGGTATTGTCACAAAATGAATTTACAAAAAACAAGAACAACATTGAAAAAAGCAATTCAATTAATTTTTTTTGTTGTGTTCTTTTTTTCTCTTTCTTCTTTAATTGTTTCTGCTGCTTCTTCAACGTTTTATTGCTAATGTTGTTGTTGTTGTTGCTGTGTATCTTTTCATCTGCCTGTCTCTTTGTCTTTCTGTCTGTCTATCAGTATATTTTTTTTTTTTTCGCTTTTTAGTTTTTGTGTTCACGTTGATTTCTTTTTTCAATTTAATCAATTTTTTTTTTCTTTCTGTTTTTGCGCCTTTTTTTATTTTTGTGTATTTTTGGGGTTTTTTTATATCTCAATTTTTATGTTTTGTTTAGTTGTTTTCTTTTTAATATCTTCTGTTTTATAGCGTTGCGTGTAAAATTTCGCAAAAAATGAAAAGAAAAATCAAAAAGTTTGTTTTTTTTTTATATAAAAAATTTGCAAATTTTTGATTTTGTCTGTTTTCTTTCGTATTTCTTTCATTTATTTATTTATTTATTTATTGTTATTTTGTCTTTATATTCCCCTGTTTATAATGTAGATACATTATATTATATATATATATATATATATGTGTGTGTGTGCGGATTTAGGTATTTCTTTTTATTGTTGTTGCCGCTGCTGCTGTTAATGTTGTTCCAATATTGCTGCATACACAAAATAAATTTGATATTTCAAAAACCAAAAGCAAAAGCAAAAAACTGTTCTGTTCTGTTTAATGTTAAACCTGACAATCAGTCGATTTTAAGCAAAATATTTTGCTATAAATAATCAATTCTACCATATATCATTACCATGTGAAGAAGGGGAAAGTGCAATAAACTTATGGTTATGGCATGATCGATTACATAGTAGTATGTACAATAGATACAAACACATGCACAAACTAAGCGTGTGAAATAAAATACATATTTGTATTAACATAAATTATATTGGACTAAATACCCTATAGTATTCGTACATGTACAGGGCAGAAAAAGTCTGCGTACATGATACCTCTTTTATATAAACAATTTGATAAAAAAAAAGTATAAGGGTATTAAAAATTCCAATATATGAATTTTAAATTCATTGAGATATGTTTGGTTTTTACTATTATATACTAGTTGGATAGGTAAGGTTAGGTTAGGTGGCAGCCCTCAGACGAGAGACTCACTTAGGCACAAAAAAGAGTATGACCCATTGTGATACCATCAAAGAGTTGACACGGCACCCCCTTAGTCTGATGCGGAGAACCATTTGGATTCCAAAATGAACCTAGCTATGTCCCTGATTGGTAGGAATGATAGTTCGGTTAAGCTGGAGAGAAACACAGCGCCTAGGTGGTTCCATCTTCTTCTGAGGAGGGATGTGGACACTGGCAAATGAGGTGAAGCACAGTCTCCTCGTCCTCTTCCGAGCCGCAGCTGCGGCAGAAATCGTAATGCGCAAGCCCAAGTCTGCCAGCATGTTTCCCTATGACGCAATGGCCCGTTAATATGGTTATAGTCTTGCTTATTGATGTTCTTCCGAGATTTACCAGCTGGCTGGTTCGTTTCCTGTTCATATTTGACCAGGTTTGCCTAGCTATACTGCAAGTGCCTTCTTCTATCCAGAGAGTATTGGCTTTTGCTTGGTAGAATTTTCTGACAGTGAGCTTCACTGTTGCTAACGGTATTCCAGCCGCAGACGTTACATCCTCACGTAACGTCCCTTCTTTGGCTAGTTCGTCAGCTTCACAATTGCCCACGTTGTCTCTATGTTCAGGTACCCAGTATAATTGTATGGGTACGTGACAGGCTAGAGTATCTAGGGAAGAGCGGCAGTCCGCGACAAGCTTTTACTAGTTGGATAACCTCGATACTTTAAAACTACTGCTAAATGTTTTGGCATTGAATCGAGAAGTTTCCGTAGATTAGATTTGGCTACACTCCTGTAGCAGCACCTCTTTCAGAGAAGCCTTTCATTTAATTGTCCTCTGGCAAATTTTTCGCTCCAGTAAATCCCATAAGTGCTATGCCGGATTTAGTTCGGGTGATTGGGAAGGCGTCCGGAGTTTATTAGGAACTATGTAGAGCCACCAAATCTTTACTACCTACGATATACATATGTAGGCAATGACCCAAAGTCTTGTTGGAAATATGTAGAAGTCATTGCCTACACCTAATTCCTCATATATTAATTTGTCGACTAAAAATAACCTTTTCCCAAAACTCTAGAGGCTTTTATTAATGATCTATTGGCTAATGATATGAATGGCTTCTTGGACGCGATATGGCAATGTTACCCATCTTGTTTTTAAGATTTTTCGAATTTTATCGTGGCAGATAGACTTCTTAAACCTAATATTTACTTGGATGCTGAAATAGTAGGATACAATCTGCAAAATTTTACGTGTTTCAAGACTTGTAAGAATTAAAGGCTGAACAGAATATGTACGGGAAGAAACAACATCAGTCGATTTGTAATTTTGTACAGAAGAATGTGTTTTACCCACAATTCGGCCGATTTCCCGGTAGATATATTAAGATTTACCATAATTTCCCTTACCTAGGTATTTTCAGAACTGCATCAAATAAGGTACTATTTAGATGAGGAGTCCCACTCCCAATCACTTTCTCTGCAAAATGTTAAATTTGAATCTGAGTACCTTAAGTAGCCTATCATATAAAGGCTACTTGAAATACCGAAAAGAATTTGAGCTTATTTTTTTGAAATGCCTTTCTTAGCTCTGTAAGAAAGGGCTATAATTTGCTTTATCCCGAAAGAGATTTCCAAAATTTATTTATATAATACAATTTTCACAAGACCTCCATCTGTATTGGATTATAATCCAAAGAAGAGAAGAGATCTAGGGCAATTTAAATGTAATTGGATGGGATTTTTGTCTTGTAATTTTTCTTTTTAAGATAAATAGTACATTCATATGAAAGATGAGAAGCAATTCGAACTTTTATTAGTGTATTTTTGCCATCTAATCCAATGAGTTGTTGTTCGGACGATGAATCGCTTTTTATACTGCATTTTGTTAGTCATTTCATTCTTCAAACAATAATTTAAGTATATAATTTTTGCCGTTTATGGACTTTCTTCTCAAGATTGGGAAACCGTCCAACAATTGTTTTTTTTTTTAAACCTTTTTAACGACTGCTTATCACTCAGTTAAACACAAATTTAATATGCTTCATCTATTACGTCATTATTCTTTTGGAAAAACTTGTTTATTGTGGTTAAATTATTATTATTATTTATGACGTATTTACAATTTAAAGAAATTATAAACATAGTCTATTCACAAAGTTGATTAACAAAGGATTTCCATCCGTCTCATTGCGTGCTAATGCGCGAAGTTCGCTCATAGATTTTCTTGTTTCAGCCGCAACGGTTCGTTTCCACGTCAATTTCGGTCTTCCTCTGAACCTCATCCCTTAAGGGTTTCATTCCAATATGGCCAAGGGGATTTCGTCGTTATTTTTGCGAAGGGTATGTCCCAGCCAACCGTATCACAATTTCAATTGGGTCTTGCTCTCATATTTGCCAGAGTCGCTGATTGCTAATAATTCTTGGCCACCAGATTCGCAGAATAGTACGTAGACATCGGTTGATGAACGTTTGTAGTTTCCTCATGTTTGTAGTTGTGGTATGCCAAGCAAGACATATTTTACAGAAGCGTTAAATATTTTTATTTTCGTCTTCTGGTGGACATGTTTAGCTCTCCAGAATGCGGCCTTGTCTTTTTGAATTCTACATTCTATATCGATATGGGTTCCCCCGTTTGTTGTTATTTGGCTACCAAGATATTCAAAACGTTCAACCTCTTCGATGTCGTTACCTTCGATTATAAGATGGGTGCTAGTAGTGGTATTTAATCGCATGCTTTTGATCTTCATGCAGTTAATATTCAATCCCACTTTTTTAGACTCCACAGTGAGTTTGTCTAGTTGGGTTTGCATATCCGAACAGCGATTCGTTAGCAGTGCTACATCGTCGGCGTATTCTAGGTCGCTTAATTTTCTGTGCAACTTCCAGTTGAGTCCTATGTTTTCGATTTCTGCAGATTCAATGACTAAATCCAGGACGTTGATAAACAACAGCGGAGATAGCGCACATCCTTGCTTAACACCGCTCTTACATGCAAAAGACTCGCTTAGCTGTCCGTTGTGTAGAGTGGAGTCTTCGTAGCTGGCCTTGATGATGTTGACGATTTTTTGCGGGACTCATATAGCGCTTAGCGCTAACCATATACCATTGCGATCTAGAGCATCGAAAGCTATGTCTAGTGGATCATTAAATTCTGCAGATTGTACAATCAATATGCGTACTGTGTTGATAAGATCGGTGCACGATTTCTCTGGACTAAACCCGGCTTAATTTTTCATAATAATTGTGGTTAAATAGACCAGAGTTTTTGGTACAAAATTCTAAATGAGCAGTTTCCTTTATTAATGGATATAAGCAATCTGGTCCTTAAAAATGTTTTTAGAATCTAAGACAAGTCCCAGGTATCTAACGTTTTGTTCCCAGGGGATATCAGCGTTGTGGAGATTTATGTGGCTGGTTGGTTAAATTTGGCTTTCCGTTTCCTAGTTAGAGTTTTGTCCGGATTGATCATTATCTTCAATTAGTAAAGTAGTAATGACGGGCTACAAAAGCAACCAGTAAGTTAGCAGAGATGTCAAATGCTAATAGCCCAGAACCAAAAAGCGCTGTATCATCAACGAAAATGGAGGCAAAGCAATCATTAAGAAGTCTGAAGTATAAAAGTTATAGAGTAAAGGGCACAAGCATGAGGACAGCCTGCATGCAGATTGTTGCGCAAGGCCAATATGAACTGCAAACGAACATTCGCTTGAAAAGTTTTGCACAACTTTTACCAATTCGGGGGCGTAATTTAAAAGTCTCATCTTGTAGATAAGCGCATTGTGGCGGAGTCGAATGCAGTTTTGTTGTCTAGAAGAATCATGCCTGTGGAGTTCGCACCTTGAAAGTTTTGTTTAACAATCTTCTTGATACGGACGAGCGGATACACTGAACTTCTGATTTGGGAGAATTTCGCCACCACTTACAAATCTGGTGATCTTGTCTTTGATAACCTGTCTAAGATTTTGCTTACAGAGGATAGTAGACTTTATTGGCCGATAAGAGGATGGATACTCAGATACTCAGTTTCTGTGGGCAACTTTAGAAATTGTAAATTTTTCTTTTCCCTTATCAGTAGCCGGTGTATCCATATTTATTTTATCAATTCTTTTTTGTATGATAAAGATAAACTTCCAACAAGTTTCCACCAGTACCTTTTACAAAACTTGCCATAATTGCTCCTCTTTTCCGGACAAATTTATATGAGTTCCTCCGAAGGCTAGACCTGTCTGAATTTTTTTTTTGCAGAGCACTGAACAATTTTTTATAAACACATCTGTACATTTTTGTAGAAAAATCACTCTATCCTCAAAGCTGTGCGATACAATAAAAAAAACATCTATAACTCTCCAAATTTATGACAATCTATCACTGAGCTATTAGAAAAATACATGATTTTTTGTTTGTTTCGAAATTATTCGGGTGAGGGTAGAGGTTAAGTTTAAATTTGATTAACTTTAATACATATGGTAAACATGGGGACCCCCTCTGTGCAATACAGCATGCCAACAACTATAAATAATAAAGATGTTTGTTACTTTGGTTGTTTTCCTCGTTGCACAGATTATCACAGATTGACTTTATACATATGTACATATATATTGTATACAAAGACATGTGTGTGGATTTCAGTTCACTTGACTTAATAAAAAACAATGACTATCATTACTACTTACTTACTTACTTACTTGCCATCATCTCTGAGACCTGAGACTGGAAACGAAGTAAATCTTATTAAGTTGTAGTGTCTGTAGTAATTTTAGTTAACCGACTTTGTGTAGTACGAGTATTTATGTACATATTATTATTATTATTATAGTTTTTAACAATTCAAGTCTTTATTTTCTGTGTGAGTCAGTTTATTTTTTTCTCCATGTTGAACTCTCATGATGAAAATCTTATGTGATACAATACCAAAACTGAAATACACTTTTGATTATACGTTTATGTACAATAGTTTTGTTTTGAATTGCTTATGTTTTTTATTTTGAAAGCCCTTTCTTCATCAGATCTTGTATGAAATTTGAGTCATATCTGATGGATGGATCGAATGAACTTAGATAAGTCTTATACAAATATCCTGAAGTATCTAATTAGCAAGTTATAAAATAACACTTGATCAGATTACATGTGATTTGAGTGAAGCATCAAATTAAAGATAATGTAAAAAGTTTCAGCTCTATATTTGAGAAACTGAGGATATTAGTATACATTTCACATTTGGTTAATATGGTTGATATGATTTTTATTTGTTCGATCACAGTCGATTTGATATGCATAAAATATCATTTGTAAATCTCAAAAACTACTTATAATAGACACAACCGTATGATCGATAACCCATGCAATCGTACTAAAGTGTGATAATACAGTTGACACATGCATCAAGTATGTGCTTAGATAAAAATCATGGCTTACAGATGTATATTAACTTATTCCACTATAAGTTACTATATAAAAAATTGTCTTCTTAACTTGTAGTGCAAGAAACCTTCACAGTTAGAAGAATAATACCATTTGTTTCTAGTCCTACATATAAACTAAGAAAGTATATACTTAAGGATCTGCAAAGTGCATATAACGTATATTAAATGGTGTTGTATAGGGTATTGCATATTAAAGTGAAATCGACATTGTCGCTTTCAGTGCTTATTTGCTTTGAACTTTGACTGCGTTTCCAATTGGACGATGACAACAACGTTGTGTATTGCGTGGTTGGTAAGAGGTATTAAGAGAGATAGAGTGTAGAGGGTCGCCTGTTAAAACGAAGTATTATACCGTGCGGCATGTTTTAAAGTTAATAATTCATATTGAATAATCCGAAAATGACCGACCGGCCGACCGATCGGCTGACTGAACGAATGAATATACATGAGGGGTTTTTATACTTTTTACACATAGTGTACTATAAATGTGTTTTATCACTTTGAGGTCCTGTTTGAGACGCATTAACAGTAAGTCGGTAGTAGTCGTATGAAAAACACACATACACCTGCGCTCAAAATAATAGTAGTGCTAGTACATAATGAGAATCATTTTAACCATATCTGTTTGTACATATGCTACTCTATTTATTTATTTTTTTAAATTTTGGAGATATCAAGCTGTAATTTTTCTTTTAAATATTCCAAGTCACATTACTGAATCTTCATAAATAGAAATGAAATGATCACAAATCTTGTTTTTTTGAACTCCCTCAGTCAAGAATAGCAATTGCACAATTCACAAAAGCAATTTAGTTATTAAGTTTGGAACAATTACATGCATTACTATTAGGCATGTAGCAAAAAAACGAAGACGGTTTTTATGCCGGTTGATTACAATGTCCCTGTAGTTGTGCTAGAAAATGCGGAGATTTCATTTTTCGAACTTAGATGCTTAAAATGCAAATGTATACTTAAAACAACTGGAATTGTCGAATTCTTTAAATGCAGATTACCGAGGAAAACAATAATCTGCAGTTGTTGGTGGGATTTTTTTTTTTATAACATCAAATAAGGGACAATTTAACTAAACGTCAGAGATTTTAAAACAATCGAAAAAGATTTCTGGCACCAGAGAATTTTAATTATGTTGATATGGGGTTAATGGAGATTTCTGGCACATGCCTGTATGACTTCGAAATTCATTGATTAAGTTTTTACCATAAAGTATTTTATTTTGAAATTTGTGTTTTTGTTTTGTTTTATTGAGAGAAATGTATTTAATGTTTGTTGGAACTGTTGTTGATTTTCTTGTTTTTATAAAACCCAGCAATTAATACAAGTTTTCTCATTGTCGTAACTGTATTCAAAATTGAAAAGTCCATTGGTCGGTCAGTTAAAAGGTTATTAAATTTATAATAACTTTTTTTATGACGTTTTATTATTGAAGATTGCGTAGTTTTAAAACAACTAACTAACTAAAGTGGATGGAACTGTTGTACGAGTATTATATATTGTAATTCAAAGAAATGCATTTTAAATGATATGATTTATCTCATTAAATCTGTGTGATAATCTAAAGAAATATAAGAAAACTTCAACTAAAAATATATCCTTAAATCAGATGTTATACTGGGTCAACTGGTTGTACCATAGAATAATGAGTTTAAATCGTTTCACATAGTAATTCGTCATGTGAGTGTCCACTGTACATAAATAAATATTTAATTAATTAATACTTATACAATATTATCTGTTTTGATTCCAAGTTTTCTATAAATTCGAGATTCCAATTTCAATTATCACATGATTTGATAACAATCAAAATTTACTATTCGCCTTGAATGAGAGGGTTGATTTTCTTTTAATTTCATTTAATTATTTTTTTTTGATAAGGTCAACTATTTTTAGCATTTCACATTGTATAAAGATAAGCAACAAGTTAGGTTTGTGTGGTTTTCTTTATAAAAAGTGTGTTCCTCTTCCGAGTATTTAATCAAATTGTTGCATGGCCTTATATTGTTAAGAAATCAATAAAAATTATTCATTTTAAAATAGTATATAGAAAAGTGAAAAGGAATTATTGTTATCAAGAAAAAAACATTTATTAATGGAACAAACCAATATTAGATTAGGTTAAGAAAAGTACGGGAACTAGAACACCTCATCCCTGCGGCCGCAAGTGTGCCGTTATCATAGTTCTTTCGAGATTTTGGTATTCATCAGGAATTCCAAGATATTCTTCGAAGATAAGTCAGCAATTTCAACTGGTTTTAAATACTGGTTTACTGCTGTGACATAGTAGGTGCTCTGCTCACTCCTCTTCTTTATTACACTGTTACGCAGTCTGCACAGATCGCTTGTTATGTAAATGTTTCGTTATTCTGCAATGTCCTGTCAAGAAGCCACTCTAAAATTCTTCGTGTCTACCCAATAGCGATGCCATTTGTCATCGAGCCATTGTTTGTTCCTAATTTTCATCGAACTCCAAGCCAGCCCGCAGAATGGCTCTGTGTTAGCAGATCGTTTCGTGGCGAGTTCATCTTCCTCTTCTTTCCTAAGATATCCACTATGTCCAGGTACCCATATTTGGTTAATATGATTGTTCGATGCTAGCCTTTTGAGTAACATCATGCAATCATAAACCAACTTCAAATTGAACTGAAAATCATTGAGTGCATGTAGTCCAGCCTTGACATCAGAATGTATTTGTGCTTATTTCTTTTACATGGTTTCTGCATGGAAGACTGAGTTCTCATAGCCCATACTGCTAAATAGGCGTCTTTAAGGGTTTTCACCGTAGACACCTGCTCCAACACCGGTGTCCGTTTTATGACCATCTGTTTTGCACACAGGGGATTCACTATTCCCAGCCCTGTCTATCTGGATATATGCAGCATATACAGCATACAGCCACAGTGACAGCTGCCCCACCCTGCCCGTACCTGGCTACGCCAATGTCTGTTACATTGTTTTAGAACACAGAAGAGGTTTATAATATTTTGCTTAACATTATTTGACATCCTCTTGGAGTGCTTCAAGGATTTGATCATTACTTTTAGTAGATAAAGTGATTCAAATTGGTGACTCTAGTTTGCCTATTTCAATCTCTTATATGTATTTTAAACAAACAGTAGTATTGTGAGATATATGGTTTGTGTGTTTTTAAGTTTAATATCTGAACATACCATGGTTTGTTCATGTGTGACTAAGTGAATATCTGGCATACGTCATAATGATGACAAGAATTTCCGCTTTCAAAGATCATCATCTTCATCATCATTTTTTGATGGATTACAAACAAAAAAAGCATCACTCATTAAATAACACTGTGTTACAAAAAAAAAAAATTTGAAAAAACTTCTTATCAGACCTAGTGGAGGTTATAGGTCATAAAAAACTAAAAAGAATGGCACATAAAAAACTTTTGATACACCCTCAAAATCTTGACTTAAAGCTCAAAAACCGTTTTTAAGAGGTTCCTGTACATATTACCTTATAGCTTGGACATTTTTTATCGGATTTCAAATTTTTATTTTGTATTTAGAAGCTGAAATGTAGCCCTTTACAACCATGTATTATGTATTTTGTTATCATTTAAATTTATGAAGATACAGACCAAAATCTTTCCAAAAATTTGATTTTTCCATCGATTTTGCAACTTTAAGTCTAATTTGTGCCCCTTATCTTATCTAAATTATATTTTTTCTCAACGTTCATCGAAAGTTTAGTGATTTTAGCTTTAAATGAACCCTGTTTGAATAAAATCGGTTAAAAATTACTTGATTTATTGTACTTTTTGTAATTGCATATGACAGTTTTTTTTCCTTTTTTATTCTTATTCTAGCTATCTCCCTCTAGCTATCTCCCTCTATCTGCAACAATTAAGGAAAGAAAACTGTCATATGCAATTACAAAAAGTACAATAAATCAAGTAATTTTTAACCGATTCTATTCAAACAGAGTTCATTTAAAGCTAAAATCACTAAACTTTCGATGAACGTTGAGAAAAAATATAATTTAGATAAGATAAGGGGCACAAATTAGACTTAAAGTTGCAAAATCGATGGAAAAATCAGAATTTTGGAAAGTTTTTGGTCTGTATCTCCATGAATTTAAATGATAACAAAATACATGATACATGGTTGTAAAGGGCTACATTTCAGCTTCTAAATACAAAATAAAAATTTGAAATCCGATAAAAAATGTCCAAGTTATAAGGTAATATGTACAGGAACCTCTTAAAAACGGTTTTTGAGCTTTAAGTCAAGATTTTGAGGGTGTATCAAAAATTTTTTATATGCCATTCTTTTTAGTTTTTTATGACCTATAACCTCCACTAGGTCTGATAAGAAGTTTTTTTTCGCTGTGACACAGTGTAATTAAATTTTGTTCGACCTTATAAATATATGTATACAAAATTTCATCACGCTAGTTCACTTGCTTGGCTACAATTCTTTTATTCTTTTAAAACACTCATTGAAGCGATATTTACCAATGAATATAAAGTATCTGTTAACTATAAACGTGCCTATAAGCTTCAATGAAATCACATATTGAAGAATGAAGAATTTCTTTGCTGGCCAATTGATGTCTATAAATGAAATGATACAATAAAATTTGAATGAATTATAGAGAAATAAAAAAAAACATACAGTTAAATGTGAGTCCCGTACCATCGTGCAAGGTATGTTATGTTATTATTGTTGTGGATACAATCTCAAATTGAATAAGATACCAGTGGCCTTCGATGCTGGTCTATCAAAAAACAAAAAAAAAAAATCCTACGAAAGTAGTTTATATAAAATATCCTACAGTACATTTCACGAATACAACAAAAACCATCATTCGTTCGCCTTATACTTGTGATCATTTCTATTTCTTTTACAAATTTAAACCATTTCTATACAATACTAGCATAGCTCGGCGCGCGTTGCTACGGCCCCGTCGTGATGTTAATGCATGAATCCGTCTGTTCGCAAAACTAGTCCCACAGTTTTTGAGCTAGAGAGCTGAAATTTTATACATAGGTTTTTTTATACCAAACGCTTAACATTTGTCGGAATCAGCCGAATCGGTGCACTAGGGGAGGAACCTCCCACACAAACCCCCTCTTAAATTAATGTTCATATTAGAAAAAGTTTTTTGTTTTGTAACTTATTGAATTGACATTAGGACACTATAAGTTTCTGATCTATGTCCATCAACCATGTAAATTTCATGATCCGAGGGTTACCAGGAGCGGTACCTCCCATACAAACCCCCCTTTAAATTAAATTTCTTATTAGAAAAAGTTTTTTGTTGTTTGACGTATCAAACTGAAATTTGGACACTATAATTTTCTGATCTATAGCCATTAGCCATGTAGATTTCATGATCCTAGGGTTACCAGGAGGGCTACCTCCCATACAAACCCCCATTTAAATTAATGTTCTTACTAAAAAAAGAGAATTTAGTGATGCTAAGAAAGGAAGGTTGGATGCAACCCGGAGGAGCGTGAAGAGTATTACATCTTTGGCATAGCCAATGATAGCCTTCTTTCTGGTTGTTTCCAACTTTAAAAAAATGGATCGATGGACGACGTTTCAAGTCAAACGAAGAGGTCATCAATGAAACAAAAACCTATTTTGAGTAACTTCCGAAATCCTACTTTTTGAACGGTTTAAAAAGTTTAGAAAAAAGATTGGAAAAGTGTAGAGACTTAGAAGGAGGTTATATTGAAAAATAAAAATAAAATTTCGGAAAAACAATTGGTCGACCCACGCATCATTTCTGCGCCTCTAATGGTTGCAGTGGGTGTTTTAAAGCAAATTTAAATTAAAAAGTCACGGGTAACTACCATTTAATCTTCTCGAAATTTGAAACGTAAAGAATCTAGATAATGAAAGCATGGGATAAGTTTTATTTTGATTTAGACTCACTCATCTTTCGATTAAAAAATTAGATAGTTTAATGTGTTTATGTATTCAATAAACAAATTTAAAGAGGACACAATATTAAATATGATGTATGATCTTTTGAAGCGCTCTTCTATGTACATATGTATATGAAACATTTTCTATTTGCAATGTACTACATATATAATTCTCTATCAACATTCTAGTTCATTTCATGAAGTACACCCTGAAATTAAATAAAATATATGAAAGGAAGAGGAGTGACTTAGTGAATCTTACATCTATAAATAAAAAAAAAAATGGCTTTTTTTTTAATGGAAAGGCGACGGTACGTCTTATGCGTACTCGCATTTCCGGTACGTACGTCTTCATGATGTTTGTTGATTCAATGAAAAAAAATCTAGATCATAATACAATATTATTATATATGCTGTGACTATTCACAACGTCTGAGTTTCTTTGGTTTCATGGGGATAGCAACAACAGAAAAATACACCAGATTGAAATTGACTGGAGTAGAGGCGGATAGTGCAAATGCAATGTTGCAAGTCAATTAATTGAACAAACAAACCAACGTTGTAGACGACTGACTGACTGACCAGCGATTCGGTCTCAGTTTATAAACCTGAGAGAAAAAGAGAAGATTCAACGCCCACATAACGCATACACAATATGTAAAAAGATCTGGCAAAGCATGTTCTATACTATCTATATATCAAAGTATAAGTAGTAATATAAAGCTGGAACACTTATTTCAATTAAGATTTGACAAATCTAAACAGTTTTCCCCCATTCGGATTAGACGACAGTGACGATGGCGACAGCATATCATATTGTATTGTATGATATGAAAGATCTTATTTGAATGATATATGTATATAATATATGTGCATATGTATGTATGTTGGGCGATTTGGATAATTCATTGAGATCGTTTATCTTGAGAATTATTTATACAAAGAAAAGTATCATTTTGCGTTGTCTCTATGATATTTTTAGATGATTTCTCCTCCCCTTTGTCGGAGATAGTTGTAGATATCATTATTACATCGAATAAAGGTAAAAATTAAGGAAAGTCAGAAGCTTATACTACAGCTAATGAACATGCTCATAAAGAAGTTATATTTATTGATATGTGGACTAAACCTTCCTAAATAAATACTTATAACCTCCTTCAAATGACGAATTGTTTTATCAAATAATTAATATAAAGTGTAAGACCACTTTTTAAAAATTTAATTAATTTTGCACTTTGTATGTGGACTACCTCCTTCAGTTAGTGAAGATCTTTAGTGCGTCAATGAAACGTGTTTATATCAAATTTCAGCTCTATTAAACCAAAACTAAATACCAACTAACAAATTTTCCTTGTCTCTGTGATCAGTTCCGTATACGAGTAATAACATTCATACTATACAATACGTTAGAGGCAAAGTTACATAGGCGTGGTCTCACCATGTGTTACTCTTTTGTTACTTGGAATTGATTATATGTATTTCTATAGCTTCCTTGTCTAATTGTATTTTGCCTTCTAAGTCATCTCATTCGGAAACCATAACTTTTTATATAAAAATGTATGTCAGATTAATCCAATTTTTATAAAGCGTTGTACTCATAGTAGATTCAAAACTCCTACAGTAATTTTGAGTTTTTAACTGAGAACATGGTATTTTAACTTTAAGAATTTAGGGAAACTGATAAAACATTTCTTACTGTTATGCCCAGTTTATAGTATATGGTGGATATAATTAGAATTCATGATGCAATACATACATTTATTATTGTATTTGCTTAAACTTTGAAAAGCAATAAAATTCGACTTAACCGGTATGTGGGACCCTACCGCTAACCGGCATCGCTCTCATGGTCTTTAGACCAACTGAGCCTATCCTTTAAAATGACCAGTGGGCAATCTAGAAAGGGGGATAAAATTCATTTTTTCATTAAAATGTATGCATTAAATATTAGGTAATACAAGTACATTTCATTTAATGGATTGTGACTTACTGTTAATGGACAAAAGTTTATTGAGTTTATTTATTATGTGGAAGTTCATTTCTTTTCTTATGATAAGAACAACGAAACTGTTTAAAGGTTTTAGTTGTGTTATTATTGTATTATGTCATTGAATTGTATTTTTATTGTCAATGTTTAAAGTTCAAAATAGTGTAATCGTATTCAGATATAGTAACAACCCAGTAACTGTTAGCTCAATATTGGTTTAATATACAATAAAATAAAATTATTATTATTCGGTGAATATTAAAAAGTGTGGCTTCCATACATATAATATAACATTACATAAAATATCATAATATGAATTTGAAGCTAACAGTTATTAAGTTAAACAAGTTTGGATGAGTTAATCAATCCGGGATGCGAAATGCGACTTCTTTTCAGGCGTCGCGTTTGCCTGCTGTTGTCCAGCAGGTTGATAGCTAAGTGGTTGACATGGGGGATCTGCAAATCTCGGTGGTTGACTGAGTTCCGGACAAACCATTGCATACCCACAATTCTCTGCAGTAGCTTGCACTTAAACCTCTGTAGGATTTCTAGGTTTGAGTTGGCCGCAGTGCCCCAAAGTTGTATACCGTAAGTCTAACCGGTTTCAATATGGCCTTGTACAGCAAGGTTGAGTTTCGAATTTGTACTGAGCAGCCTACTCATTCTTCAAAGTTTCAGGTCCAACCGTTATCTTTTGGTCAAAATGTGAAGTTTCCAGGTGGGATGCCAGTCCAGTGTCCCATGTATTGTACTTGACAGTGATGCTGTTTGGAATGACCTCCCCGTTAATCAGAACGGCAGGTCATGTCACATGCCTAGAAATCTCTACATTGACGCAGATGTTTCACCTTTTTAGCCACGGTTCCATGCGAGACAACTGGTTTTACAAGAGAGTAGAGGCAACAGCCGGATCGCTGTCGTTCACTAACAGGGAGTGTCATCCGCATATGTCGCTGTTGAGAGTTTTTATCTCATTGAATTTCTTGGAAATATTTTTAAGATGTGTCTATATAAAGTACACTACACATACATATGGTGCATTAACGTATTGAAAACACCACTTCAAAGGTCCAAATATATTCTAAACTGCGGAAATGCCCTTTCCAGCACCTGTTTATACGCTACAGCATCCTTTTTAGAAAATAGAAAAGCGCCCCCAGACCATAACGCCACCTTCACGTGAGCCAAAAATAATACACGTATTTCGTAGAAGTTTAAAAGAAACCACAAAAAAATATAACGGTTATCACTTTTGTCTTACTTTTTTTCTAAAAATATCTTTATGAACGGTAGTTTAAAGATCAAAAGAGAAAGGTTCAAGGGATATTGTCTTATTATTAAAACTTGAACGCAAGGTTTTGATAACACTGTTGCAATTCTTTTAAGGTCAATTCAAAATAGTTTAATGTTCATCCTGTTTGGGAGCCAATATCCTATCAATCTAATAAAAAAGGGTTCAGGAAAGAAATTCGATAAAAGATGCTCGTCTTAAGGCTTTAATGGCTTCTTAGATTCTAAAGTGCTCAAAATCTTTGTGGGCGGCACTTGAACGGATGAATAGTGTCTGTCATGACCAGGCACTGCTTAAATGACAGATATACCGCTAAACTCAAAGCAAATGATTTTTGAAAAAACTATAGAAATGAAGAGAAAAACAACATGACAACACCTGATTAGAGCTTGTTGTAGGCTTATTACAGTTAAATCTTAGTTTCGTATTGAACTTGACAATATTTCAAAACATTGGTAATAGTTCGGATTGGTTCCCTAAGGAGTATGATATTCGAGGTCTGTTTCGATTTTGTTTTTATTGTGTTGGTACACATATCCCCAATATAGTATAATGTGTTTTTTCTTAGAGGTGTAGAAGTTTAGTTGAAATAAAACACAGATTAATGGTGTTAATCGCCATGAGACATAATTCTTTGCTATTTTTATTTGAATATGATTTCCGGCATATGGTCACCTCGACTGGATCGGAGGAAGTCCAATCGGGAAGTACAATTTTCGATTACTTTTTGCAGTAATGGAGACCGTATATCAGTGATAACGTGGCGAATGCTGTCCTTCAAGGCGTCAATCGTCTGTGGCTTATCGGCATAGACCAGAGGCTGCGCATAGCCTCAGCGGTGTTAAATCACATGAACTTGGTGGCCAATTCACGGGTCGAATACGCCAAATTATCCGTTCACCGAACGTTTCTTTCAATAAATCAATTGTGAGACGCGCTGTGTGTCATGTTGTACCGTCTTGTTGAAACCACAGCCCCTCCACATTAAGGGCATTCAATTGTGGTACAAAAAGTCACTGATCATGGTCTTTTAGCGGTTACCATTAACTGTAACGTTGTGGCCGGCATAATGATTCCAGCTGCCCATAAAGCACAACAAACAGTGACATTTTCAGGATGCAACGGTGATTCGACAATGGCATGAGTATTATCTTCACTTCAAATACGACAGTTTTGCTTATTGACGCATTCATTCAAACAAAAATGAGCTTCATTGTTGAACAAAATTTTCTTGTGAAGTTCGAGTCGGGTGTGTTGACTTCCCGTTTGAACTTCCTCCGCGCCAATTACCTCGGTCATATTCCAATAAAAATGGCAAGGAAATATTTTTCGAATAACGCCAAATTCATAGCAATTAACATCATTAATCTGTGTTTTATTTCAATTTAAAGTTCTGTACCTCTAAAAAATAACACTCTTCATATAAAAACTACATTTGCTTTATAACTTTTGACCGCTCCAATTAAATAATAAATTATATTATATTATATAAATATTTATAGCACTGAACTTTGTCTCAAACAAATACTCTAATTCACATATTTTTAAAAAAAAAAAATGCTTAGTTGCTTTATTGTTAACAATTTTGATTATTTTGTTATGTTTATGTTCCTACTTAAATATGACCTCGATTTTGGCAAATGATTTATGTAAACATAAAGGAAAGAAATAATGTATTGTTGCGAAAACGCACTTAAAATACAATACACTAAAGTAAGTACGTACTTACGGACACCATGTACAATACTATAGGCTGGATATATTAACTATATCAAGGTCATATATATATCTAGCCATTTCATTCGTACACCTGTATCAATAATTAACCAACAACGACTACATCAATGAATGAACGATTGAATGAATGAAGCAAACAAAAAACTGAACGAACAAACAAATCTGATAATGGAACGAACCGAACGCACATTAGCAATTAATAGTGTAAATAAAAATAAGAAAAAATTTTGAATGCAAATACTAGCAACGTTTTTACTTAGTCGGAGACAACCGGCCCTACCCGACCCGACCCGACCAGACCACCCAATCTGGAGCATTTTTTTTCTTTATTTTACTATACCAGTATACCAAGAAGACAATATCATCATCATCATCATCATTATTATTAATATTATTGTTTAGTTTAGAACTTTTTTATTCTTTCGATAATTGTTTTGCTTGGAAAACATGGATGACGATGATGATGATGACTTCATAGAATTTTCAAAGAAATCCAAAAATTTACCTTGTACCATTTTTTTTTTTTACTTCTGGTGATTTTCATATTGTATTTTCATTTGAATCACAAATGAAAAGTATGCCCACAATATTTTTTATTTTACAAAAAAAACAATCACATAAAATCAATAAATAAATTTAAATTGAATTGGAATATTTGAGAACAAGAATGAATAATGAAATTATTGTTAAATTAAATTTTGGGGTCAGCTATAAATTGTTTAATATTTCAGTTGCATGCTACACTATTACATGCTATTGCAATAGTTTCATTTTATGGCCAAAATATTGCACGTTTACCTAATGAGATCATGGATTATAGATAGATTAACAATTAGTCATATTTAAATCATAAATATGTACAATAACACCTGGTATGTATATATAATAGTATGAACAGTGGCCCCTACCGACCTCTACAATTCGTTTTGATTTGTGCACCCAAGTCCTAATTACCATACATCGCCTTTTTCCCGTATTTAGTATGATTGTGTCAGTTCTTGGATTATTTTTAAAACCCCACTATTAAGATACGATTGCAGAAGAAATAGTTTTAAGACTTTATGACCCATCAAGAGTATAAACTCATCGCAAACCGTCTTGGGTACTTCCAGATATTTGATTCCCAAATCGCTATAAAAGGATCGATTTCAGAACCAAAATCATACAATAATTTCCTTTATGCGTATCACCGAAGTTTTCATTTTTTCCTGTGAAAGCAAGGCCTCTTGAACACAGTAAGTTACATCTTCATCAACCTGGACGTGCAATAAATTGTCGAGTTGGACATCAATCTCACTTACTTAGTTCTCAAACTGACCGCTGTACACAGATCTTTTACTTTTAGAATAAACCAGCCAATTTCGGTAACTCACTTCATTATTTTTCATTTTTCTTTGAAAGATACTCACTAACATAAACAACGCTGATCAGAATAAATTTTGTCACTTTTAGAGAAGTCACAAGACTGGTTTTGATTGAAGCCGTAGATTTTTTTTTACTTTGCCATAATTAAGGTATTATTGATATCTCATAAAGCTGGATTAACAAGCATGGAAAGCAAGCAATGTAAATGTTCACTCAACGAACCTAAAGAAGTTTTCACTTTAAAAAATTTTGGGCACAAATTTGCCGAATTTGAGAATTTCTAATATATAGAAGATTTATGGAACCGGCAAACATAGAAATTCGTCTCATATTATTATATTAATTTTTTTTTTGTAACATGCAAATGATTTTGAATCTTTGACAAACTTTGAACTTTAGTATTTATGGTAATTAAATCAACAACAATCGCTTACAGATGAAATTAATAGGTAGAAGCTAATGACATGTGGCAAATATAGTACTTTAATCACTCTAATGATCTTAAAGATAATAAAATAATAATCTGCAATATAATAGTTTATACAAATACAATATACAATATAATATTATAATATCAAAATCATGTATAATAAATGGAAGAGCTCTTGTTCAAGGGTTAATGTCTAAATATTCTATTGTAGTAATAATAAAGAGTAATACATATTTACTATATAAAAAAATATGATACTTGAAACATAAAACTATGTGTGTATTTAAGGCAATGGAGTAGTGTGGGTTTCGGATGATAGCCACACCTCAAAAAATGGAACAACACTCAACCCTCAAAATTCGATCATATGAATCACAATTATTTTAAGTGTCTAATATTCTTTAATCACAAAAGTTTTATCTCCGACACACTTGAGGAGGAAATACAAAAAAAAAAAAATAACGAATAAGTAATGAATAAAATAGTATGGTCTATTGAAAAGAAAACGATGAAATGAGGCGATATTGCATTGACGCCAAGCTTTAGAAAAAAGGGATCTCACAATGAAGAGATTTACTCATTTTTTTATACTTGAGTGCTCCAATTAAAACAAGAATAACAACATTTATTCAAGTACCTTTTAGTGTGTTTCTGTTTTTCATTTTATACCATTCAAAAACAATGTGAGTTTTACACTATATGATTACTTTGTGACGACGTTTGTAACGACTATTCTAATGCATCGGGGAAATCAATGTCCATCAGTCAGTCTGTTTCTGTGGAACTAGTTTTTGAAATTTTAATCTTACATTATGCAGATAGACGTATATTGATTATACAATATATGAAGAGATAGAACCATACAGTTGGGGAATTTTTTAAACAACAATTAATCCGAAAAACGTATCCCTCATATAAACCTATGATATTGTACTATTAAGAGCACTATCGTAAAGTGAGTGCAACATTTGAAAGCTTTTGCAGGTAACATGATTAAGCAATGTAAATATTATATTAACATCGCATGGTCATATCTATAGAAAATCACAATTGTATCATGCTTTCTCTTATGGGCCACCCTCATCTATGATATGTGTTTTGTGGTTTGTGGGCATCATATCAACTTGATAATTACAGATAAAAAATTAAGAGAAATTAAAGGAAAATTGCTTATTTGAAACTTCAATCCTGTGAATATTATACATGGGTTTCTATTGTGATACTTTGGGATATTAGAGGCTGTGGGCCACAACTAATTTCTATCTGCTTCGAGTCCAACATAACCGTACATATCATATTTCAACTTTCTAACTCGAATTGATTCTGAGAACCTGGCGGATGGTTGGACACATGTACATACATAGCTGGATTGAATCATCACAAACCAAATACTTACATGTTTGTGAAATGTATGTTAGGTTCGGTGGAACTGAAGGTAATGTTCCGTGTTAGTTTTTTTTTTAATAAAAGATTCGTCATACATGAACTACTTTTTGTGTTTACGGTTATCAGCAAATGATAATTACACACTACAATAATACAAACAAAAAAAAAAAAAACCATTCAAGTACTTGGGTGCATAGAAAAATCTATGTCTAGTTCACTTGAAAGATATGAAGTTAATGGAATAAATATTATAAGTAACTCTAAGAAAAGACAAGACGTACAGTGACGATGTGCACATCACTGAATTACAATAGTAAAAAAAGGAAGAAATATTGAAAGTATTAAATGTTTGGATCTTTGGTGAGAGACGAAACACCAGACACCTGTGCAGAAACTTGTATGGAAATAAAAGCAATCATTTCTGATCCAAATGGTATTGTATTTAAAAATGTGGATATAGTCAAATCCCTTGGACTGTGTCTTGACAAATTCCTGTATTTCGATCAACAAATAAAGCAACAACTGGTGAAAGCGAAAACAATTGCTCTTTCTATATAAACATATGTTCCACTCGAAGCATATAAAAAGAAAGGCGAAGGTTATAATGTAACAGGCTTTAATTCGTCCCATTGTAACATATGCCTGCCGAATATGGTTCTTAATTTCGCAATCTTATATATACTAGAGCAAATATTATAAAAAATACACAATTTTATTATAAGCATTTTAAGACAGCATATTAAAAATTGTATTGATTGCGTCCTCAAAATTCTTATTCTAGGCTCCAAAGTGGGTATATTCACTGGAAGCTTTCATATACTTATACAAAATACATGGGAGTAATACAGAACAATGAAGCACACCCGATCATATACCATAAGAGGAAACAGAAAAAAAAAATAAATATAGTCGAGTTTCAGACAAATAATGAATTAAGATTCGAAATAAGCCTATCCTACAGAGACCTAAAAGAAATAAAAAAAAAAAAAACCATAAACCTATGGTGGAGAACTCATACCATATAACGTCTAAGACATATTGGTAATTAGACTATAGTTTTTAGTTTTAGTCCCAGTAGTAAATAGTATTTATTTTAGAATTTAAAATGTCCTATCATTACGACTTGATAAAAAAAAATTCCGTACACGTAATAGAAGTGAAACTTCTTATAAACAGGATAAGAGAGATCCAGTAAAGGAGACACAGAGAGATAATCTCAAAACAAATACATATATACAACAATGAATAAAACTGATGAAGAGAACATTTATTGTTGTTGCGAATTTTTGGTCATTCTAAACCATTTTTGGTCATGTTTCGTAGCGCGGCATCATTAAACAGCTGATGAGGACACATAACAATTTTAAGTAAGATTTAAATTGAAAATTTTTGTTAAAGTTTGAATAAACAACGTAGCTCCGAGGGTGCTACTTAAGTTTTGAGACAGACAAATAATAACAAATACGTATCATCGAAAATGACTTTATTGTTTTTCAAAATATTCTCAATGAAGATTAATACACTTTTGCATGCGATTGAACCAATTTTCGAAGCACTTTTTCCACTCAGAATGAGGTATCTCCAATACATGTGTTTTGAACGCATCAACCGCTTCTTCAGGCGTTTGACCTCGCAATTTATTTTTGGTGTGCTGGAATAAAAAGAAGTCATTGCGGTCTTCTGCGGTTGATTTTTCTTATTACTGCGAACACTTCTGGCAAACAAATGGTTGTTTGGTTCTACGTTTCTCTAATGGCACGGTGGCGACATGTCCGGTTATTCCAAAAAAAACAGCGATCATTTGCTTCGAAGTGTTTCGTACGCGAACAACTTTTGTTGGATTTGGCTCATCTTGAAAGACCCATATAGTCGACTGCTGTTTAGTTTCAGGCTCATATGCATAGATCCATGATTCATCACCTGTCACGATCTTATAGACGTCTTTTGAAGCACCTCGATTGAATTTTTTCAACATTTCTTTGTACCAATCGGCACGAGCCTTTTTTTTGCGCGATTGTCAAATTATGCGGTATCCAACGCGAAGAAATCTTTTTGACGGCCAAATGTTCATGCAATATTGAATGTATGCGAGTGGAACTAATTGCCAAACATGCCTCAATCTCACGATAAGTCACATGGCGATCTTGCAATATCAGTTCAAGCACAGCATCAATGTTTTGTGGCACAACAACCGATTTTGGACGACCTTCACGAAACTCGTCCTGGAGAAAACTATGACCACGATTGAATTCAGAAAACCAGCGAAACACGGTGGCCCTGGATGTTGCTTCATCACCAAAAGTCGAAGCGAGTTGATCGGCACACTCTTGTTGAGTTAATCCACGTCGAAAATCATAAAAAATCATTACACGAAAATGTTCACGATTTAATTCCATTTTTTAGCCGAAACGGATTTTTCAAGTCACTGTAAACAATACAAATAGCACTCGTATGACAAAACGTTCTGAGTACATTTATCATTAAAAACGACAAGCTTTCCGATACCAATGTCAGATTTGACATATCAACATTGGTGTTGCCATATCTCAAGACTTAAGTAGCAACCCTTGTAGAATGAAAAAGGGAGCTGCAAGAGCTATGAGTATACACTCAAAATTGTTTTAAATCATTTATTTTTCACAAAATTTGTTTTCACAAAAATGTTATGTTCTCACAATTAGCCATAACGTTCCATTTGTATGTACCACATATAAAGAAAACAAAAAACCAGCTGTCTGATTTTTCGACAGAGAACAGTATCACGCACTAACATCATGTCGGAGCGTAGCAAGGCACGCCGGGTACGCAAGTTAATAATAAAGTTGCTTTCAGTTACAAAGCGTGTAAGGTATAGGATGTTGCACACCTACCAATGATCAAAAATTACCATTCCACAATCCATATTCAGCAACACTCGTTGGCCCCAACGTCCGTTTTTTAATGAGACCTTGCCTCATTTTAGTGGATGATTCACTTTTTAGCGCTCAATGAAGCAATGAATATTTTTAGAACGAATCGATTACGTTACAGCGATAATTTCAAAATTAATTTTTGTGGTAAAAATACTTCAGGTAGTTTAAATTGTTTCAAATGGTTCTATGCAATGAAAACGCTGTCTGAAGATCTGCATTTTATACTTCAGTTAGAGCTCTGTCATTACTTAAAGAAACAGACTCTATTTATATTTATAAACATAAAACTAGAAAACAAGTTTTGTATAAAATATTTGTTTACGAGGTAGAAGTTAAACTGCAAACATATCAAGTTAGTAATAGGCTGTTCCCCCTCAGTCATTTAGACGCTTAATGATGGGATACGAGTATGATAAAACAAAGCAGGTGTTGTGAATTTAATTGTAATTTTTCTCCGTAGTCCTGTGTATGGAATTAGGGGTTTTGTATGTATATATGTGAATGTACTTTCATCCCAATTATCATATTTCAAAGTCTCCTCTTCCATATGTATAACTTGATTTAATTGAATAAAGATCTATTAAGCCTGTAAAATAAATTTACAAAAATGTTATTGGGCACACTCTTTTATTTGCATTCTATTAAATTTTGATAGAAACGACATATGTTAATCAATTTTTTTTTTCCATTTTTTACCATCTATTAAACTCATTCATTCATTAGGAGTTATTTCAAATTTTTCACCAAAGCCACGATTCAAGGCATAGAATCCTATCTTTGAAATCATGAATCGGTCTGTGATACTATTATTTTTGTTTATCAAAAGTAATGAATGTATATTGCTTCATAATTCGCGTATTAGGTAGGGAATTCACATGGCCTGTTCTTTTGTTCGATGTCTGTGTTGAGGCAATCGCCGTGACTGTTTTTTGCAGTTGGAAACTATAGTTTAGATTAGCATATTTCGCAAAAATTTTCCAAATCTTACAAAAAAGCGAATCGTGGCGTTAACCAGCATTGCTCACACAGTTTTTCGCTTTTCCATCCGTCGTTCGCCCAATTCTTGTGGTACCCAGTTTCCAACTTTTTGTATCTATCCCATAGCTCTCAGGCGGTCGGGAACGGCTTTCTGACTGACATTCGATTGATTTGCCATCATTGCAATTTGACATTCTCAAACTGTTTTGGTCGATTTTCGTGTTTTTAGTCAATTGTGAATCGTTAAAACCAACGTTCACAAGTCTTGACGGTTAGAGCAATGTAATTAAGTAAGTTTCCACAAGAAGTCAATAACTTTTCGATGATTTTTTCTTTTGCATACGCCGCAAATGCTCTTTATTGGCCTCAAATGTCGACATGTTTACTACCGAAAAGAAATATGATACTTCAAACAAATGAATATTCACACATTGAAATTAGCAATGAAATTGATAGTTGTTTTACCGGTTACCGGCTATCCGGTCAAAATAGCCGAGTGTTGCGTCTTATAAGCGAACCTTCGTAAATGGGAAAACCGAAAAGTTTATCTAATAAGAACATTAATTTAAAGTTGGGTTTGTATGGGACGTACTCCGATGATTCCGACAAATATGCAGCGTCTGGTAAAAAGAAACCTTTGTGCAATATTTCAGCTCTCCAATTCAAAAACTGAGGGACTAGTTTGCATATATACAGACGGACAAACGAACTTGGTTAAATCAACTGCGTGAAGAGTATAAAAATAGGTTCCGAATTTCTTAAGAAATAAGAGGCAATAATTTTATAGTTTCGAGATTTTTTAATTATTTTTTTTTTTTTGTAAACACACATTTAATTTTTAGTAGACTACCAAGAAATTTCATTACACGGAAAAATTTGCTAACAAAAATTTGAGTTCTTGATTTTGACGGCGTAAGGAAAAACATTCGGCATCGAATTTTTGCCTTATCTGAAGCAATTCTAGATATATTTTAAGTTCAATTTCGAGTCTTTTCCATATCATTAACCTATTTTCGGTAATAATTGCACGGAATGTTGTCCAGAATGTATCAATTTTAGTTCTTGACATTCGTATGAAGTTAACCATGCCCTTCCTTATATGCAAATAGGGATTATACATTTGATTGGCCTTTTCAAAACTATAGTTTCTCATGGCATGCTTAACCAGGGTTGGTTCCATAACCAAATAATGATTTGGGCAAACAACCCTACCATCTCCATCATCGGTATCAATGACTTTTTGATGAGCATAAAAAGTAGATCTTCTCTTCTTTATAGCATCATTCAGTTCAGGAAAAGTTGATAACTTAGACACCTCGCAATACTTATTGCCTTCTTTATAAATGACTTCAACACAAGATTCACGGTCTTTTTCGTGACTACAATTCGGGCAATAGGCATATGGCTTAAAAATTCTAGTCAATTCTAAAACATCATATACACTTTCAACCCGAAGTGCACCAAAAATATGATCCAAACGAATAAGACTATTATTCTTATTGTCTAATGATTCAATTATTTTTAGTATACGTTTTTCAATAAGAAAACCACCTTGATCGCTTACTTTTCGCAAGATATTACGCATTAGACGCATTGTAGAGTCGGGTATATTTTTGAAATCTTCAATTACTGGAACAGCAGGGCGATGTTTCTTAAACAAGATATCATTTTTGTATGGAAGATTGATATTACTTACGCGTTCTTCGGGTTCTTTAAAAGGTATGCATAATTGTTGCTCATGCAATATACGATCTATTTTTATAACAGTTTTCATATCTAACAGTAAAGCATTATAGTTCATATCCCAAATAGTATCGAACGTTTTCTTATTTGTCATACGCATTAAATACGAATGCTTTTCCAAACCGCTTATCTCATGATGCAATCGATTTATATTTTTGTTTAAACTCGCTATCCGACGAGAACTTTCTCTGATAACGTCTTGTAATTTATAACGCAGCTTAGCGACATTTTCATGTAATCGAGCCACATAACGTTTTTGTTGATTTATTATAATCAAATTCTCATCGTTTCGTTTCCGTAGGATTTGATAATTGTAATCGAGTTTCTCTGAATTCAGAAACAATTCATCTTTTGACTTACGCAATTCCAATTCCAATTTTTCATATTCCTTTTCCAAACGTATACGTGTATCTTTTGTTAATTCTTGTTGTTGATCCGATACAAGTTTGGTTACTTCTTTAAAGAAATCATTTTCAATATTTAACCCATCCAATTGATCCAGAAAAGTTTGATTTGTAGAATTTATGTAAAAATGCCATTTCTCATCTGCACTGATGGCAAATATTTGACGTTCATCTTCGACGGAGTTCTCCAATAATTGAATATGATGTTTATAGGCAGCACTCATTAGATCAACTTGTTTGTTAATACGTTCCGAAAAGCAAGCTATATCGTTCCCTTGACGAACTCTATCCAATTCGAATTGATGTTCTAACTTTTCTATATGAGCTTGAATATCATGAATCATGTTGTCTTTGCGTTGAATGATGTCTTCAATAAGTTTTTGTTGTTCCTGCATCGGCCATAAGTCAATGGGTTCATCAGTTGTTCTCATTTCATCCCAAAGATTTTCAAGCTCATTGTGCTCGAAATTTGATAAAACATTTTCGGCTTCTCTTTCAATTTGCAATTTGCAGCGTAACAGTTTTGCCTCTTTATTTCTATCATATTCATGACGATCAACTGCCACCCGTACATTTGCGGCCAATTCCTTACCAAATGATAATAAATCCCCTAAACATTTATCGCTGAAATATAATTGCTGTTGAATTTGACTGATTTGTCTTTTTGGCCTCTTCAAGATGGACTTAGGAGGGTTATTGACAGCAGCATCACGTGCACGCAAAACCGATTTAAAAGAACGAACATCACAGTCCTTGATGAATTTGGAGCAACGTTGTCCTGGTACTTTGAAATCGTCAATGCGATCGGCAAATGATGGCCAACTATCGACTAACTCCGATATATCTTCATCTTCGCGTTCTTCTAGTTCTTCGATTCCTTTAAAACTTTCGTTTTTGGAAGTTGAGGCATCACTTCCATTGATAATATCCTTACTCCAATCCATTCTTTGTAGGGGTTTTTTTTTGTTTTTTCTTATATTTAATTTTTTTTTTTTTTTTTTTTTGTTGTTTGTGAACTCAATTAAATCAGAACTTAACAACTTCTGAATGACAGATAAAAATTTCTGACGTTAAAATACATTTCTACAAAAGAAAATTGTCTAATAAATATATATGCAACTAACATACGAGGCGTGCTTTGCTACGCTCCCGACGTGATCATCATGCTATTCTGTTTATACTCTTCACGGGAGTGAATAGTATTATAAGTTTGTCATGAAGTTTGTAACACACATAAGGAGACATCGCAGACCACATAAAGTATATGTATTTGTGATCAACTCGATGAGACGAGTTGATTTAGCCATGTCCGTCTGTCTGTCTGTATATATGCGAACTAGTCCCACAGTTTGTGAGCTGAAATTTTGTACATAGGTTTCTTTTTACTAAACGCTGAACATTTGTCGGAATCAGCCGAATCGGACCACTAGGAGGGGTACCTCCCATACAAACCCCCTTTTAAATTAATTTTCTTATTAGAAAAAGTTTATTGTTCCGTATCCATCAGTCATTTAAATTTCATGATCCTAGGGTTACCAAGAGGGGTACCCAAATTAAATGACAAACTTATAAAGAGTAAAAGTACAATAAAAGTGTCACTCATACCGTGTTCTTTGTTGATACTCAAACTGTAACAGAGAGAATATGGTGATGCTAAGAAAGGAAGGTTGGATGCAACCCAGAGGAGCGGGAAGAGTATTACATCTTTGGCACAGCCAATGATAGTCTTCTTTTTGGTTTTAATTAAAGTACCTTGCGCAGCAATTGAAATACTTTTGGAAAATCAGACGAATCAGTTATTTATACTGACATAATTACCACCTGATATATTTGACAAAGGCGACTTGATTGATTTTAAAATATGTCTCTTAAGATTTATATGTATTATCCACCTATGCTAGATGTGCCCTTAAAATTTCATCAAAATCGCTCAGCAGTTTCGGAATCCATAAGCGACATAGGTACATATATACATACATCCAATTTTATATACATAGTACATACATTTACTATTGTACATTGTTATGTAACACATACTTATTATATATATACGAAGTGTGAAGCAGGCTTGACTTTGGCCATCAGGTAACTGACACATGGCGCCAGCTTAGGTGAATATGAAGAATGGTCTAACACTGCGATGCGAGGCTATTGAAAAAATAACAACACAAAGGCTTAGGTTAACTTTGCCTTGTGAACTAATAGACAATTCTTACAATTTCAGTAATATCATATTGTACTTATATAGTTAAACGACTTTTAGATTGGATCAGATTACCTATTTTTTTTTTTGTTTCTGATCTAGAGGGGCGTTCAATAATTTTAAGATTTTCTTAGCCACCTAGGAAACATTTAAGCGATTCAGAAACTTAAGCTTATAATAAAATATGCATTTCAAAAGCGTTTCAACAAGATCCTTTTGCAATTTGACAAGAAACGCTTGCCATAGATGTTGTACAAACGAAGGCCAAGGCCTGGCTAATGTGTCTATAAATACGGGAGAGGCGGCTATCGTAAAAATGTTTCATTTTTCACAGCTGTTGGTCATACGACTGTGTCGCATTCGTAGATCTTGCTTAAAAGTGTCATTATCGGCCACACCTCGTGTGCAATTATGCAATGTTAAGTTAAGAAATGTCATGACATATGCTAGTATGTACACAGAGAGAAAAACGCCTGTCTAAGAACAGCACCGCTTGTTCTTAAATATAGAACACACCAAATTGAGTTGCATTTGGTGTAAATGTTCTTGAAATAAGTAAGATTTGCACTTAAACTGAAATTCGAGACCAAGTAAACTTGAATTAAGAACAATATCTGCTTATCCCGGTGCTGTTAAAGAAAGATGATCAAATTAGAGAGAATTGGCACGTGCTCTCTGAAATTTGTTCTCATCTTTTTTTCTTTTGTTCTAATAATGAATACACACAGAGAGAAAACAGAGAATATTGAAAGTCTGCAAACACGAATGTTGTCTTGTGTTAAGACCGAAAAACTTTATCTGAGAAGGCATTATAATTCTCAAACGATTCATTTTGGGTATATTATAAATTTATATTTTATTGTATGTCTGCCTCGTTGACAGTCAGACTTGAGTCACTTTTCTAATTTCAGGACCAAAATGGTCTCATTTTAAGTTGCTTTGGTCTCTAAATCAATTACATTTCGTTCGCCTTTAATACAATTTGTTCTTGTTTCGAGACCAAAAAGATCTCAATTTAAGTTGTTTTGGTCTTAAAATCAAGAAAATTTCGTTCCCGTTTCGGTACAATTCGTTCTTGTTTCGAGATCAAAATGGTCTCACTTTAAGTTGCTGTGGTCTTAATACTCGTACAAGACCGTATGGTTTCGTAATGAACAGGAAACGTATTTAAATTAAGATTCATCTGATTTGGTGCGATGGTTTCAATCAAATATTGGAAGATTTATCGTAAAAGTCCTTTCTTTTTTAAACTGATATTTCCTAAGCTAAGCATTTCAATTTACACTATATGTAGTTGCTTAAATCGTCGAATTATTCTATAAGAAAATTAATTAAGTTAATTTATCAAATGACACTTCTTTGATTTAGCTTGTATAAGAAAGCGAATATTAGGCCAAGAACTTTATTGTAGTATGAAAGTAATGTTTTTATTAATTTATTTAGTTTCTAGGCTTTACCATATAAATACAAAAGAAAGCACAAGAGAATATTTCACCATAGTGTTGAACACCAGCAAAGCATTATAATGGCAGTAAGCTTAGTTTCGATAGGAAACAATTCTTCTTCAGGCGACAAATATTGCTGTATCATCAGGCAGGCTGGCATTGCAAATATGATTAGGTCCTTTGGCATTAATGTAATAATGTAATATCCCACGAATGCACCCATCCATTGTATTGTGATATAAAAAGTAGCCATCTGCCACGTGAGATATCCAAGAATGAATCTTTCGATTGTAGCGCAAAGATGGCCATAACGACCAGTAATACAATTGAAATAATGTATTATGAGAACCGTTACATAGTCAAATTCGTAACTTTGAAAAGATTGTGTTTTTTTGGGATAATAGGAAGCGTAGGCACTGCCACAAATCAACAAAATTCCGCTTGCCATAATTTTGGTAAATAAACGTGAATAGTGTTTTACATTTGAAAACATTTTTTCAAACATATTTTCCATATTTTGTTTCTTTACGTCCGAATGAATCGATGTTTTCCGTTAAAGTGATTATGACATTAGATATGAAAATGAAATTTGTTTTCATAGCCAACTACGTGAATATTCTGAATTCTGAAACTTTTGTTTGAGTCAGCAGGACTAAAACTCAAACTACACGGAAACCGTCGACTGCGTAAACAGAAAAGAGCGGGAAATTCAAATTGCAATTACTCAACACATCCACTTACTATAATTGTCAGTATAACAAAAAGATAAAATTGATTGGCAAATATTAGTGTAATTTGAATTCCTTGTTTACATAAATAGTCAATATAAAGGTATCTTTTACTTGAAGTCATTGTCATAAAAATAACAAAATTTGTTTTTTTATTCCTATATTGAAGGGAACCTTTGTGGAATATGCAATTGTGCTTCTTTAATTAGTTTCTCTTTTATATTTATGCAACTTTAAAATCAACTAAATATTATTAAACAAACAAACATAAGTAAGTAAAATCAAATGTTTTCATTCACCAAAACATGAAAATACTTGTTTGCCTTGCCGTTCACAAAAACAGATTTTTGCCATTCACCATTGCTGTTTTTGGTTCACGGAAATGTTCTTTTTAGTTCCGAACGCAGTCGACGCTTGGCAAAATTGAAGTTGACAAACTTTTACGTAGTATCCGTCGACTGCGTCGGTTATGTAGTTTGCTTCATACGAATCAATACAGTTCAGCTTTCTACGTCACTGCATCAAACGGAACGCACGCAGTCGACGGTGTTATGTAGTTTAAGCTTAATCGTTGACCTTTTTCCGATTACTTATATGCATTTTACACCAAAGTACTTCACGTTGATGGGGTTTTCTGTTTACACCGGATATTTTGCATCACGAACAGCTGTTTTTTGTTTTGGTTATACACACACGTGGAACTTGCGAGCACGTTGGTTAAATAAAAACTAAAAGTTTGTTAAAAATTCATGATTTAGAACATTTTGCAACATATGCAAATTATTCTTGCAATTCCCTTTTTCATTCCTGATACTTATTTTATTAAATACTTTTAAAAAAATTTACAATTTATTGTTTACTTAACAATGTTTTGAGCCATCAGCTGCTGTTTAGTGATGCGACAGGTGGAAAAACACAAAAAAACTTGACAGCACTGCAGAATATGTCTAGAGAGACCATTATTAATTTTCATATCAAGGCACATCAGTTCTTGATGCGACTATTGATCCCCATCACATTCTACAACAACAACCCCTGAATGACGTCATTTTCCTTGTGGTTGTTGTCGAATCTGATACGTATCAGTAGGCACATCAATGTTGATGTTGATGTGCTTTGGTGTAAATTGCATATTAGTAAGCGCTGACTGATTTGACTTTTCTGAACGCAGTGCTGACTACTTGTAAAATTACGGCGTTGTAAAATGTCCGGCTTCGATGTCGGACGCAATTTAATTTGCGGCTTGGGAGTGTTGAACAGAAACAGCTGAGAAAAAGACAAAAATGGATGACAATCTTGCCTACAATTAAGATATTCTCTATTCCACTCATCTTTGAAACACATATTAACAACATAAATAAATATTCCCAATCAAATCTGGTTACTGCACTTTGCTAATTCTTTCCCTATCCTACTTAAACATTTTCTTAACAATAGCCTTTTTATTTCTTTGTTTACAAACAAAATACAGCTGATTGAAGTCCACAGACTTCAAGTAATCAAAGTATTTTTATAATTGATTTTTAGTCAGCGCAATCACTACATTGTGAATGATTTTGTGAATTTGTCAGTCACAGTGAACACCAAGTAATCGGAAAAAGTCAGCGATTGGTTCTGCTGAACGCGACCATTGTTATACATATATTTTTTTAACAGAAAAGTAAATGGATCCCAACTTTTTAAAGTCGGTTTTTCTCAAAACACACACCTCTGCAACATGAACAAAACAATAGTTTTGGAGATGTAGGTTTGAATATAAACATAGTCTTATAACATTTCCCTAATTTTGAATCATAATAAGATTATCAACCAACTAACCAACCCCCTTAAAAGCTCCCATTTATTGCAAGGAAGTCCTTTTTTACGACTCTGAATAGGCTGAAAGTATAAAGCCTAGTGAATTTAAATCAACTTTATGAGTCTTCTTAATATTTTCTATTAATTTTCGTTGCCAAACTTTAACATACCAAAAATCATCTATAAACTAACAGTTAACAGTTTTGACAATAATAGGATTCGGATGAGTCTTAATTTGGCACTATACTATTGGGCTAATGGCTCAAAGAATGCATGTTCGCCACCAAGACATTCATCGTAGTCAGTAAGTATTTATTACCTCTTTTGTGACTGCCCTGAACTTTTCGAAGACGAACCCATATACTCGAGAAGTCTTTTTTTCGAAAATCAGTCTTATAAATTTGTAAATTGTGTTTTGTTGATTCTATGGGTTGGTTACAAAGGCCTAGGATGAGTTTTTACCTTAAATCCCTTCCACTCTATTTTTAGCCATCGCAATTAACCGTATGGTTTCTGAATGAACAGTGGGTAGCAGCCTGCATATCCAATCCTAACAGTTTTGGAGATATCGATTCACAATCCAAAAATCCTCAAAACACCACCATCTGCTGTCCTTATTAGGAAACACATTCAATATGATATGATTTTATCAGCATTTATCTATTTACCACACCATAATGTTAATCTTGGGTTAAAAATTGGTAGTAAACTCTTATGGAAAGAGCAAATCATCTCAAAACGAAAACAAACAGTCCATACCCTCCTCTGCAGATACACTCCTCTTCACCAAAGAACAACTCTCTTGTGAGCGTGACGTGCTTTTTGTTACTCTGTGATATTTTTGTTTTATCTTACTTTTTTCAATCTTTAATTGTTTTTAATTTTTGAATTTATAATACTTTATATCAGGGAATATTCATTTGATCGTGTTTTGCTTATTTAGTTGTGTACAAAAGTGTATTTTGCAAAATTAATTATAAATTTGATTTGGTGCTTGTATTTTGTTTTTGTATTTTTACTCTTTTTTGATTTCTTTTTTCTTTGCTCTTAAGCATCTTATCAAGTGCAATTGCATTGTTTTTGCATAATTATCATATCCCTCTCGCATTTTGTTACACGTTTGTTTGTGTGTTTAACTTTTCATAAACAGCATCACCTATTTACTTGTTTGTTTGTTTGTTCATAACGTTGTCCGTTATTTTTTTTTTTTTTTTTTTTTTTCTTTGGGTATAAATCCCAATAGGAATTTCAACGCCTTTTTCACTTTTATGCCCCAGTGGGATTTTTGTGAAAAAAAATTTTTTTATTTTTTTTTGATTTCCTATTTATTACTATTTTAAACTTTTTTTTTTTCTTCAATCATGCACTGCTGCAATGGTTCATGCGCTATTAAGGACTGTTTTGATTCGGAAAAAAATCGTGCAGTCACATGTTGGATGTGCAATAATATTGCTCATTTAAAATGTGCTGGCTTGACCGGAAGAGACCATGACAGGCTATATGGAAATAAGTCTGCCTGTGGTGGTACCAGATGGTCTTGTCCAGATTGTTATAAAAGACAATCAGATTTTTCAGGTATGTACCGGCGGGTACGGAACCAGTTCTTAATGCTTAAAAGTCTTTCTTCGCAATTGTCTTCTGCTTTTGATAATTCAGCTGATCTTCTTGGGAATTATGATTTTGAACTTCCTTTGCTTTCCCTTTCACCCTGTCCTATCCCCAATAGTAATCCACTCTCAGTTCCTTCTTCCATGCCTTCTTCCATGCAACCTTCTATGCCTCCCTCCACGTCTCCTTCCATCCATTCTTCCATGCCTTCAAACTCACCTCGGTCTACTAATACTTTACTTGTCCCAAATCCCCCACCTAATCTACAATTATCATTGCCCTTTGTGCCTTCCCTTTTATTTCCTGAATCTCCACTTAATTCTTCAAATCACTTATCTTTGTCCTCAGCCTCATCACTCTCAGTGCCTCCACAGGTACAGAACGCTTCACCTGTTGTTACTCCAAAACCCGGCTTAACTTGTGTCATTCCACCTGTAGTTTCCAATTCCCCTCCTGTCCTCACTGTTGTTGCTCCACGGAGACATGTCTTCATTTCTAGATTGTCAGCTAACACATCCTGTGATGATGTTGTTTCTTATATAGCAGCCAAAGTAAAGGTAAAGGCATCTATTCAAAAGTTCAATTTTTCTAATCCACGTGATATTGCTTCTTTCAAAATAAATGTTCCTGACAGCATTTTTCCTATTGTTTGTGATGCAAAATTTTGGCCTGAGCACGCCGTTGTCCATGAATTTAAACCGCGACGTAAAAATCATCGGCAATCTGTTAATGTACCCTCCACTAGTTCATCTTCACCAAGTACAATCTCAAAAAACTAATTTTGCCTTCTGTTTCTGTGTCCCTAGTCGTACTACTAGGAATTTTGTTCCTCTTTCTCTAGGTAGGTGCACAACTAACTTTGCATCACATGATCCATTTCGTGTATTATGTGATAATTATAACAAAATTTACCACATCCTTTCTCCTGAGATTTCGCCCACCGCTATCAACGCTCTGGTCTTGCAACACCTACGATTCTCCATCCACCGTGACTGAATCTGGACGCACAATTTTGGATGGGGTGTCTAATATCTGTCTCTGACCACACATGCTGTGAATAGGGGCATAGCTAGCTATTTAGCAAATAAATTTCCCCCACCGGGTCAGAGACAGATTTACATTCTTTTTGCTTAATTAGTTGTAAGGCTTTATTTTAAGTATTTTTAATGTTCTTTGTTGACAGTATTTTGTCATAATTAAATTAAAATAAAATAAAATAAAATAAATAATTATGTGGGCATCAAACTGGCTACTAAGCACTCATTCCAAACTTCACCTTGCGTAAAAATTACTTATTCACAAAAGGCGATCATAAAACCGGAGTGGATTCCAACTTTGGAGCACGGCTGCCAAATCAAATATTGAAATCTTACAAATGTTTCATTCAGCATTTCTAAGAAGACTTGTCGGAGCCCATTATTATGTTAAAAATTCAGTATTACATCGGGATCTCCGTATTCCAACATTAAAAAAAAGAAATCACCAGGTCCAGCGTAAATTACTTGGTTGGAAAACTATAACAATATAGTTATACACCTCTCAGATAACAGCTGCGACACGAGTAAACTGAAACGCAATTACCCTTTAGACTTACATTTTAGAATATTATATTGTATTGACACAAAATACCATAAACTTATCCAATAGCCCAATTTGTATTCTTGCGTCAATGTAATGTCCTATCCTATGGACAGTTTTTCAATAAAATATAATTTAATAATTTTTTAATATCATTTCCCATGAAAGAACCCATCCGTGCTAATTTTATATTTATAGATGTATACATTCCTTGAAGTAAAAACATCATATTTGATTTAGTAAGTAACGAAGAATTTTAATGCACTGAAAATTTTTGAAACATAAATTTAAGTTCATAATTTTGACGGCGTAAAGAAACGCATTCGGCATCAAATTTTTGCCTTATATGAAGTAATTCATGATAATTTTGAAGCTCAAATTGGATTCGTGACCATAATTTTAACTTATTTTCGGAAATAGCTATACGGAATGTTTTCCAAAATGTATAAATCTTGTTAGTTGGCATTAGTATAAAATTAGTCATCCCCTTTTTAATATCCAAATAGGGATCATACATTTTATCTTGTCTTTGTATAGTGTAAAGGGTCAAGGCATGCCTTACCAATGATGGGTCCATAACCAAAAAATGATTTGGACAAATCTTCTTTTTTTTGTCTGTAGCAATAGTTTTTATATGATAATATATGGCCGATTTTCTTCGATTCGTCCTTAAGCCTTCCTCAACATCAGGGAAAAATGATAATGGGACCATATCAGGATGTATGTTCTTGTCACGATAAATGACTCCCACAGAAGATTCGCTTCCTTTCATTTGACAATTCGGACAATAGGCAAATGGTTTAAAAACTTCGGTCATTTCTAAAATATCGTTAACATTATGAATCCGAAGTGCACGAAAAATATGATCCAAACGTACAAGCCATTTTTCCTTATTTTCGTATTCTGCTACGATTTGCTTCACACGTTCCTCAATAAGAAAACCACCTTCATCGTTTAACTTGCGTAATATATTACGCAATAGACGCATTGTTGGACCGGGTACATTTGTGAGATCTTGATTTAATGGAATAGCGCAGGAATGCTTCTTAAACAAGATATTATTTTTGTACTTAAGATTAATATTTTTAACACATTGTTTGCCATTCTTAAAGGGCATGCATAATTGTTGCTCATGCAATATACGATCGATTTGCATAACAGTTTTCATATCACTCTGTAAATCATTAAAATTCATATCCCAAACTTTATCGAACTTTTTCTTATTTGTCATACGCATTGCATATGAATGCTTTTCTAAATTGCTTATCTCATGGTGCAATCGATTTATATTTTTGTTTAAAGTCGCTATCCGTCGAGAAGTTTCTCTGATAACGTCATGTAATTTATAACGCAGCTTAGCTACTTTTTCGTGTAAGTGACTCACATGACGTTTCTGTTGATTTATTATAATCAAATTCTCATCGTTTCGTTTCCGTAGGATTTGATAATTGTAATCGAGTTTCTCTGAATTCAGAAACAATGCATCCTTTGTCTTACGCAATTCGAATTCCAATTTTTCATACTCCTTTTCCAAACGTATACGTGTATCTTTTGTTAATTCTTGTTGTTGATCCGATACAAGTTTGGTTACTTCTTTAAAGAAATCATTTTCAATATTTAACCCATCCAATTGATCCAAAAAAGTTTGATTTGTAGAATTTATGTAAAAATGCCATTTCTCATCTGCACTGATGGCAAATATTTGACGTTCATCTTCGACGGAGTTCTCCAATAATTGAAGATGATGTTTATAGGCCGCACTCATTATCCCAACTTGCTTGCTAATACGTTCCGAAAAGCAAGCTATATCGGTTCCCTGGCATATTCGGTCTAGTTCGAATTGATGATCTAACATGTCTATATGATTTTCAATATTAAGAATCAGGTTGTCTTTACATTGTGTGATCTTTTGAATCTTTTCTTTTTGTTCCTGCATTTGTTGCCATAACTCAACGAGCTCGTCATTTGTTTCCATTTCTTCCCAAAGTTGTAAAAAGTCATCATGTTCGTTTTGTGACAAAAAATTTTCAGTTGTCTTGTCTCTCTTTATTCTCTTGAGTACCTCTTTTCCCTTTTTAAATCTATTATATTCATTGCGATCAATGGCCACTCGGACATTTGAACTCAATTCCTGACCAAACGTTAGTAAATTATATAAACGTTTATCGTTTAAAAATAAACGCTCTTCAACTTGACTGATTTGTCTTTTTGGTCTCTTTAAGATGGGCTTAGGACGGGTATTGACAGCGGCATCACGTACACGCATAGCCGATTTAAAAGAACGAACATCACTGTCCTTGGTGATTTTGGAACATTGTTGTCCTGGTACTTTGAAATCGTCAATGCGATCGGCATATGATGGCCAACTATCGACTAACTCGGAAATATTATCATCTTCGCCTTCTTCTGCTTCTTCGAGCCCTCCAAAGTTTTCGCTTTTGGAAGTTATGACATCACTTTGGTTGAGATTTGCATCCCTACTCGAGGTTTCCATTGTTATTAATTATTTATTTTATTCTTATATTGTGTTATATATTTTTTTTTCTTTTTATATAGTATTATTATGTTTTTAATAAATTATTTTATTGTTTTTATTGTGTTTATTTGTTTGTTTGTGTTTTCTTTTGAAATATTCAACAACTACTGACTGACAAATTAGAATTACATAGTTGGGTTGCTTAGTTGCAAACTACAATTCAAAGTTTTATGCACTAGTGGGAAATGTAGGTATTTCTAACACATTTGGCGCATAGAATGATGCATTGAAAAACATATGTTGGCTAGATTTACAGGGTCATCGAATTGCCTTAGAAGTTTATCAAGTCACAACAGAATGAATAAATACCTGAGGGTAATACAAACTATGAGGTAGGGAAATTAAAATAGGACTAAAAATAAAAGTTTAACATATGGAGAGAAGTAAAGCCTACATATAGTATGTCCATAATACAATATGTTCTCTTCAGTGTTTCAATAAATCATAATTTGTATGTAATGAAAAATAATTGCATTTTACATTATAATTTTAAACAATTGTTTTCCTAATTTTTTTCTTTGCAGATGAAAAATGTCGTGCGTCCACGCTACTATTCCTCAGAATTGGGTATACGAGAGAAGTTATTCATTGCTGTCATAACATCTCAAACAAATATAAACAGCTTGGCGACTGCCTTTAATCGGACTACAGCACATTTGGTCAATAAAATTAAGTTTTTCATTGATGCGGATAGCGTCAAGACCAATTATAAATTAAAGAACATTGTTGGTTTCACTGATACACGTGAGAATCTGCGTCCTTTTCATGTTATCAAATATATTGCCGATCATTATTTGGATGATTATGATTATTTTTTACTAGTGCCAGACACTGTATATGTAGATGCACGTAAATTGAAGACTTTGCTCTATCATATGAGCATCACATTTGATCTCTATATGGGCACAAGCATAGCACAAGTTGCACTTGCAGCGGCAACTCCATCTCCATTGCAAGCTGCTGAAAATGCTGATGGTCATGCAGCAAAACAATTTGATGCTGCAGCTGCGGAAGCGGCAGCTTTTGCTTCTTCGGATGATAATGGTGATAACGGTCGAAATGATCGTAATTATTGCTCTTTAGAAGCTGGTATACTATTGAGCAGTGGCGTTATTCGCAAAATGCGTAATAATCTCGATTGGTGTGTACGGAATGGCATAACAAGCGATCATAGTATCAATATTGGTCGCTGTGTGAAATATGCGAGCAATGTTGATGCCTGTCAGGATACCTTTCAGGTAAGTTATAAAAACCACTGATAATAATTTGATTTTAGTTAAAGTTTCGCAAATTCATTCGATTCAAATAAAGAAAATCAGATAAGAAGGATTATCTATTAAGTATAATAAGACTTTGGAAGGAGTTTTAAACGTGAAAATTACCTGGGATGCTACTTTTTTTTTTTGATACCTTAGAACCATGCATTGGAGAGCCCCCCAATGAGTCTATTGGCATCATGAGACAAATAGATTGGTGATTCTATGTCTAGTCTTTTATTTTATTGATCTATTGTGTTGACACAATTAATTGTCATATATAGAAAGAAGGAATTAAATATTTCCGTAGACTTATATATCGTTATATCTATTTCATATACAAATGTTGTGCAAAATTGAAATCACTGAAATATACAATATGATAGACATTCTTTGGCGTTTTCAACTCTCGCGGACTTTCATTTTTCGATATCGGTTAATATCGTGAGTTTTTTTCAATCCTTTCTGGATTGCTAACTTCAATTGGAAATAATAGGCGGACTTTATTAAAAATCTTCAATGATTGAAGTATATTACAAGCTTAAAAAATATTTTTTTAGTTGCTCTTTTCTTTTTCATTATCTATCTTCTTCTTATATATATATATATATAAATAAATGAAATGCTGTGTGTGTGTTTTCAATGAACTCGCAAACCGCTTTATCAATTTTAGATATTATATTTGCTTGCATATTGTTGATGTCTGGGCCATATTATAGGCTTTTAAAAATTTTAAAAATTGCATTAATTAACCACAAAAAACAACATTACCGCACATAATCGCAAGAAATAACATTACCACACATAAAATATCAATGCTATACACGTCTCAACAATACGGCTCAAACGAAATTTATTTGCAGCTCAATTTAAACGAACGAACGTGCAGGCATATTATACCTATCTACATACTTATATAAAATTTAATGAATGTCTCGACCGGATCATTTACTTCGTGCTTTTACTGTAGGACGCTGACATCTATTATCTACATATATACTTATGTATACATGAGCATTGATTATCCGGGATGGTCGGGACCGAAAGCATTCTGGACAATTGATTTTTTCCGGTTAACTGAGTTAAAATTTTTTGCATTTGAAATATGCGAAAAGTCCTTTTTGATGTTATATCACTTATTAAGGATTGCTTGCTACATTATGCATTTGGGTTTTACGGTAGTGTCTCTTAAATCTCCATATTGCACCCTGATCCAACGGCTGAATCAAATTTTTGCAATTCGGTGGTAAAAACTTAAGAACATTATAAGCCGTTAGTTTCTCCAACCTCTGGATGTGCCGGACAATTATCCAATAGTAGGAAAACGTTACCATCTTCTTTTAAGCCGATTTTTTTAAAATTCTCTCTTACCTCTGGTACGAATTTATTTTTGCAATCCATTCCAAGAATAACTTTTGTGTAACCCAAGCTTTTCTTTTAGCCTGATAATTAACAGGAAGTTCACGAAGATTTTAAAGGTCCCTTTGGTGTGCACTTTCTCCAATAACAAACTGTTTACACTTAATATGTGTACCAGCAGCATTAGCACGGTACATATTTCTGTCTTTTGAGTCCTTATTTATGGCCATCTAAGAAATGTTCATAATGGCAACTCAAACTGTTTTCAGGGGAACACTTCTAAAAAAGGCTTTGTAAGAATTTCTTTTGATATGAATTCCTCCAACTTATTCACAAAAACTTATATTTAGATTTGAATGGAATAATTTATCTTTTCCCATTATCATTAAACTGAAAACGTGGACGCCTTTAAACCATTCATATATCACACTTTTGGTCCTAGTGAATTTTTTAAAGTTTTTCGATTTTGGCAGCCAATAACTGAATCACTTTCCGCACAATATTTTAATATTTTGTCAGTTTTTTTCACCAAGTCATAAACGGTTTGTTTCCCAATTCCATATTTTTGTGATAATGTTTGACCAGAAACATGTTTTTTAAATATTCATTGACTAAATTTGTCTTTTACCCGATTTTACTGATATCGACGACATTATAAAATTACCCACCAACAATCCGTACTGTTCAGATTTCAAACGCAACTAAACACCAGAAATATAACATCCATACAAGGGACTTCCCCTTTTCGAATTATACACATATTAATTTTAGTGTTGCTAACACTTTTAAAACTTAAATTTCGGCAAAATAAATACATATTTTGTAATTCCAGATAATAGAGGTTATCACGGTTAATCGATTGAATAAAAATCTTCTTTTCAGTATCGATCCCGGATATTTGATATTCACGGTTAATTGAATAACGGAAAATCGATGCCCACGGTGTATCTCCTTCGGAGAACCAAAACTAATCTTCTGTCTAGACTTGTTTCGACTAAGATAAAAACGTTTAATCTGAATATATATTTCTATAGAAATTGGAAAAAGAATTCATAATAAAACCTTTCAAAAATCATGGCTTAGTAGAAATAAAAAGTTTTAGTGTGCTCTTTTTTTGTTGTTACAAAGCGAAATCTTATAGGAGAATCACCGAAATCGACATTGTTTGGTACCCAAATTCCACAAAGTGCTGTTGGGCAATAAGGAAAACAAGTACATATGTCTGTTAATACTTTGCGCAGAGTGCTCAGGCCCAATGATTTGCTCTTAAGAAACTACAAACCGTCTGCACCTAAATACATCGAATATATTTATGTGCTTATTTACAAAAATTAAAATTTTAATTTTAAATAGAGTTCATTTATTGTTTTCAAATGTAATGAACGGATAAACATATGGGTGAAGACTTAAAATAGAACTAAACTTAAATCATTCTTAAGTACTTTGATAATTGAAGTATATTTCCAGCTAGATAAAATCGTTTCTTTAGATCCCTGACATCAACACAATCGTAAACATATGGCATATTTCGGAAATTATATTTTAAAAAATTAGTTCCAAAAAGAATCGGTCAAAATTATTAGCTTATTAGCCTATGGCCTTCTATTAAATCGGAAACTAAGTATTAATTCGATGCGTTTCTTAAAATCTTCAAATCATTTAACCACTTATTATGGCTTACTGAAAAAGCCCATGAACGACATGATGGATATACAAGGTATTCAACTTCAGTGAGCACTTACTTGGTCTTAACTGAGTGTATATGTTCTCAAGCACCTGAAGCACTTTGATTATTCTATCCAAGGTATGAAGAGAACATATGGTTAACGGATTCCCTAAAAATGATTTCCGAACATTGAAATAATATTGGCTTACACATAACATTATTATGACATTTATTCAAGTCTGAAACTATTAATTCGTTACATACTCATATTCCCCAAAAAACACCACTATTTATTGTTGAATGTATGAATAAGTTTTGTGTGTTGGAAATGATAGAAGTACAGAGTATCAACTAGTCGGACCTACCCGACTATATACTGCGCCCTAACGTGTTCTCAACCAACTTAACACGTGCTTTTCTTGTTCTCTTTTCGTTGGTGTTTCAGTTATCACTTTTAAGTGTTGTCTGCTGCTGTCTCTGGTAATTCAATGAATTATAATCTGATTTTTGTTTTTGTTATTATTTCGTCATTGTTTTGTTTCTTTTTTTTTTTCTTTTGCTGTTAATTTTTTAAAAAAATATTATTTCTTTTTGCTTCAAAAATTTTGCCGGTGACTAAACCGAAAAACTTCGCACCGCCACACATGAAAAATAAATCAAGCAGACACGACAAAAAACATACAGACACTTAAACATGTATATGATAATAAATATAAGTATTTTTATGTATGTATCTATGCCATATACTCGTATATATTTATATTGTACATATACTTAATTCATTAATTGAATTTAGTTTTCTTTAACATGTACTACTACAATACTTTGCCCAATTTATTTATTAATTAAATGTTTCATCTATAACTTCTGATATTTTAATTACATTGTGTAGCCTTACTAACAAGATAATAGCAAATAACTGAAAGAAAAAATATCTGAGAACCGAGAAAATGGAAGAAGATTGCAGACGCGACTGGCTGGTTGATGATTATGATGAAGGCCGTTAAACAGGTGAGCAGTCTCTTGACAGCAGGAATCATATGTACTACTAGAAGGTGACACATGTTGAGGATAGTTTTGTCTTTGGGTTATAAATTTCATGAGAATTGGATCATTGGAAAAAACGTGAAAACAAAAATAAAAAATCAATTGGATAGCAAACGGAAAAGTTTTGGAGGATAGAGGAATTTAAACCATTTTTTTACTCAAAACGGGACATCATTACAATAATGCATTCGTAATCTACGAGGTGTAGTCTATTGGCAGCAGATTTTATTGCGTTGTGAGTTATATGGGCTCCGGATCCAATACCTATTAATGTTTTTTCCTGAGATGATAGTAACTTCACTAACACCCAATATTGGCGTTTGCATTGTCCCCACAAAATTCCATGCAGTCAATAATTGACAATGATATCAGACGTTTCACTGGTTGGTCTTGGAAGTCTAAAATTTGTACTTGCACTCTTTCGTAAGGTTGTAAAAAGCGCGCTAGAATAGGATATATTTTCTTCTTACTGTGGTTTGAAGCGTCGGTTAAAATTGTAATAATGTTGGATTTACAAAAATCATCTTTTAATTCTTTGATCGCAGTACGCTCTAAGGCATTTACTACTATATACTTCTATTTTCGTATGTACGCACCTAAATCCCGGATCAAAACATTATTCAATCAATTACGACGCACAATCATTGGAGCGAAAACTTCCGCCGATATCCAAATTCTTTGAAGTTGGGAAGTCCGATTTCTTCAAAAAGCTGTTCAATATTACTGGCACCTCATGAGAAACTCTAAATTCTGTGCGACAGTCTTCGCATCTGACACACGAAGGAGTATTTATTTGTATTTTTCTTGTAAGCTATCATTGAACATAGACTTACGTTTCGGCACAGTTAAATAAGATTCCAAATAACTTCACTTAGTTATCATTACAAATATTTACATGCTATTCAACATATGAACTATATTATTAAGAAAACGGGACAATTTTGAGTCCCGAAAAAAGGGACGGTATGGGTGCCCAACAAAAAAGTTCAAACCCTGACAACGATCGATATTTCACAAAGTTTAATCTCTCAAAGAGTAGTTTTGTCACTCAAGAAAATTGGATAAATTTTGAAATGTGTTACAAGACCGCCAATCCTGACAACCTTCCCATATGTACCCATATGTGCATGTGCTCAAAAATGCACGAATAAAACCAGAAATTTTAAGACATGTATTTTTATGCCTATTTGATAGTTTCCCATTGACTCGATTAGTCTTTCCAAGTTAAAATCTTCATCTTATTGGGTTCAAGTCTGGACTTTTGTGGAGGTGCATAGAAAACTTTTGTGTACTACAATGAGCAGCAAGCAATGTTCTACACAATAAAAACTGCAAGGACAACGATTACATCCTTGCAAAATTAAACACATTCATTTTTCTTCATGATTATACGTAGGACTGTGACAAGTGACATTATTTCTTATAAACTAAAATAGTATATTGAAATGTATATTTGTTTCTTATACTATGTAGATACAAGTATACAATTCTACATATGTATGTATCTCAACAAATAAATTGATCAATTGTGTGTTCGTGTGCGTGTGGTATATAAGCATTTAACTTGTCTTAAATAAATAATGTTCCAACCAACATTGATGAGCAATTTATTTAAGACCTCTTATTTTTTTAATGATATACAAAAGTAACAAACAAATAAACAAAGAATGAAATGCTGAATAATGAGTTAAGCCAAAAAATAGCAATCATGAAGATTGAAGAAGAACAAACAAAAAATAAAGTGATGCACGAGAATGAAAACAACAGGAAAGTATTATATGAATGGATAGGTGTACGTACATACATGGGCGCGTTTTCCTAGGGGTAAGTTGGGAAAAAGCATATACAATAGTCCCGAGCAACATAGAGCAACAAAATTTAAATATACTGAGACATGCAGATCGGAAACAATTGTGCAAATTTTGTGTTATTTTAAACAACATGAAATTTATTTGGGGGCCCTAAAATTTTGTTTTTCTTAATCACAAATCAAAACACGCCACTGCATATGTAGTATGATCGTTCAGAAGAGATACTAGTGTGTCAAGCTTCACTCAGTGATATGTTAAGTTAAATGCGAAGAAATACAAAATGTATTAGTAGAATGGGGAAGGTAGAGAAAATAAACTTTGATCGACGGAGGCAATGTGTACGATGCTCATGGCTATGAATTTCTTCATGCTATTGTTTTCTTTATATGCTTACATGCTCTTCCTCTCTGGTCGTTTTTGTTTTGTTGATTCATTCCGGACACCTGTCACACCATAGAATAGCAAATGATAAAGTGTATAAATTACCAAGTGTCTTTTATATGGTGGTAAATTATACTAAAGGAAGAGAGAAAAATTGTGTGATTTGAGTGAGTGACTGGTCTACATATTGCGTCTAAGTGTTTCATTGCAATTTCTCGACTTGACTCTCCACAATATTTTTAAACCAATTCTACTTTTTTTTCTTTAATATCAATAAAAAAATATGCAAAAATCTTCTTATCTTCATTACACACCTCTCCAGTAATAATTCTAAAACTAAAATAATCTGTTTGTATGGGAGATATACATAAGTATAAATGATCTGATCGTTTCTATGAAAAACAAAGAATATTTATGCGCTTTCATAATAAGAAACAGTAATGTTTGAAATCCTTAACTGATCTACTTTATTGTAGTATGATATTTTGTTCCGATGATCAGTTAAAATTTTGTATTATTTTGTCTAATAATAAAGTTTCTCAAATTTTCCATATTAATCTCAGGTATAAATAAATACATACTGTTCATTTTTCATTACTGAATTTCTATAGTTTTTAAGAGCGTAACCTCATCCAATAAACAGCGAACTGTGTGACAATAAGAAGCTTCTTTTAGAAGGTTTAATAACTTCTCATTGTGATTGCTGCTGCAGATCATGTGTCGTGGGTTCTCTGAAAATCTATTTGATTTTCTACAAATATCTTGACAAAATGATCTTTCATTTCCTCAATGCATCTGCATTTACAATCAATACATATGTATATCACACACTTGCCTTGTGTTCATCAATTGTTGGTTGGCAAATTGATCTTCGTCTTCTGTAACATTCGACTTGCAATTCAATTAATTTGTTGTATATTTTTTGCTTTTGCATTTTAATTTATATGAAATATAAATTTACTTGAACTTTTGAACTGCTGTTATTGTTTTTATGAATTGTTGTTTGTTATTGTTGTAATGCAATTTTAATTGTTGTGACCACCCAGATCGAGCATACATATGAATATACATACATCCATACAATACATTTATTTTTATTGCTTGTACAGAGAGTGTTGACAGAACATTAATTTCGGTTTCAGCTTACAAATCTGAGTAACGATAGCGTATTGGAAAGGGAATCTAGTGGGTTTGGATGCGACCAGTTCTCCAAGACCTGCTTTTATGAAACAAAACGATTAATGCAGGTGTCTACCCAAAACCTTTGACTAGCACTTTACAATTCTTTCTATAAATATTTCAATATAATCTGATCGCTTTTTGTGAGTTGTTTCGTGTCATAATAATTTACATTTCTATAGTGTGAAAGATATACAAATTTCGGTATCGAACTTTGTTTTCCGTCTTGTTTTTTTGTTTTATTTAATTAAAATCTGAATGCCTGTGGTATTGTTTAATTCTTTCCTACATATGCTTGAAGTATGAGAAGGATTCTCTTAAGAATGTGGGATCGTAACTCTGAACATTAAAAATATTTTTTTTTTTTCATATCACATGCATGTATACTATTGTTTAATAGATTTTCCATCTCAGAATCGTGAACCATATCTCGGTGGATGATTATGAAAACCTGTAAAAACTGTTAAATAAAATTGGCGAAAATTGTTGCGAATTTGTTAGAAGAAACATGTAAAAATTGTTAGCAAAAATAATTCTCAGTATCTGCATCATCGTTTACATTACCATAAGCACAGGCAGCGCCGGCCTTAACCACCCAGGCGCCCGGGCGACTCAATCATTTGGCACCCTTTATTCTATGATATGAGTTATGTATAATTATATATGAAAATAATAAAAGAAGTCAATTGGGTAGCACATTTTTTTTTTTTTTTATTTATAACTTTATTTTTCTACCTATCTTGTCAGCAAAATCTCTAATAAGACAAGCAAAATCTAGATTTTCTGCAATTTGATTTTCAATGGACAGTGAGGCCAAACTGGTCAATCTGTTTTGTAAACTGCAAGTAGGTTTTTATTAATTTCAGTTTGGATAAACTGCGTTGATCACTTGCAACAGTCACTGGTATTGTTAAAAGAAAACGCAATGATATCCAGGTGTTGGGATATAATTCTTGAAGGTTATGCTTCTTAATAAAGTTTAAGGCTTCACTAGGCGTTGCTTGATTATCTTCAAGATAATGTTGCAGGGGTAAAATTTCATGGCACAACAAATTGCCATCGATATCTGATTTAAAGTTGACAGTTAACTTTTCCTGTAATTTAACACAATGTTTTAATGATTGTTCTTTGTTTTGATAATTTGTTATGTTAAATAAGAAACTCCACGTCGTAGAAAAATCTTGTATCTGTTCAAATTTTTTTTTCATAGATATAACCAGAAGAAAGGAGATATAGTAAGGGTTCGTTCGATATGTGTCGAAGCGTGCGGCGACTCTGAGCCCCGGGCGACAGCCCAATTCGTAAAGGATGCAGTCAAGAACTTAAATGCATGTATTCTGAACAGCTCCTTTTGAAGTTCTTTGCCATTATGTTTAACGTATTTTTTCAAGGGCGCCATTCCCTTTTTGCCTTTGTGTCACGTTGCAGAGCAAGCAGAACATTTTTCATATAAAAGAAGTTTTTTCCATAATATAATGATGAACCACATTTTCCACCGAATTCTCGATTTCGCCTATTGATTTATGTAAAACGAATGTTTCAATATTGTGTAAACTCTTGTTATAAGTTTAAGTGCAGATTGAACTACTTATGTGATCTATTGGTCCATTCGATCCAATTATTGGATGTGTTGTATGTATATATTGAGATTGATGGCGTTATTATTATTATTATTTTTTTTGAGATAAATGATCGGATGTTTATTTCATTATAAAGAGGAAGGTATGCCGTTAATAATGGCCACCACGACCACGCTTACAGGACCATATCCTTTTCATGAAATTTTCCATAACCAAATCGCAAAGTGGCTGCCCTATGTCCTTGATAGCCATCAGTTTTCCTTTAAGGTTGGTTGTCAAACTTGCCTCATTTAAAGCTGCATTTAAAAATGGATTTATTATACACCTTTGGCCAGTGATTTCTGATAATTCTAGCATCGAGAAATACTGATATAATTCATCTTTCAAATTCTGCAATACCAATTCCATACCAGGTACATATTTGATGTTTATCTCAGACCCCACTTCTTCAATAAAACGCTGATTTTTAAAGAAATTCCGAGTCACAAATAAATTTGGAATATTCTGACCTCACCTGCTGTAAATACACCAGAAGTTCAGCTTGAAGTTCGAAAACTCTTGTCAGTACTTTGCCTTTCGATAACCACCTAACCTCTGTGTGGTAAAGTAAATTTTGGTGGAATGAATCTTTACAAATGATTCGAAATGTTCGTGTCTGTAACGATTTTCCTTTAATAGAATTTACTATTTTTATAATTATATTTAGAATTTCATTGTATTCCTGTGGCAAGCGTTTGGCCGCTAGAACTTGGCGAAGAAGAAAGCAATGTACCCAACAAGCATTTGGCATTAGTTTTTTTAGTCTGTTAATAAATCCGCATATCGAACCACTCATTGCTTTAGCCCCGTCACTACAAATAGCTATGCATTTCTTCGACAGACGTTAGTTACCATACCACTTATCCTGCGTTGAATACTACTGTTAGAAAGAGGTAGACTTTTGAGCTTTTCAAACTTTTGATTGCCAAACATAATACCTAAAGCCGCTAGTAAAATTAAATTTTCGGCAATAGTGTGAGGTTCTCACGCTTTAGCCACACGAAAAGCTACTCGATAAGTAACTAACAACGCTTTTTCATTTATGTAGATTGGACATTTGTACTACACCAGTTTTTTTTTTTTTGAAGTTTTTAGAGCGAAGCTCTTTTATGAGAGCTGCGGCATGAGTAAAATTTCAAAAAGAGGTTAAAAATAGAATCGAATATTTTTTTTCCTTCAAATGTTTACAACAACAACATGCAACAACAGAAAATGTGCGTCAAGCGATAGCAAAAAAAAAAAAAAACATATTTGCGACGCTTCCCAATTCGCCCAACATAATGTTACACAGTCCTAACTCAACGTAACCAATTCTTTGATCCTTTAACTACCGAGTGGTGTAATTAGTTTTGAGACGTGGGCAATAGGTTTGCAACTACAACACCAATCTGTATACCCATTTTACATATCATCGATTTTTTAGGATTACCCCCTGGTATCAAAAATAAATATGTATTCACGTCAAAAAAAAAATTAAATACATAAATTTTTCAATAAATACATTTGGTTCTGAATGAAGCTTCGCTCTACACGGGTGTCCCCCGACACCTCTTTTTTTTTTTTTTTTTTTTTTTGTAATAATATCTACTGTAAAGGTCAAGAGCAGCGGAGTGTAGGGGGTCGCATAATATTTTTACCCTCTAACGTGGTCGCGACAAAAAAATATTGAGAAACACTGCTCTAACCTAAGCGATGCAGAAGTTAGTATTCGAAGAAACTAAAAAATACACACTACTATGGTACTATCAGCATTCTGTAACAAGAAGCCTCAGAGAGATGTTTTTCAATAGAAACGAACAGCTATGATCAATTGACTGTGAAGGTTTCGATTTCAGAGCATGAAGAAAAATGTTTATGTTTCTCAACTTTCGGCGCGGCAAACAGAGATCTGGTTTTTATTATATTTATTTTAATAATTCTTAATAAATAATCTATACATCTATATTATTACATATAATAAAATCGTAGACTGAATGTGTTTGTGCACGCATCACGTAAAAGCCACGCATTGCATTCAAAATCGAATTACTAAAAAATAACAAGCTTTATTATGAGTAACATATAGCGTTTATTTAATCAAAATGTACCTACAAAGTCAAAAGATATTGATTAAAAATTAAAATAAACCAAAGATTATTAAACACAAAATTTCTGGTTTTACATAAAGGAAACGAGCTATGGTATTGCTGCTTCTTGAATTTTGTGTTATTATTTTTGTTTTTTTTCCTCTCATTTACTAATAACTGAGTACGCATGAGACTATCACGCTCTTCGTTCTTTTCTATCTGTAATAATTGTACTCGTCAAACGATAAAACGCGACGTACATAGTAGGCAGGACAAAGTCTGAAAAGTCGATTTATATAGTGACTCTGGTCGGATCACGATTACTTTAAAAACTAATGCAAAATACATATGCATAAGTTCAATGATTATTTCGTTAAATAATGAAATTATCTAGTACACACTAAAAAAAAAAACACATAACTCCACCGAAATCCCTATCCATGCCTCTCTCTGGGATCAGTAAACCAAATTTACTCTGCCTGGGGAATCAACGTTAGGCCCGTACCTGATGATGCTGTCAAACAGTGACCACTTAATACGGTTAGTACTTTTCTCATCTAGCATTACCTGAACCTTGCTAATACTATAGAGTACTTTGGGTATTTTTGTTACCAAACATAATAGGTGTGTACATGTATAACTTGAAGAATCTATTGATATTGAATAAAGAGCTATTAAGCCTGTAAAATAAATCAACAAATATGTTATTGGGCTCATTCCTTTATTTGCATTTTATTCAATTTTGATAGAAACTACATATGTTGATAATTTTTTTTTTTTCCATTTTTTACCATCCTTTAAACTTATTCACTCGTCGTCAGAAGTTATTTCAAATTTTTCACCAAAGCTACGTTTCATGACATAAAATCCTATCTTTGAAATTATGAATTGGTCTATTACCATATTATTATGGTTCAGCATAAGTAAAATATAGTGCTTCATACTTCGCCTATTAGGTGGTGGATTCACACGGCCTGTTCTTTTGGTCGATGTCTGTGTTGATGCATTCGCCGTGACCGTTTTTTGCAGTTGGAATGTGTACTTTAAATGTGTGTTTCTTTCAAAGTATTTCCGAAACCGTATAAAGGATTCCGTTTTGGTATTTAAAAAAAGGGATCCGTCCATGTTATCTTCGTCAATATACTCTGCTGGCGGTTCCTGCATCTGTTGTTCTGTGTGCGTTGTTCTGGTTTCTACGTACTCGTAGTCACCAATGCCAGTATTTGTAGCTTTGTCGACCATTATTGGTGGTGGTCCTTTGGAAGTAAGTTCAGCCATTTTAGATTTAGAAGAAGGGTAAAAATGGAATTTTTAGGTATCTTTTTTTAAAAAGAAAATTTTGTACGAACTGGTAATTTTGAATTTTGAAATACTTATTTTGTGTGCCTTAAATTTTTTCCATGGTTTACTTTATTGAATTTAAAGTTTTATAATAATTTTAGTTCGTTCCAATGACAGATTAGAATATGTTAAAATAATTGTACAATTTTCCTTCTTTGGATCGTTACACTTAGCTCAACACTAATCGTTCAATTCATTCTAAATATACATATTAATAAATAGATTTCTCCACATTTCCAGAATATAGACCTCTGGTGATACAAATTCATTCAAATTATTTTGGTATTTTGGAAATATTCTGTGCTAAATCAGGTAGAAGTTTAAAATGTATTTTTTTTCATTAAAAATGCACAATAATTTAGGAATAATGGGAAATGAAATTTTATTCTGCACATTTTGTCCATTTGTCAGTTTTTTCAGACAATTTATGGATGTCATTTCAAAAGACAGTTTCATCCTTCATCGAAATACATTCACCAAGCATTTCTTCCACTGCATCGAATATTGTGAAATAATGTTGCTCAGCCAGTGTGTGAAAACAAATGGTAATCTGAAGGAGCCAAGTCTGGTGAAAACAGTGGGTGAGATAAAAGTTCTCAACCAAGAGCGAAAATGTTGTATTCGTTAAGATTAGCCTAATATGCAGGAGTGTTGTCATGCTGCAAAATGTCTTTGCCATGTCTTGTGGCCCATTCTGGACGTTTTTCGATCAAGGCATTGATCAAGTTGATCATTTGCTGCCGGTAGCGATTGGTATTAACAGTTTCACCAGACTTTAGAAGCTCGTAGTACACAACACCCTTCTGATCCCACCACTCACACAGCACTGTCTTCTTCCCGAAACGATTCATTCTTGCACTCAAAGTTGATGGTTGTCTTGGCGTTAATTATGATTTTTGCATTTTGGACTCTTAAAATATATCCATTTTCCATCGCCAGTCACAATTTGGTGCAGAAATCCCTCTCTTTTGTGGCGTTGAACCAGCATTTCACACACTGTTTTTTGCTTTTCCATCGGTCGTTCGCCCAGTTCGTGTGAAGCCCAGTTTCCAACCTTTTGTATCTTTCCCTCAAATGTCGACTAACCAAACAATCGTTTTTTTATTAGACATTAAAATGAATTGTATTTGTGCGCCATCTCTTGGAACAGAAACAACTTTTTAAAATTCCATATCTGTTATATTGTCTGTGTACATACATATATGCTGGATAAAAAAGACAGGTTCTGTGAAATACTTTGATTTCAACAATTGATTTGATACCGTGGATTATGCTGATTCAAGAGTAGCTTCTTCTCCACTAAGTAAGGAAGTTCTTCTTTAAAATATAGTATATAAGCGAAATATTTAATCGATTCTGCGCTTTCCTGGCTCATGAACTTGAAATTTAATTGATCAATATTTCTGTGCTCTATTTAAAAAATGTCAGAATCTGACGCTCTTCCAAAAATGTAACAAAAACATGTCGCCAATATCTATCTATATATATATAAAATCGTAAGCCTTTTCGTGGCTGTGCACACTAATCTCAAAAACGACTTAACCTATTTGAATGCGGTTTTGACTGGTGTAATGAAGCAAGCTTCGTGTAACATTTAGCGTTTATTTTATCGAAATCGACCTACTAAATCAAAAGATATTCATATTTTTAATTCTGTTACCTACTTTTTGGCTGATTTTCGAATGTTTTCCTCTTTAGCTGCGGGGCAACATTAATAACACTGTGTTACAAAAAAAAAAAATTGAAAAAACTTCTTATCAGACCTAGTGGAGGTTATAGGTCATAAAAAACTAAAAAGAATGGCACATAAAAAATTTTTGATACACCCTCAAAATCTTGACTTAAAGCTCAAAAACCGTTTTTAAGAGGTTCCTGTACATATTACCTTATAACTTGGACATTTTTTATCGGATTTCAAATTTTTATTTTGTATTTAGAAGCTGAAATGTAGCCCTTTACAACCATGTATTTTGTTATCATTTAAATTCATGAAGATACAGACCAAAAACTTTCCAAAATTTTGATTTTTCCATCGATTTTGCAATCTTAAGTCTAATTTGTGCCCCTTATCTTATCTAAGTTATATTTTTTCTCAACGTTCATCGAAAGTTTAGTGATTTAAGCTTAAAATGAACCCTGTTTGAATAAAATCGGTTAAAAATTACTTGATTTATTGTACTTTTTGTAATTGCATATGACAGTTTTTGGTCTGTATCTTCATGAATTTAAATGATAACAAAATACATGATACATGGTTGTAAAGGGCTACATTTCAGCTTCTAAATACAAAATAAAAATTTGAAATCCAATATAAAATGGCCAAGTTATAAGGTAATATGTACAGGAACCTCTTAAAAACGGTTTTTGAGCTTTAAGTCAAGATTTTGAGGGTGTATCAAAAATTTTTTATATGCCATTCTTTTTAGTTTTTTATGACCTATAACCTCCACTAGGTCTGATAAGAAGTTTTTTTTCGCTGTGACACAGTGTAATCTGATAATTAGGGAAAAAGGTAACCAAATACACGCTATTACAAACATATTTCGAATACCACGCGTACGAAGTCGGGGTCACAGCTAGTTTTTAATATATCTCGTGACTCAAAAGCCGTAGCGTAGTTTTTTATATATTCTGAAAATAGAGGAAGCGATAATATAAGTGGAATTTTGTCATTGCGATCTTATGTATTCGTTATGGGTCAATTAGAAGAATATGAAAGAAAATTTTTGGAAAATCCACCGGAAAAGTTGGAAATTAGGAATTTTTGTATTAAAATCTGAATAAATACAAAACTAAAGTTTATATCGTGCGTTTGCTGGTAGAAGTAGTAATTCTTTGATAGGTTTTTTTTTTGGTAATCCAAACCAAAAATTATTTTACTATGGGTTAATTTTGAAATATATTGATTTACTTGCCATTTATAATTTCTTTTGTAAACTTTTGATACTCTAACCTTAGTGATGCAGAAGTTAGTATTCGAAGAAACTATAAACTATATACTATGGTACTATCAGCATTCTGTAACAAGAAGCCTCAGAGAGATGTTTTTCAATAGAAACGAACAGCTATGATCAATTGACTGTGAAGGTTTCGATTTCAGAGCATGAAGAAAAATGTTTATGTTTCTCAACTTTCGGCGCGGCAAACAGAGATCTGGTTTTTATTATATTTATTTTAATAATTCTTAATAAATAATCTATACATCTATATTATTACATATTAAAATCGTAGACTGAATGTGTTTGCGCACGCATCACGTAAAATCCACTCATTGCATTCAAAATCGAATTACTAAAAAATAACAAGCTTTATTATGAGTAACATATAGCGTTAATCAAAATGTACCTACAAAGTCAAAAGATATTGATTAAAAATTAAAATAAACCAAAGATTATTAAACACAAAATTTCTCGTTTTACATAAAGGAAACGAGCTGTGGTATTGCTGCTTCTTGAATTTTGTGTTATTATTTTTGTTTTTTTTCCTCTCATTTACTAATAACTGAGTACGCATAAGAGTATTACGCTCTTCGTTCTTTTCTATCTGTAATAATTGTACTCTCCAAACGATAAAACGCGACGTACATAGTAGGCAGGACAAAGTCTGAAAAGTCGATTTATATAGTGACTCTGCTCGGATCACGATTACTTTAAAAACTAATGCAAAATACATATGCATAAGTTCAATGATTATTTTGTTAAATAATGAAATTACCTAGCCTGTAAAATAAATTTACAAATATGTTATTGGGCTCATTCTTTTATTTGAATTTTATTCAATTTTGATAGAAACTACATATGTTGATAATTTTTTTTTTTTCCATTTTTTACCATCCTTTAAACTTATTCACTCGTCGTCAGAAGTTATTTCAAATTTTTCACCAAAGCTACGTTTCATGACATAGAATCCTATCTTTGAAATTATGAATTGGTCTATTACTATATTATTATGGTTCAGCATAAGTAAAATATAGTGCTTCATACTTCGCCTATTAGGTGGTGGATTCACACGGCCTGTTCTTTTGGTCGATGTCTGTGTTGATGCATTCGCCGTGACCGTTTTTTGCAGTTGGAATGTGTACTTTAAATGTGTGTTTCTTTCAAAGTATTTCCGAAACCGTATAAAGGATTCCGTTTTGGTATTTAAAAAAAGGGATCCGTCCATGTTATCTTCGTCAATATACTCTGCTGGCGGTTCCTGCATCTGTTGTTCTGTGTGCGTTGTTCTGGTTTCTACGTACTCGTAGTCACCAATGCCAGTATTTGTAGCTTTGTCGACCATTATTGGTGGTGGTCCTTTGGAAGTAAGTTCAGCCATTTTAGATTTAGAAGAAGGGTAAAAATGGAATTTTTAGGTAACTTTTTTTCAAAAGAAAATTTTGTACGAACTGGTAATTTTGAATTTTGAAATACTTATTTTGTGTGCCTTAAATTTTTTCCATGGTTTACTTTATTGAATTTAAAGTTTTATAATAATTTTAGTTCGTTCCATTGACAGATTAGAATATGTTAAAATGATTGTACAATTTTCCTTCTTTGGATCGTTACACTTAGCTCAACGCTAATTGTTCAATCGCTTTCAAATATATTAATAAATAGATGTCCCTAGACCTCTGGTGATACAAATTCATTCATTGAAGTATTGAAGTAGTTTTCATCAGAACTTAGAATTACAATAATTGCCAGTTCTGAGCATAATACAAAAAGGAAGAGCTCATGATCAAATTAAAATTGAATCAAATTCCTGCATCTAACTTATAGGGAATCTCTTAAGTTTGAGTTTATTATTATAGATAGTACTGCAATTACAATTATATGAAGGGTATATTGAAAGATTTTAATGAAATATGTTGTGTTGGCAGCGTTAGTGGTTGAATGCCAATTAAATTAAATAAAGAAAGAACAAAAGAATAAATACATAAGAATGAAAGAAAGAGGATGGTTGGACAGATGTCCGAACGGAAAGGCGGATCAAATCGGAGTTGGTTGGCAGAACTTATTAGTGAAATGTAAATTGAAATTACAAGGAAGCAACAAACTGAGACGTTGAGCCATCGGAAATGCCTAAAATAAAGAAGTTTTATTGTTTTGCATGGGCATGGAGTGGGAGCCCTCAACAACACCAACGACATTTAATATCAACAGACAAGACAGATGGTGATAAACAAACGCGATCCAAGTAATAATAAAATGCAAAAATTTAATAACCAACGGACGGCGGATGCATGAAATTAAAGTTAAAGTTCATTGATTTGATGGTGACGATTTGAATTGAAATTAAGCGGAACTTTGTATGACTAATCAGTTTTATTAATATGAATTTTGTTTTCTCTTCTTTAAATTAAACAGGGCATTAAACAACAAACATATTCATTGCATCAACAAGCGCGACATTATAAGGATCTCAGTATACTGGCCAAGGAGGAGGCATTTCGTAATGCAAGCTTAGTTTATCCAGTGACAAATCCAAATGATTTCTATCGTTTACATGCATATTTTTCTAAGGTAAGAGTAGTGAAAATACTGTCAATATCATTAGTATGGTTTAATATTTCATTCATTTGTTTGCAGTATCATTTGGAACGTGTGCAACAGAGTGGCTATGAACTGGAACAGAAATCGTATCGCATTGCGAATGGCACAATCTCAAATAAAATACTCGAAATAAACTGGCCCCTGGGTGTACCATTAGCGAGTGCACCAGAAACACGTCATGATATACTCACTTGGCATTTGCTAAATCGTACTCATCTATTCCTACCAAATGCTGCACATGTTGTTGCTCCATTGAGTCGCATCGATGCTTTGGATTTCCAGCAAGTTCTTGCGATTGCTTTACAATATGCAGCTCATAAATATCCTAAACTAGAATTTATTGATTTACATACAGTTTACCGTAAATTTGATCCAACACGTGGTATGGATTATCAAATGCATTTGAATTTTCGTGAGCGTAATACTGTTGGGCGTCTTGCTTTCGGCAACCCACGTACGCTTATTAAGAGTTTTGAAGTTGTCAAACCATTGGGACGCGTGGAGGTTGTACCATCGCCATATGTTACAGAGAGTACACGAATAGCCATACTTGTGCCAACATTTGAACATCAATTGGATGAGGCTCTGCAATTTATAGAACACTACGAGAATACTTGCATGCGTAATCAAGATAATACGTTTCTTTTAATGGTGAGCTTAGTAAAATTCAGTTAATTTTTATAAAGACAGTAAACTGTAATAAATCTCTCTAAATTCATAACAACTATTTCTTGAGGTTTGACATAGTTACATAGGGACAAATATGGCAAATATCCTGGTTGAAGTAACAATTATTAACTTGTTGATTTGATTGTTAGATCATCGTTGTTGATTACATGTCAACCCATGTATTGTCACTGTCTTTGTTGAAAAATATCAATGAATTTCCTTAAACATATTGTTCATATAGTCTAAGAAGGCTTTGTAGAAATCACCAATGACCGATCGATTGCTTTAATGGCAGATAATCGACTCGTTTTAGACTATTTTTGTCTATATATAGTAATAATGAATTCATATTTGGTTCATGGTTTTGCCTTAAGTCCAGAATGTGAAAATTCTTTGCCAGTTATATGGTATATCTTTCCATAGCTCTTTCACACCCAATTGATTTACGAAAAATTGCACCATTTTCGAACTTTGAAATTTTGATCTTATACTTATTATATTGTATTAGACAATTCGCAAACTAAATGCGGTCAATAGTTTTTACTTATATAAGTATATGTACTTATGTCAATTCCAATTGGAGTGTACGGCCAACACAAAGGTACTATTAAACACTTTCCGATTTTGTGCTCGAAGGTTTAGAGTGGTCCAGTTGGTATTGGAGTTCCTCAAGTTACCGCGTCCACCATAGTACACCTGTAAGGTATTTTTGGTCTTCCATAGTTTCTCGATCCTTGTGGGTTCCAACACAGAGCTGTCCATTTCGCCGGCATCTTTGTGTAGAGTATGGCCTATCCATTCAAATAGTCAACGTTTGATTAGTATGTCACTAGATTGTCTAGATATTCATGTAAGTTCCATGGTGCACCCCAAAAATAAATTAGAATTCCGATCGATGCTGTTAAACGCTGTACTAAAGTCGATATTTTCACTTAGATGGTATTAATTCCAAATCAGCTGAGTTTCAGTCTTTACAGACTTCTTCCCTTGAGCCTTAACAAAAAATCTAAATTAGTCATTCTTAGTCAGCGATATTTGTCTGACATTTCAATATTTTATTAATTTATTCATAATCTAACAATTTAATGACTAGGCAAAAATTGAGGGAACTCGGCTGGGAAGTGTTAATGCAGCCACCATTTAGTCCGGACCTAGAACCATCTGATTACCATTTACTTCGCGCCATGCAGAATTATCTTGATGGCGTAACAATGAATTCCCTAAACGACTGAATTTCTACAAAAACGGGATTATGGTTTAACCCGAAAGATGGGAAAAGGTTATCAATAACAATGGAAAATATTTGATGAAATAAAATTGCTTTGTTATAAGAATAAAAAGTGTTTTCCACCAACCCAATATATCAAGATATCGTTGATCAGCTCTGAGGGTCCGGAATATTTAGATTGTTTTAAATTTTTTTTTTTAATTTTGACAACCAATTTATTTATAAGAAAACACTAAAGTTTTATACAAGACATGAGTACATTACACAATTATGATTTATTTTAGGTGTTTTAAAACTATGGAAAGTACAATATTTTCATATAAATGATTTTGATTGATAAGCAAATTGAAATAATGTGCCAACTCACTCACTAATGTAATTTTTCTCTTTTATCAATCTAGATATTCCTCTATCGTACTGATTCACCAAGTAAAGGTGAAACCGATCCATTTAAGGCTATTAAAACGCTAGCTCTTGACTTATCATCAAAATACAAGACAGATGGTTCGCGTATTGCTTGGGTTTCTATACGTCTGCCAGAGCAATTGAGTATTATATCATCTTCTTCATCATTTAAATCAGCACCATTGTCATCTTCATCATCTGCGGCGCACATTATGTTAAATACAATCTATGGTAATCATGAACTCCTCAGCATTGCTGTTGCTGACTTAGCTTTGCCAAAAATTGGCCTCGAATCACTTGTATTGATGGCCTCAACTGATATGTCCTTTAAAACGGATTTTCTTAATCGTGTACGCATGAATACCATACAAGGCTTTCAGGTGTATGCACCCATTGGCTTTCAAATGTATCCCTGTAAATGGGCGCATTTCTGCAAGGAATGCGATAATTGTGATGTCAGTCAGAGTAGTGGTTACTTTGATAAATATAATTACGATGTGATATCATTTTATAGTCGGGATTATGTTCAAGGTAAGTAAACACACTACACTAAAATACTAAAATACTCGTACAATGGAAAATTTGTTGCTTCTTTGTTTCGATTTTCAGCCCGCAAATTATTGGATGCACACAACTTGCCAATCATTCGTAGTGATAGTGATATTGAAATGCTGATGACAGCGTCACGTGCTAATAAAACAATAAATAATATATTGGATATGTTTGTTGCTGCCCAGCATTCAGTCCATATATTGCGTGGTGTTGAGCCCAACTTACGTTTTGGCAATGCCATCCGCAACTATGTCAAGCGACATGAACTCAACTCAAACTCATCACCAGAATTGCCACAATGTCCAGCCAAAAGGTTAGTGAATGATGAATATGGTCCTGATAAGATGCCACAACGCTATGATGCAAGTGCTAATGATTACAATTCTGATCATCGTGAGAATTTAGTTTTAAGTAAAAAATGTATACATTTAGCTTCTAGGAAACAAATTGGCGATGCCATTATACGTTATGAGGATAAAAGTATTTTATACAAATAACGAATCCATTAATCACACACATGCAGGCCTGCCTGCATTCAATGTTGTTATTGTATATAGAATCAATCTAGAGATTAGAAACTCCAGATTCCAAATATGACCTTCCTTTTGTTGTAACACATTTGTAAAGGGAAAAATCAGTCACAAAAATGACAATTGAAATATGTATGGTTAACAAAATAACATACAGCTGTTAGAGTGAAAAAAGTGAAAAAAAAGCATTTCTTACTCGATAAATTCAGGAGGTGAGACACAAAAAAAAAAAAAATGCATGTAAACAAGAACCTTATGATTCTTTAACAAGTCCAAGCATTGTTTTACAATTTACAGTTTATTTTAATGATGTTTTATATATAAAAAAAGAATGTAAATATATAGTAAAGTAATCAAAGAGTGCAAATAAGGTATCCTAACTATTGGGTTCCTCACTATGATGAGAGACTATTATTAGATAATTTGCAGAGATAAAGTTACAGTTCATTAGTAGAAACAAACAATCTGCACATCTTTTTATTTTGTTTTATAAAACAACCTTAGCCCTGGAACTTATTGTGTTATACCCAAACTTATGTTTGGAAGTAGTTTTTTCTCTTCACTTTATACATACTTCTGATGAATTTGATGTAATTTTTTTAATCTACATATTATAAAAAAGTATTTACTTTCAAAAAATATAAGTGCATTTTTGTGTCGGTTGAAATACATATTCATTTACCATTAAATATGATTGGGAAGCTGTTGGTATTTGATCAATTTCCTGTTTACAAACAAAGGTCATATTTTGAATGTGGAAGTTTTAATTTATAGATACTCCTGATAACAATCAAAAGATTTCCATGCTTATGTATGGTAATTAAGCATCTGAGCCATAGACAAAAAAAAAAAAAAAGAAAAAAGGAAAAATCTAATTGATAACTAACCTGGTGTGGCAACAGCAAAGTCAGCTTCCTTAATGCCTTAAAGTGTTTCAAAGTTCAAAATTATTCACATTTTTTCATCAGTTAATCAATTATCAATACTCAAAAAAAATCATTCACTTCGAATTGTTCACAAAATTGACCTTTGCCTTGCTTAGTCGTCTGCAATCTACACACATACTTAAAACTCCTGTTTTTCCTCTATTTATACTAAAACGATTGATGAAGCATATTCCATATTCACTTGGTCGGACGTTTGAAACCTTTTTAACAAATTTTCATCTTTAATTTCGTTTCGTTTTTTCTGCATAAAATAATATTATTATTATTTCACTTGTTATGGCTGATCTGACTGGCATTTCTGGTTCTATAAAAAATTGCTTATAAAGCTGTTTAAACTCAATCCTTTTGTAGTATAAAAGTTAACTATTTTCCTAAAATTTATTCAACTTATCCTGGTCTATTGACAAAATTTGCATTTAAAAATTTTCCACAGTTAGACTCTGCTTAAACATCATGTCTTGACTGCATTTCATTGCTGCTATTCCGTTTGAAAACCATGTTATTTTGTGAAAGTTCCGCATTGATGAGTCTGAACCGTTCAATATAAAAAATTAACTTTGCTTATCAAAAAATCTCTGCTTAGTACAATAGGATATCCCATCGACTCATTACTTACTGATGACCATTAAATGTATTTATCAATTCACTTTTGTTAATTCCAAAATATATGTACTTTTTTTCAAACTCTTGTACATCAGTTCTTGATGATACATTGAAGCGTCTTATAAAGTTGTGTTGGAACTTCCTGTGTCTACAAGACATTCTAAAAATATTGTTTCGTCACACTCTGGCACACTCACATAATCAATTCATAATCGTCACTTTTAAATTTCTATTGTTGCATTTTTTTTTTTTTTTTTGGTGCAAAATTTCCATACGAAAAACAGTCACCGTCCTGAAGTTTTGATTTGCGGTACTCACACACTTAATAGCATGCACTTGTATAGGGACTAGAATTTTGAAATGAATATACAACAATTTAACCAAAAAAACAAAGCAAACGAAATTAAAAAAAAAAAAATTTTTTTTCTATTATTCAGTGGTTTATTGTGTATTAAGTTCTGAAATGAATGCTGAAGGAATCACAACGTGTTCTGACTTCCCTGGAATTTAATGCACATAGTCCCCGGAATTGAACTTCTTATTTGGCATTTGATTGTTAAATCAACGGGGTTTTGTTCAAATTTTTTTTTTTTGTTGGAGCTCTTCATAAAATAAATACCGTTTTACATACACTTGAATAGGGATAACAATTTAAACTTGGTAAATCTTTGATTTTTATTGTATATGCATTAATTCTAAAGCTATACGGCCTGAAATTGTCTCCCAGACTTGTATACTTTTCCCATACACTCTCAATTATATTGAGATCAGGAGAATATGGGAGCCAGATGTTCTGCTTCTGAATCCAGAATTTTTCAATTCGAGTTGTGTCCATTAAAATAGTTCGAAAATGTTGTTAAGAAGTTAACAGAAATGCCTTTTTGAGAATGCCATTGTAATAAATTGCATTCATTTTGGCCGACATAAATTGTAGTTGGCATGATATGAGATGGTACCCCATACCATAACACATTTCTTACGGCTATAGTGGTGGGACAAAACGTTTTCTTTATTCGAATATTATGAAAATAATGGTTGAAACCATCAAATTCATCTAAATTGAAACGTTTTTATTCTTCCAAGTCATGTATTTGCCCGAGCAAATACTAGACGAGAATCTTAATCTGTGTTTTTTTTTTTTGTAATTTTAATCTTTTTAAATGTTTAGTTTTACGTAAAACTCTTTGTACAGTGTCAACACTTGCTTGTAATTTTAAATTTGAGCAAATTTTGGCAGCAGAACAGTGTGGGCTTGAAGCTTCTCGAACTACTCGCCGATCGGCAGTAGGTGAAAGTGTTTTTTTTTGTGCGCCCTTTCATATTGTATATATATTGAAGTATTTTTAAGGAAATTGAATACTACTTGCTCTTGGGTTGTCAAATTTTTCCCGCAATTCTTCTGAAAGTAAGATCACACTCCTTATAAGCAAATAAAAAATTTGGCTTTTTCTTCCGATAAGAGCTTATTGACTTCATGCCACTTTTTGATTTTAGCCTATGTGTATTGAATCTATTGGGACTTTCAAAAAACTGGTGATAATGCACTGCGTTCGACCAATAAACCTGGATATTTAGCTAACATTATGCTCACAGGCATTTCTTCTTAAACAATGAACCAATTTTAATAGTAAAACCCCAATAAACTTTAAATTTGTATTCTTTTATTTGTCTTTATTTTCAAATCAATTAATTTTGTACAATTGTTAAAATAAGGTAGTAGTAATATATGCTACTGACACATATTGGGTTTAGTCCAGTGGTTTGTCTTTGGGATCCTTTTTTTAAACGTGTGGCAATAAGCTTACAAGAAAGGCCATATCTTCATCATCTCTTTAAATAATTTATTTTTTTTTTCTGTCGATTTCTCTACAAAATGATTCCTGATTTTGCGACATTTTTGAAACTTCCATATAAATACTATTGTCGTTAGCCTCGTCATCAATATAGTTAGTTGATTTCTGGATTGATTTTAATTGTTGACTTAAATTGCATGAAGATTTGTGTTATTAAATAACTGGGGTTTTGCATACATCATTGATATAAAATGTGGCCATTGAGAATATATTGTGTTTCATTTACTCATTTCTAGCAAGCGATTATGCTTCAAAATTGGGACCATTGTCATCAGTGCATCGTCTCCGCTTGTACTGTGCTTGTAGCCTTGAGCCGTTTATAGTAGCTTCATTATCTTCGAAACTTTCATCATTCAAGTTTTAAAATTTCACCTAGTCGTCCATTTTGGGGCATTTGAAGTTCTTGGCATTGAACAATTACCGCCCAACATCCATTTCTCCAACATCCTTTCAATGTTGACTTCCTAAGCTCATTTACCAACTGAAAATGCAGTCTTTAATAGAAATTTTTCGAGTCACTCATTACAACAATAGAATCCGCGTAGGTCATGTCCAAAAATGTTCGTCTGATTTATTCGAAGGTGACCGTCGTGTCCTGCCATCTGTGACATGACACTATACTAAATTTCAGACCGATTACTTTTTATTCGGCAGCCAATTATTAAACGTATTTTGTGTTTCTCTACAAAATGGAAAAAGAATAATATCAATCCGAAATTCTCTTTTTATTTTTGGATGGGAAAACGTAAAGAAATATAACCAAAATTAGATGCAGCCCATGGGGATGGAAGCTTCACCATCAATATCTATAACAACCGTAAGATATTGCTTCAACGTATTTAAACGTGGTCGTACGTCTATTTTTGATGAGAAGCGCCCATGCCCAATCAAAAAAAAGATCCAATGCATCATTCAATCCAATGCAATTGTGCACTCTAATTCAATTGAGTAAGCTATTTTTAAAATTTCTTCTAGTCGTCCATTTTGTGGCATTTGAAGTTCTTGGCTTTCAACAACTACCGCCCAATATCCATTTATCCAAATGGAAAAGAATAATATCGATCCGAAATTCCCTTTTTATTTTTGGATGGGAAAACATGTGAAGAAATAAAAGCAAAGTTAGATGCAGCCTATTTGAATGGACTCTTCACCATCAAGATCTATAACAACCGTACGATATTGGTTCAACGAATTTCAACGAGGTCGTACGTCTATTTTTGATGCGAAGCGCACATGCCAACCAGCAGACGTGGTTACCGAAGAAATCGTTGAAAAGGTCCCCGAAATCATTCTCGCTGATCGCCAAATGAAAGTGCGTCAAGTAGCACAGGCCGTAGGGGTATTGTATGACGCGGCAGATTAATAAAAAAACATTATTTTCGCAGCCGTGTTAAAACACATATTTAAGCGTGTTAAATAACAAATCAAACTTGTCACCATATTAGATACTGAGTGAAATGAGACTGTGTTGAATGAGACTGTGTTTATTTCTAAAAATTCCTATAAAAAAAACTTATTCAAGTTAAAGGACATTTTGCTGAAATTATTGGAAAGTCGATTGAGAGAAAAAATTTTTTCTTTAAATTTGCGAGCATGGGCTGTAATTAAAACTTGGTCCACACCAATTTTTTAAAATCAAATTAAGTTTGTCCTAATTTTTCAAGTTTCAAGTCAATTGTACAAGTTATTGTCAGGCAATTTAATAGTCCATTATACCATAGTATTTGTTTGGTTTTAGCGAACTCGTTTCATAGTGCAGTGGTGGTGCACATGGTAGAGTGGCGGTCTCGCGCTCGCACAGTGCAGGTTCGAATTTCGATCAAGTTGAATTTATTTCTTTCCCAATTATCGCTTTTTAGCTTTTCATAGTTCAAGCAAATGCCCTTGAACTCATCAGTGTTAATAAATTTTGTATCAGCTATCAGTAATTATACTCTTCACGGGAGTGAATAGTATTATAAGTTTGTCATGAACACACAGAAGGAGACATCGTAGACCACATAAAGTATATATATTTGTGAGCAGCTCGATGAGACGAGTTGATTAAGCCATGTCCGTCTGTCCGTCTGTATCAAAACTAGTCCCTCAGTTTTTGAGCTATAGAGCACAAAGGTTTCTTTTTACCATACGCAGTTCATTTGTCGAAATCAGCCGAATCGGTCCACTAGGAGGGGTACCTCCCATACAAACACCCCCTTTAAATAAAAGTTCTTATTAAAAAATTTTTTTGTTTTTTGACGTATCGACCTGAAATTTGGATACTATAGGTTTCTGATCTATATGCAATAACCACGTAAATTTCATGGTCCTAGGGTTACCAGGAGGGATACCTTCCATACAAACCCCCCTTTAAATTAATGTTTTTATTAGAAAAAGTTTTTTGTTTATTAACGTATCGAACTGAAATTTGGACACTATAAGTTTCTGTTCCAGTTCCATCAGCCATGTAAATTTTTGATTGTAGAGTTACCAGCAGGGGTACCTCCCATACAAACTCACATTATATAAAGAGTATAAGTACAATAAAAATACAATTCCACTCAAAGTGTGTTCTTTGTTGATACTCAAAATGTGTTCTTTGTTGATAATCAAACTGTAACAGAGAGAATATAGTGGTGCTAAGAAAGGAAGGTTGGATACAACCAGGAGGAGCGTGAAGAGTATATCATTTTTGGCATAGCCAATGATAGCCTTCTTTCTGGTTTGATTATAGAATGGTCTCATATTATCGGATCATTAAAAAGAGTCACTCTTTTTGAAGGATTCTATGAATCATTTACTGAAAATATTGATCATAATGTTCTCTGATTATATAATTCATAATCTACAATATTTTATTATGTCCTTGAAAAGGGAACTTGTGTGTTATTTGGTTTGAAACATATATGTTGTGATGATGATTCTTTTAAATATGATTTTCGTTTTGTGAAACACATGGTACATATTTAGAATATGTTGATGATGGATTAAGAGATTATAAGGAATGCAATTTGTAATGCTCAGTGAAAATGGCAATCACTTTAAAAAGAGCTTTTCTTTTTTTTTATTTACAAAAATTAGTAACAACATTTTTTTTTTTTTTTTTTTTGATTATTTATTTTATTTATATAGTAGATATTTTCCATATACTATAATCGTAAGTCTACATTAATTAAGTCATGCCTAAATCTTGCAAGAAAAAAAAATGTTGTAATTCTACAATTTCTTTATGTTATAAAAATGACGCAAAAGCCAAGCTTGGCTTAGCCAATTGAAGTCATGCAAAACAAATTCCTATATAATAACAATGATGATGATGATGATGATGACTTGACTATAAGAAGAAATCTGATCATAATAAGTACTAGTTTCATATTTAGTGTTTTAAGTAAGAAAGTTCAGAGATCGCTCGCTCGCTCAATTCTATAATTGATTTGATTTTGTGATCAAATCATAATGTTGCCAGTATCGGTTGCCAGTAACGGTTGCCAGTTATAATGCTAATACTGTTGTATATTTTTATTATTTTATTTAATTTTATTTTATCTAGTAGTATTGCTAGTTTGTGTAATTTTATTTTTAAGTGTTAAAAAGAAAAAGGAAATATGTAGGTAAATTCTATTTTCTTTTAATATGTGGCTGTTATAAGAAAAACCAACAACAAACGAACCCAATATCATAAATTATTGTATTGTACTAAGTTTATTAAACATATGGTCATTTCCACAATTTCCCTTTTTTTTTCTCACGTTTGACCCGCTCCTATTTTTGATAAAAAAGTGAGAATAACACTTATTTTAGATTTGTCTTTAACATAAACTTATTTTAGCCTGTTTCAGGCGAAGTATTGATTAAAAATTATGTACAAAAACAGGAGCGGGAAACATGACTAAAAAGGAGGGAAATTGTGGAAATGCCCTTATACTACAAAATATATATCAAAAATATAACATAACCTCAAATAATTGCCGCAAAAAACTTGTCAGAACTCAATATATACATACATATATTGTATATTTTTTAATAGATAAAATCATATGGTTGCTTCATTATAAAATAAAATATTATATGATATAAACATAATTATTAATAGGTGTATGTATGACAATGTTCCAATTAGTTGTATGAAATACATAATACACATTCACGCACACACACACACACACACACACACTCATACACACTCTACTACCTCTCTATCTGCCATAGGCAAAGTTGCACGTCAAACGCACAAAATTCTTTATACTTTATAAACATACATATATGGTACATTATAATTTTGTACTATACTCATAATATTTTTATTTATCCAAATAAGATTATTAATACATACATTATATGTGTATGTATATCTATATGAATATTAAAAAAAAAAAAGAAGAAACTTTGATGATATTTACCTCTTCTTATGTTTAAGCAAATACAAACCTAAAGGTGTTTATTTTTGGGATTAAAAATCTATTGTAGAATTTCTTTGACATGTCATTCTAATTAATATTTATACTCAACAATCAAAGAATTACAACAATTGATCTGATATTATACATACGAGTATATGCAAAATATATAATTTTGGAGATAAAATACAAAATTCCTATAAATTACAATAATATTGTACGAAGGTAATATTCCTAAAAGTAACTCCAAACTGGTCTGGTCTGGTCTGGTCTGGTATGGTGACTGGTCTAAGCAATTTGATTGTGTTGCAAAAAGATTAATTAATATTGATTTATTTGGCTTAAATCGTTACAATATTAGGTTGTTGGATAAAAAGGATACTAAAGGAATTGAATGGAATTGAATTCATGGAATCCGAATTGTTTTATTTGATGAAAATTTGAAAATATAAATTCAGCTTTAGCACAAAATCAGTCATGTATCAGTAGAAGTTATTGGTTTAATCTATCCACATCCATGTATTCATAAAAATTAGTACATTTATGAAATTTGTTGATTAAAGAATTAGTTGATCAATTGAATGACACTGATATTCTCTTTCAGAACAACTGTCAAGGGAAGGGCAGCTGCCCCCCTAGCAGGGTGCAGGTATTTTCATTTTATACTTATTAAAATTGTTTCGAAGATCTAAAGGTCTTCAATAGTTAATATGATATTTTATGAAGAACATCAAAAATTACTAAAAGTGGGCCATCTTTTGGTCCAATTTTGGTTTGGTCGTTAAATGGACAATTATTTTTCAACGAATTTATTTATTTCATAGATTGATTTTTCCGAATAAGTATGAAATTCAAACCGGATGACCTGCCGCAACATTTAGCTTCGCTGAGTGGGCTTTGAATGAGTTCAACGATGACAGAGATTTTGCAAGAAAAACCAGTTTTTCTGACGAAGCGCATTTTCATCTCAGCGACTACGTAAACAAACAAAATTTCAGAATTTGGGGAACGACAAATCCACACATCATCGTACAAAAGCGAATCCATCCAGCTCGAGTCACTGTGTAGTGCGGATTTTGAAGTGATGGCGTGTTTGGCCCTTTCTTCTTTCCTTCTTTTCTATCGAGACATGATAACTGATTTTTTTGAGGCAGGAATTGAAAAATATCGATATCATTAAGCTATGGTTTCAACAATACGGCGCAATTTGCCAGAACGCCGCGCCTAGCATCAACCTTCTGCGCCCAAGATTCAACAACAGTTTGATTAGCTGTTTTGGCGATGTCCATTGGCCTACTCGCAGTTGTGATTTGACGCCGCTGGACCTTTTTCTGTACATCAGTTGAAACAGAACATTCGCGTTGAAATTGCCCAAATTGACCTGGAAATAGTGGACAAAAAGCTTAAAAATTGATGTTCCAGGATGGCCTATTATCAAACCAGCCATGCCCAACATTTCAATGAACTCATTTTTCATACCTAATCGGAAGAATCACTGTATCAAATGAAGCAAAATTTGTTGGAAACCAAAATCGGACCAATAAGAATAATAATATTCTTTATTTCATTTAAATTTACAGTGTAATACTATTAGTAAACGTTTATGAAAAAAAAAAACTCCTACGACTTTGACTCCATGGTGGTCAGTCGGAAAATACATAATAACAAAATTAAAAAATTACACAACTCCCAAAAAAAAAGAAAAATTGTACAAATTACATAAACATCAAACAAATGAATTTAAGATTAATAAAATTCATTTAAAATGAATTTCCTATAACCAAAATCGGAGCTCACCCTTTTTTCCATTACTAAACGTTTTTATAGTATACATATTATTGGGTTTGCAGACCATGCACCATATCAAATATCAAAAGTAAAATTCAACTCCGTAGTGGGTATAGGAAGTACCTTAACTACTCTCGTTAAAATTGCAACAGCTTGTCAATGCTTAAATATTAAAAATCAATTGATCTATCAGTTTTTAGTTTCCTTATAAGGTGCTTAACATAATTATACGCCACTTTATATTTTTTATAAAGTAATGACTTCAATTTTCTAATTAACTTTAAAGTGGACCGCCTTTTGCCTTTCCCAAATTAAATAACCTCTTTCTCATGGAGTTAACTAAGTTAACCAAGTTGATAGGCTCCGAATTGTTCAATTCAAATTTGCAAGTTTGAGATCTCTCACATAATCGAACTTCTTATTTTCAGTATAAACACGCCTTGCCAGTATATCCAAGATATTTTCGATTGGACTTAGATCAGGTGAGCATGCTAGCCAGTCCAGAACTTCAATTGAACATGATTCTAAGAAGGCTTTAGATCGACGACTTGTATGAATGGGGACATGCATGAAAATGAATGGGTTTTCTCTATTATCCTGTAGGAATGGAAAGAGGTTTCTCTCCAGCAACCCCACATACTCAGAGCTATCCATTTCAAAATGTTTCTTTTAGAAAATATTCGAGGTTCCTTGCATCAAAAACTGCGAAATCCATTTGGTCCCTTTAGATTAAACTTCTTTTCATCTAAAAATTTTACCTGTATGGAAAGATATACAGTTAGAGTACTTCCTATCAACACAAGATGATATGGGAATCAATCAATACCGAGTCCCAGCATGTATTTAAATTTTTTTCTATAAATTGAAGGCGCGACTTGTGACTCTGCAGTACGGTTAACGCCTTCTTCATTACAGCTCTGACAATGTATTTTGTCTTATTAAAAGTGTGCCAAACGGTCATGTGAGAAACAGATTTGCTGCAAAGTGCAGCGAGTTGACTACAAGACGCTGATGAATTACTTGCACGCGCAGCCAGCTTCGGTTTTCGACCAGTACTTCGCTTCTTGGGATAATTTTCCAAATCGTTCTAAAAATTGGTTATTACACAACAAGTTCGGCCAATTAATTTTGTAATTCGGTTAACATTGATGCCAGAGCTGTTATAAGCAATTATTTTACATTTTTTCTAATTCTTACAAAAGCTTTCCACATGGCATTTCGATTAATATAATATTAATTACTTGATAAAATCAATTTCTGCTCACAAAAATATTGTTTTCTTTTACAACGCACTGTTAAGGCTGCAACTAGGCCGAAAACCAATCCTCACAACAAAAACTAAAGATACATATATAGTTATGTTTGTAAATAGAATGCAGCTATTGCCAATTAAACATTACCCATTAAACTCTCATTCTATGCTCTGGTTGAAACCGATATGTAAACAGTTTTCGTTTTCACTAAATAATAAGAGGACAATCTACAGGCAAGTAGTGGCTCCTGTCTGGCGCTATGGCATACAAATCTGGGGAACCGCTTCTGCCACCAACTTAAGGAAAGTTGAAGTCTGCCAAAATAAGGTACTACGACGCATAACGGAGGCCCCTTGGTTTGTACGTAACGCTATCCTACACAGAGATTTACGTATACCCATGTTGCGCGATGAAATTCATCAAAGCAGCAGCCGCCACCAGCAGAGATTACAGACTCAATCAAACAATTCAGTGACGGTCCTCACTCACGGTGTGAGGCGACGTCGATTGAAGAGGCTCCACCTAATGTCCTAAAAAGGTTAGCAGCTAGATAAATATACATTGCGATGTTGCGATATTTCATGTAACTCAAGTTACGAAAATGTTTAAAAATTAGTGTAAAAACTGATTTTTTAAAAGTATAATTATGTTAAGCACCTTACATGACTTGATATTTGCTTGTTAAGCAGTCATATGAGATGAAAAAATGATTAGATCAATGGTTTAAGGGTTTAAGAACATGAAAAATGTAGACAACATTAATGATTAATATAAAGAGTTTCACGGTTCTCACTACAAAAGTGCGTAAGTTGTTGTGTTTTATTTTTCAGGTACTTCTGGAACTCTACTCATTGTTCTCCAAAATAAATATGCTTGAGGATTTTGTTACCTTTATGTTTTTTAAAGATTTTCATTAGAATCTATAGTGATGCAGCGGGAACATGGTACAAGTTGTGTCTCCCAAGTAGACAACAACAACTAGTTCTATATATGCTGAAATTTGTATCTCACAGGGCATGGTAGATGTAAATTCAATTTGAATAAAACATATCCAATTTTTGTCAAAGTTTTGTTAATTGGTACAATCATTTATGCATTCAACAATTGTAATCAATTAATACTTAATTAATTTAAAAATATTACAATATAATAAATCAAATTGACGACATAATTTTGTAATCCACAATATTGTTTCTGATTGCTTAAATGCCCAAAAATAAGTTGTAACTCTTTAGAAACTGTGCAGAACACTCTTCCTCGATAAGAACGATTGTCAATAAATTTAGACAAAATAATTAGTAAAAGGCTACTACTACTATTAGTAATAAATTGTATCGGGGTTTATGGTAATCTACTAAGGTTGCAGCTTTAGTTTTTTGTGAGTCAATTTGGGGGAAAAGAAGTTGCTAACACAATGAACAAACTTTCGTTCCCTTAAAACTTAATTGGATTGTATCATTTGAAATAACAAAATTTATGGAAATAAAAATGAATTTACTTTCATTTTCTTTTTATCACAAAATATATATTTTTTTTAAATCAATTATCTTAATATGCAAACAACCATAGATCAAATTTATAGTTTATAGTACATAATAACTTATAATTGATTTTTAGAGAAGAACATTGCAACAACATACCATCATATTTATGAGTATATGCACATTCTTCTTATGCATTAAAAATGACTTTAGTTTCATCGAATAATTTATGTTCATTTACAAAATAATAAGGTTTCTGCCATACAACTTTTTATTATTACTATATAATTATGTATTTATTTATATTTCTATAATGGTAAATTTGTATCATTGAAAAAGCAATGACAATAATAAGAAATATACAATTTAAATTGTGTATATAATTTCGGATAACATTTTTGTTTTTTATAAATACATTAAATGTACCATATAAATCTTTAGAACTAGTACATTATACATATAAGGCCTGTGTTTTTGCTGTACTGTACATTGTATATACAATATTTATATACCTAATACATAATTAGTCATAATTTTTAAATTATTTTTTTTTTGCATAAAATTTGTTACAAAAAAAAAAAAAAACTAAAGAGAAAAATATAAAAATATTAAAGAAACAAACAATTGATTGGTGGATTGTTGGAGAACATGACAACATATTGCAACAAATGTCGTTTGTTAAATTTATTTTACTTTTAGTGTAATAGATTTATACAAATCTTGTAAGAAAATGACATGAAATAAAAGTGATAATGCTCACGATATTTTGTGTTGATGATTTTGTTTCGCTGAAGGAAGTTGTTGGTAAATTGAAGGCTCACGTCATGAATAGACAATTTTGCACGAATCCATCATATGGAAATAACAAAAATATTTTAATTGTAAAGCTGTTACATGTCTCATAGTCTTAGCACCTTCAGTTTTTCATTTATTTTGTTTTCTATCAAACTCCTTGTCGGATAAAATATTCAATTCAGATGACGCCTTAAATCAATACATTGTTCAGTTTTTTCCAATAGAGACATGATGTTTTTATGTACAAATTGTGAAATTTACTTATAAGATGGCAGTAGTAAAGGTTATGACACAATTTAGACAGTTAAATGATCAAATCTTTATGCATATATTACAAGAATTATCTGTAAGTTTTCCCAACAACCTCAATAGAAATTATTACATATTTAAATGTGTGTTAAGCTTTTAATAGAAAACTTAAATCTGAATTTGGTATGAATTCCTCTGGTTTTTGATCCCTAAAATAAGATAGAATATTGTATAATATTACTATAATGATAATAAAAAATAAAACGAAATACTTACGGACGAAAGAGTTTTGCATTGCAAAGGCCCAATAGAGTTGCTTTATCGCCTTCAATTAAAATGCTAGTTCCCTCGCGTAAACCTAAAACTGGTCGTTGATGATATTTTAGAAACTCATTCAAACGTTCATCGCGTGTTTCGCCTTTGTGTTTTGTATCTAAATCTGTTTCCACATAATGCGGATTTATATTGAATGGCACTAACGTGAGAGCATCAAACGATGGTGGATATGCGACCGGCATATCATTGGTAGTGTGTATAGAACGTGTAGCGACATTGGTACCAGCACTACTGCCTACATATGGTAAACCAGACTCAAGTACACATTGGCGTATTGTATCGACCAATTGCAATTCATAAAGAGTCTTAAGTAAGACAAAAGTATTACCGCCGCCTATAAAAATAGCTTGAGCTTCTTTTACAGCTTCAGTGACATTGCTTTTGGTATGTAATCCTTCAACTTGATAGCCCCACGGTTGAAGAGTATTAGCAACGGTAGCAGTATATTTGTCATGATCATGTTGGGCGTAGGGTACAAAGAGCACAGTTTTTACATTTTTCCTATATATTACAGTAATATAAAAGAAAAGCATATGAAGATTATTTTATAAAATCTAATATATAAACTTACTTGTTAAATAAATTGATTAATTGCTCTTTGGCATGTTCCAAGTAACCAAAACCATGAAGACGTGATGATGAAAGTAATAAAATATTGCGTTGGCTCATTTTAAAAATTAAACTCATTAAAAGTAAGTAACTCAGCAACTTAAAGTATATGTATATTGCAACAATCAACTATATACTACTTATGATAAAGTTGTCGCAAATACCCAGCCAGCCAATGTTATCAATACAATAAAATTGTTGCTTGTGTGATTTTAAATTAATTTATTAACTGAGCGTACGTCGATGATAAGTAATTCCACCGGAATAATAAATAACAATAAGAGAGAATTGTTGATAGTGCGTGCGAACAGCTTTTTTGCAGTGCTGCCAATGCACTGAAAATGTTAAATCTGGCATTACTGGCATTGACAAAAGAATATGCAATCAATTGTATTTTTCATTTTATTGCCAAACACTCACACATACACAGACAGATAATTGAAATAAAAAAGACAAAAAAAAAAAATGAACAGCTGTTTTGCAATGGTGCCATTCATGAACTTGGTATCACTGCATGAATATAGTAAGTAAACTTGGCATCACTGGCATATTGACAGCAAAATATGCAAACAACTGTGCTTAAATGTTTCAAATTCAAAGAATGCGAAGGAGAAAAAACATATGATACCACTCATACTATATAAATTATATTAATGAATTCTTAATAATAATATACAAATAAAAGTTATTTTAATAATGAATATGTGAAAATTAATGTTTTTGTTTGAATTTAACAAATTGAGATTACAATTTTATCGTTTAGCTCAGCTCAGCTGCTCTCAGTTGTGGCTTGCTCCTTTTCTTAATTGTTTTGTTTCGTACGAAGCCGCTGCATGGGCATGGCAATAAAGCTTTGGTTGTTATGTCGTCGTTTCAAGTTTTTGCATTCATTCATTCAAAATCGTATCGTAGAAAAACCACCCCCAAAAAAACAAAGTTCATTGTGGTTGTGTGTTTTGTTCTTTTCTGTTCATTTTTTTCTCAAGTAATAATTTAGTATACATTGAAAAGGGCATAAAAGCTGAGCTGGCCTTCGGATAAAATCGCAATAACGTCAACAAAACAAAAAAAAAGCCAACATTTTTTTTTTTGTGTATAAAAACTGTTGTTCACATAAAGAAGATTTTGTGAAGAGAAAAACCAGAAATGGAAATAATAATAAAAACTAAATTATAAAAAATGTTGTGAAATCGGAAGACAATTAAACAACTATTAAAAGTGAAAATTCGGCTTTCCTTTCCCTCTCTTCTTTCTCTCTCTCTCTCTCTCTCTCTCTCTCCCTGGCCTTCATCACTCTTTGTCAGTCTTAAGCGTTTATTACTTTCTACTTGAAAGGGCTCTTGGACTTTTGTTCCTTTTCAACCGATTGCATGCAATAAATTTGCGTGCTCGCGTGGGTGTGTGTGTTTGGTACAACAACAAGAACAACAAAATCTTGTTTACATCGCCCTACAATTACTTATAACTATTAAACATACCAATTAACTAACAACTAACAACTATTGGATATTGAGTTCATCAAGAATCAAAATGGATATTCCAGTTTCTATATTATTGCTCCTTTGTTTAATATTCATAATCATTGGGGCAGTTATAATGCTCCTTTTGCAATATTATTTATTTCTACGCTTCTCGAATTTACCGGAAGAAAGTGATGAGCAAAAACACATCAATGCCAAGTATTCGTTGCCTTTGGTAAGTTTTTTGTCCTTCATCTTCTTTATACCATAGTACAATGATGATTGATGAAATTTCTAAATTCAATTTTGTCTTCTTCCAATTTTTCAGGACATAAAACAAACAGCAAAAGCTTTTAATGAACCATATTCAGCATCATCATCATCATTATCATCATTTTCATTGAAGTCAACGTTAATAACAAGTAATAATGCTGCTGCATCATCGAGTGGTCTGTCATCACCTAATGCCATTGCTACGGATTCAAGTGATTTGTCAGCATTGGTTTCCTTGAATTTTGTAATGCAATTTTTATTTCATGAACTGAAGAATTCGAATCGTGTGCGAAAATGGTTTTATCGGAAATTGTCATTGGAATTGGATGAACTCATTGCAAAGACAACAACAGGCAGATTGTTTGACAAGTTGACGGTAAGATTTTTTTTTTTGTTTAACAATATTTTTGCACACTCAATAAAGCAGCAGGTGTCCTGATCTGATCTATTGTACAATATTATTCTGCATCTCATGCTGTGCGCGCACACACAGTTGTTGTGTGGTTGTGACACATTACGACTGGCAGATAGACAGGGAGATAGACGACTCCTTCAATATGAAGAGTTCACTTGTTGTGAACTCAAGTAGTTTTTCAAGTGCACACTTCTTCTTGTTCTATTCGTTGTTTAACAATTCCTTACAATTCTTCAATATTTACATACATATACAAAACAAAAGACAAAAATAGAATTGTTACTGAGAATACCCTCACCCCTCATAGTGTGGGGATACCCTCATTTGTACGGGATCTCTAGAATAAAAGGAATCGATTTAATCATGCCACCACCTTTATTGTTTTTATACTATTTATTTAAGTGTTTGTCCTTGTTATTATTTGTCTTAAAGTTAGTCATAAGTTGTCTTAGTTAGTCATAATAATACTAAAACTTAAAAATCCAAAAGCATTCATTGTTTATTAATGTGCCTTGACACTTTATCTATAGTCTTTGTCACTAACGTGAATACATATGGTATATTGAAAATATTTAAGTTAAGTCTTTTAGGGGGAAATAAAGCTTTTACACAGTGTGCTCCAAAAGTATCTGGACTTTTCTTATAAGTAGAGAAAAACGCACAGATCTTCCATTCTCGTTTCAATTTATTCAAAGTCGATACAACGTTTTGCACGGTCTATTAACAATTATAAGTACTGCTGGATAGCCTTCATCGTGATTGAGCCGAGGATCGACGTCGCAGTTTTCTCGATAGTCTTTGTGTACACGTATTGCCTTCCTTTCATGAATATTTTGAGCTTGGGGAACATAGGAAATAGTCACACGAAGCCAGATCAGGTGAATATGGACTACAACCATGAATGAATGAATGTTGTAATGCTGTGTTTGCAATCAATTGTTACATTCGGAATGTAAAGATCCTCTTATAGCTTCTTTAATGATTTTTTGAGCATTGGACGATCGCAATATTCAGTTTCTCGGTGTTTTCAGTGCACCTCCCCGGTTTTGGCCGACCTGCCACTCGTTATCAAAAACATCCAGTCTACCTCGTCTTTGAACTGTTTATACCAGTCATGAAGTTTACGTATATCAACCAAATGACGCTCTCGAAGTGTCCGAATGCTCGTAAATGACGTGGCACTGCTATTATGTATCTATTGAAAAACTGCGGAAACTTTTGGAACACACCATGTATAATACTTTTTAGAACTAGTGACTTTTTTTTTTGTTTTGAGATCATTCAATTTGCAATTCAATGCAATCAATCGTTAATAGAACAATTATAAGGAATAGTTTTGCTACAGTGGCAGTGAGTTAAATTACATTATCAATTCAGTTAATACTTCTATGTAGTAGATCTGAAGGGTGGAGCCTTTTTAACTGTCTCGGACAGTCATTTATTGTAAGAACCGTAGCAAAAGGATTAACAGGTACATTCAGAGCGTCATTATATCGACTGGTATGGTGGTTAATTTGCTCATTGAACTGATAAGATTTCTAGGTCACGATGTATTGACATTCTCCTGACATACCCATAATGTTGAGAAAAGCTTTGTTCTGCATGGCCTAGACTCGGTTGATAGTTGATTTAGCTGAAAGTCCCTAGAGCTGATTGCCATAAGTGTATGATGGTACAACTATGGCCTCATAGATTGTAAACTTGGCTAGAGATTCAAAGTACTGCCGGGGCGGATGAGCCACCTCAGTTTGTTTAGCTTACTTCTGCAAGTAGCTGTGATCATATTAACATGCTTGGACCATGCCAAACGGCGATCCAGAATTATGCCTAAGTAGCTTTTTGGGGGACTTGAGTGCATTTCAGCGTGACCGGTGGACAGCGTTTGTATCTCAGAGTAAAGCAACAATGCAAAGATTTAGAACTGTTAAGTCCAATATTCCAACGCCTAGACCAGGCATGAATATCACCGAGAGATTTTTGAGAGGTGGCAGCAGCAGCTAGATTGCATGAAGTATTACTCGCTGAAAATACTGTGTATTCCGCACAATTGGCAGATATTGTGTGTTCATCAGTTGGCATTGTCATATCTCGTGTAAATACCGTGTAGAGGACTGGCTCTAGGACTCGAATTTACCGAATTGTAGACCTCTCATCACGAACTTCATCTAAAAACTATCAATTTTGTAGGTATGATCAAGGAGCACAGCTGAACAGTACAATTTCTTTTCAGAAGCCTGTAAAATGATATTGATAATGCGGGGTTCCTGCTCAATGGTCCATGTCCATGTCCAAACCCAGACCGGTGATTTGGGATAGCAAGAACTAGTAAACGACTATAACTATAGATAAACTCTAAAAATTTAAATTTTAACAGTTTCTAAATTTATCGACATCTTAAAATGTTTCTCAATAAAAAATTCTACTCTAATTGATAATCTTTGAAGAAACTTATAACCTTATTTATTTTCCTTACACAAACTTGAAATTAAAATCTTATTCCTTGTGAATTGTCAAGAAAATAGTAAAATAATTCCCCCTAGATTCCCAAAAATGTAAATGGTTATAGAACATTAATTGTGGCACCAGTTGTTTGATTCAGAGGATGGATAAATAAAAATTTAATTAAGTAAAAATTGTACTATACTCGTATTAATGTGTGTGCTGCTCTTTCAATTATATGTATATATTTTTAGATAAAAGAACTTGAACTGGGTGATCAGTTTCCAGAGATGAAGGCAATGCGTGTGCACAATGTTGAACTAAATAATAGCGAGGGACGAATTGAGAATCTAGATTTATTGCTCGATATACGATATGCTGGTAATTTTCGTACAACAATTGATGCGGACATGGTGTTGGGTAAAAAGGGTTCACTGACATTAAAAGGCAAGTAGTAGAGGAAGAAGTAAAGCTGATATTTCTTGTTCTCGCCTCGCTCTCTTCTAATCTAACAAATTTCTTTTTCTATTTTATTTTTTTGACTTGGTGCAGTGAAACAATTGTCAGGCATGGCACGCCTTCAATTTACACGTAAACCTTATACACATTGGTCACTTAGTTTCCTTGGTGATCCGGAACTTGATTTGGCTGTTGAATCAAAATATCAAGGTCGACAAATGCAATCGAATATTACAAATTTAATATCGAATCAAATACGTAAAGCTGTTCGCCGTAAGCACACATTACCAAACTATAAGATACGCTATAAGCCATTCTTTAATAAGGCACCTGAAGAAGATGTGGGCGACAATGATATACAACCGAATGGTCATCTTGAAGTCAAGGTAGCTGAATTATCACGACTTATTTGCTTGCCGAATGTTACGGATATCTATTGTACTTTGACCATAGCCTCGTTGCCATTTGTGGAAGTACGTCAAAAGGATGATCGTAATGTGATTGTGTCTCTGGATGTAAAAATACATAAAGCCAAGAATCAACAGATTGGTTTGATCTTTAAGCAGAATGAAGAACAATGCGTTGAAATTGAGGCAGTTCTACCAAATACACCGGCCTGTAAATCAAATTTACGTACAGGAGACATTGTGTTGGCCATCGATGAAAAGCGTATCTCAACAATTCAACAAGTTGCAAAAGTGGTTAAGAGCCTACAGAACCCAGTATTCATATTGCGCATTGAGCGTGTTATACCAGGCATTATAAGAAATGATGCTATCCTAGAGGATCTTGAACTTTATGAAGATTTAGGCGATTTACGTGCAAATTACGCGACTGCAACAGCAACAGCATCAGCAACAGGAACAGCAATGCCTAAACCGATCATTGGTGATGGTTCAGAATTGGGTGTTAAGCAATTCTTAGCACGTCATGGCTCAGGTGAACGTGGCACTTCAAGTGAATCGAGTTTAAATAATACACCAACCAGTTCACCAAAGAAAACTAAACTCATTGCAAAAGCAATTAAGAAAACCATAACACGTGATACAGGTGGCGGCGATAATAAGGATGAGCAATCATCAGATGTTAAACCCAAAACCGCCTTTACTAGGTTTGTCAATTTACGAACTTCCGAAGAGAAGTCTACCCCTATGCCGGTCATAACGACATTGTCATCATCATCATCATTATCATCGGCAACAACAATTACATCACGCATGACACATGACGGAACAAGTGTGGGAAGTGCCGGTAGTGGTGGTAGCAACAGTGGCATTTATGATGTGGAACACTATCAACAACATGCTACAATTGATTGTGCACTTAGTTCATTAATTCATATGGATGATTTGAGCAATTTTAAATTAAATGCCCAATGTCGTTATCTGAACGTTTGTGTATATGGCAAGTCGCCTGGGGAGAGTCTATTGTTGGGCTTTTTAAACATATCGATCAATCAGATACTGACAGAATGTTGTGAAACTAGTCTTAGTCAGTGCCTAAAAGTTTTTGATTTACATCCACCAATTCCACAGGATATGTAAGTTATATTCACACTATGGTATACATACATAGTTTTATCCTTCCTGCTATGTTTTTCAAATGTTAAAAAATGTTTTTATTATTTTAGTAAAACATATCAATTGTCGAATCAATCGGGTTTCAATCCGAACTATTGTTTTGGTGACATACATTTCGCATTTACTTGGCATGGCAATCCAAATATCATGGCATCTGATACACCACCTAAGCTTAAAGTTCGTAATGCTAAATCAAAGTAAGTACATATATGGCAGTACTAGTAGTCTCAATTTATACAAAATTTTGAACTGTACATATGTTTTTTTTTTTATAGAGCTCCTGGTACAAATCAAATGACGACAAATGATCAAGATGATACAATTTCGGTGGTGGAATCATCAAATGCACTTAAATCCACTACAATTGATGCTACAAATTTTCTACCCGTTGCAAATCAAACGCGTTCTCATAATTTCATACGTACCCATTTTCAACGGGCAACACAATGTGATTTCTGTGGCAAAAAGATATGGCTCAAAGATGCTGTACAGTGTCGTGAATGTAATATGTGTTGCCATAAGAAATGTGTTACTAAGTGTCAGAATGCCACTGTTTGTGGTCCAGTTGATTGTTCGACTGCTTTGCAACAGAATTTGGTGACAACACCATTGGCTACACCTGAATTTACGGTAACACAAGCCGAGAGTTTTGAGACTTTAGAAGCAGAAGAAGCTTTTCCAACCCTTGTGCAAGCAACTGCTGGTGACAGTACTGATGAAGATCTTAAACAAAAATTACCAACCACCCCAACGAGTCTTGATGTACATCGTTCAAGTTTGACGGGACTTTTGGCTCAAGGTATTAAACGTGTAAATTCAGCAAATAATCTTGCTATACCTGGCATAGTATCTTCATTAACCGGTGTTGCTTGCGTTGGCACTGGTGTTTCGGTTAGTGGTACGGGAGGCATTTCAGGTGATGTCTTTATGAACACTAAAAGTTTGCCACCAAGTCCTCAACATACACCAACACGGTAATTATTTTCTTTTTTAATATCAATAACATTAAAAAAAAATTTCAATTAAAATTTAATTTTAAATCCTCTTCCTTTTCATTTATTTAGTAAACATTCGCTGGTCATGAAACTACAAAATCCTTTTGATATTGTTACTGAAAATTTGGAAGCACTTTCATCTGATCTGACTGAGTTGAGTTCCGAACAAATTGGTGATCTTACTGAGCCAATTTTAAATATACATAAAAGTGAGGATATCATGACGTTAGCAAAAACTGCCAGTAGGAATCTTTATGCGGATGCTGTTCCTAAGGAAAGAGTTAAGAAGATTAATGTTTTGGTAAGTCATTCAAAAGCGGAATCTTCGATAAGTTCCTCAGCTATCATTATAAGATATTGCAAAAGATGATGGGACCAAAATTAATACATATTTATTCTTTGAATTTGGTTCCAATCGGAATTTGTTTCATATAAAAAACAACTCCATAATAACTTAAGCTAAATGTGAAGGAGGGTTAGGTTAGGTTAGCTTCTGCGATTTTGATTTTACATGTGGGATATTTTATTCTTTGCTAGAGTCTTAATGTATATTTTTATGTATTTGAGACAAGAGTCAAATTTGATGCTTAGGTCTACCATATAAAAAATGGTTAATTTTGAAGGATTTAAGGCATAGTAGTGTGGAGAAGTTTTAGATTCAGATATTGTTACATAGATTTTGGAATTTTGTGCATTCGTTTAGATTCAAAATTTACATTGAATGTCGGTTGTTAGGAGGAAAAGAAGGTGCTGTTGTTTTAGCCTTGTGTGTCTAAGTCGTAATCTAATTAGTCTTGTTGATCTTTTTTGCATCGGTTATGGTGATTTCAAATGATTTTAAGATGTCAATTATGTTGTACTTGTTGGAATTAATTGATTGGTACCAGATTGAGGTATCTTGTACAACGCCGTCTTAGGCCATGCCAGGGCCCTTTTGGAAAGTATATTTATTATGGTTAATTGATATAAATCAACCTAATTTTTTTGATGCAAATATGTTCTACAATGTCATTCACATCTTTACATTAAATATGAAAAATGAATTACTTATATTTACAAAGATATAGCACTTTCAATTATGTGTATCGCCCGTCACATAAGTTCTTTTTTTAATGCAAAAATAACGTAAGCGCCATAAAAACCAATAAGTCATAGAAAAAGATAGAAAACCCCTTTTTTGTTTTGTATTTTTCTTTTTATTTTCCAATAAAATCTCCTTCGAACTCTATACTAGTGATGCAACGAATATCAAGTTTTAGACAATCGCGAATGCGAAGTTCGGAAATTCTTCAAAATTGGCCTTCGTTTCATTGATGACGTTCGACGTGAAAAGTCAGTCGTCCGCCGAGTCATTTTTTTAAATTTGGAAATAATAAGAAGTCACTGGGGGTCAAATCTGGTGAACGGATGTTGTATCAATTAAAATTTTAATTCCATGATTTTGGCCATCGAAACTGGGCATGTGTACACGCATGCATTGTCAAACCCAATTTTTGCGAAAAATTGAAACCTCTTTACTGTGGCGTCAACTATTTCGCGCTTTTTTATTCGTTGATCATTCAAAATGAATAAGTGGATTTTATCAATTGTTTCTTGCATTAGACATCCCAAACGATGTTCATTTTTTGAGGATGTACATTTACCCAATTGTAAATAGTTGCCAACGCAGGACCAGATGTGCCATGAACTTCATCCAAGTCAGCTTTGATATCTTTCTGTTGATATTATTGAAACTTCAACAGCAGATTATTAATAGTTTAAAAAAAAAAAAAATAAATTGATTGATCGTCCAACGTACAATAATGGAAACTAAGGGTAGCCTTCGAATTAGGAATAAAAGCAAACGGATAAAGATTTGACAGATTGATTGAACCAATAAGAGTGCGTAATCATTTTGTTTGCGGTCTCTTGCACCGATCTTATCATTGATTTGATATTTTACAAACTCGCAACAAAGCCATGTTGATCATGATTGCGTATTTTATTTCATCTTCCACGTTTATTAAATGTATCAAAATTACGTATTTGTTACCAGCTCATAGTATGATGTCTGTCGATTCCATTTATAGTACGATAGAATCATTCACTCGAAGTCAAACAGTATGGGCAATATAGGCGTGCATTGATTGATCACTTTTCAAATATGCATAAGACATCTGTACGAACGCATTCAGTTGCTTGGCATAACTGAGTACCATTGAATGTCGTACTCAATTTTTTGGAACCACACACAATAAGAATGAATTCTAATTCATTTGAGAGAGCGTTGCCATATCAAACGATCGCATTCAAAACGATTGGAATAAGAAGAGTGTGTAAAAGAAGCTAAAGAAAAGAAAAGAACAAGAAAAACATTCATTGTATTCAGACTCACAACTCACAACTGTTGTTAGTTGCACACAAATTCTTCGAAATTGTTGTTGTGTGTCGGGGAGAGCAATTTATTTTGTGAGAGGAATTTGTGTGCAATTGTTGTTGTGAAATGTAGTAAATGTAGGGGATGTAAATATGTTTGCATACCAACAAACAACGCAGTACAAAATAACATTAAATTTAATTCGGCACCGCTTCGTTTGAATGAGAACATGGAACAACGTCTCGGCTGCACTCAGAATGCTCTTTTGAATTAATTCTAACAGATGTCTAATATGCATTGTACAAATTAATTATAAATGGAATATGAAAAACACAAGTTATTCATAATGTAATACAAAACTCATGAAAATATTTCAACAAATAATGAATAGGTTTGTGAATATAATCAAATCACATTCATTATAATGAATTTCTCTCATATACATTATCAGAGAGCAAATCAACATGTGAATGCAATGTTATTCATACTGCAGAAGTAAAATATAAGTGAAACTCAAAATCAATTCAAATGAATTTGATTGGAACAACTAACCATTTTATAATGAATGAATCAAAAGGGCTTTTGATTTATTTATTACACCCCTCTCCTCTAATGGACACCTAGCGAGTGGCCTAGAATTATTCGAAGTTCAAGAACCAATCCCTTCAGCTGTGAATGCATATGACTAAAATATTCAGATTTTTTAAATTGAAAATTGTTTTCTGATTTAGTTAAAACCAAAAAAGATTAAATTAAATTTGACCTTGCTACACTCCTCCAATTTCGATAAAGGTGGTTTGAAACTTAAGTACGGCTAATGAGCCAAGAAAAAACTATTTGCATTAATTTTAGCCAGACTGTTAGGTTAGGTTAGGTTTGCTTGGCTGAACAAGAGATCTCACATAGACCAATAATGGTCCTTTGTGTTGCCAAGAAGAAGTATGGAGACTCTTTAAATACTGTTTTTTATGCACTTTTTTGCGAGCTTTAATAAATTGCTACTTTTCTGATCCGCGATACTTTCCAAGGAGAGGAAAGATACAGATCCGAGATAGCTAAAGCGTGACTGTTAGACCGCAAACTTTATATTTTTCAGAACTAAAAATCTCATCTATTAAATTTAATGATTTGAAAGATCTTTGCGATAAGAACAGTATTCCAAACCATACAAACATATCATCAACAAATATTGGTGTGATAATTGTTAAGTATGAAACATGATTTCATAAAGTAATGACCATGAATAAGAGCAGTCATGCTCGTGTGCAGAAGGTTCTTAACTTCTAGACGAAACTTTTATTTGCAATTCAACTGTACAGTCTCTGATGATCCTACAAAAAAAGAGTGATACGTGTGCAGTGGATTCTTTTTCTTTCTGACTTATCTTTATAATCAGCATTTGGATTTTTTCTTTAGCGGCAGATTCTTACTGATCGAAACTATTGCGTTCAAAGATGCGTAAAGTTTTGTTGCAACATCCATGGTCATAGTTATATTCTGTAAACTTAAGCCTGTTTTATTCATAATTCCCAAAAAATCATTCCTCTCCATCCCGTTGGAAGAATAGTGTAGATTTTTCCATTTTTTTTTGCAAAGAATTGAGATTCGTTTCTTGTTTCTCCTGGTTGATTAATATCACTTGCAAGCACTAAGTACATTAGCACGTGCATAGAGAGACATCAGAACTCTATTTGCACCCAAATGATCTGTCATAATTTCCCATCGTTTGTTCGAATCTAAAAAAAAAAATTTAACAATGTTTATATGAACTGAAAGTATACTACTGCTTAAGAAACACAGTCAACAACCTGAACAACCACAATGTGGTGTGGAATGTGCCGCACATGGGACAAAAATTGAGAATTAATATTTTTCTTTAATTTTGGACTGAGTGGATAGTATGAGGAAATGTCAACATTTTGAATAGCTTTACTAGCTGACAAGGAATCTGAACATATAGATGTTTTTCCTGCATGTCCAAAGGCTTCTAGTAAAGCGATACTTTCTGCAGAGTTAACTTATGAGTAACTACTAGGTATTAGTACAGCAAGTATGATGACTTTATTTTCCGTGGTAACTGCGCAGGCAGTACTAATACTACTAATACTAATTGTGATTTATATTCTAATCTCAATTTCTTATTTCTTCTTTTAGTTGACTAAATTACGTCTTGCTTTGGATAGTGAAACGGCAACCCATTCAGCATTGATTTCATCTACATCTACATCTATAACAGCAACATCTTCAGTAGCATCAGTGCCATCAACATCATCAACAGCATCATCATCATCATCACCATCACCATCACCAGATATTGCAAAGAAATCACAAACTAAAATATCACCAAATGTGGCACGTACCGAAGAACGTGTGCAAGCCTTAAGCGTCATAATGCTCTATCTGTGCACAGGATTACAACATGCACAGGGTATGGCATTTGAATAGATTTTCAAAAATAGCAAACGTTTTACCGTGTTTTTACGTGTTTATTTAAAATGTAAAATTCAATTCAATTTACAATAAATAAATCAAATTAAATTAAACAAAAATTATTTAATAAATTAAAAAAAATAAATGCAAATTTTAATAAACTCAAATTAAATTGTATTTTATTGTAAGTAATTTAGAGTACTTATGTTCTTCATTGTGATATTCAGTTTTTCCAAGGATAATTAAATGAAATGCAGTTAATGTTGTATTATATGTTTCCGTTCAGAGCATAGGAAGGAATATGATACAACACAGAAGAGAAGAGATCCAACGGCTATCGTAAGATTTATGCAGAGATTTATTTCGACCACTTCGCACTTTGAGTATTAAAAAATTCTAGTGTTCACCAAATTTGCTTCAATGAGAGGAAATACCTACAATTTATGATTAATTACAGTTAAAATGTATTTTTATTAATATTATGAATTTTTTTAATTTAAAACCTATCGAATGTGAAGGATGAAAGTAAATTGTTTTAACCTGAACACCTGTCGTAGGGCTTAATACTCGTATCACGGTGCCGAGTACAATCAATCAACGTCCCTAGGATATATATATATTCGCAGGTAGCAATTTCAAGTCATACTTGTTTTGGCCGTATGACTCATTCTTTGGTCAGGAACAAAGCCTTTCTGAAACATCTGCTGCTCTGTGGGTCACACCACGCGGTTGTATAACGCAACTCCACGTCGAGCTCTCACTCTACCCGCATCAGGCCAACACGATACTCCCATAAAGAGGCCGACTCCACTGGCCAGGACGGAAACAAGTTTCGTGAGCTCCTGACCACCCGTGGTACCAGAAAAGAGCCTCTGGTCGTACAAGAGGTACTACCAATTTGCGCCCAAAATAGTTTGTGGGTTGGTGGCCCAAAAGTCAAAACATAGCTCTCTGAAATAAGTAGAATGCAGGCATAACCCACAGATGGCACAGTAAACACCATATTCATGGTTCTAACTGTTCGGTGCGAGGTTTTTTCCTACCTCTTCCGCCAGAAATACAGCATTCATATGATCAAAAATCAAACAAACTATGTCTCCACTGCCACAAGTCTTTACCGAATGGATAGTAGGCTGAGACCGCTACTGTTCCAAACTACGGGTATCAGAAAACATCTCTGGGCAGGTAGCGTGAGTCACTACCACTACAGTTCCAGCTGGAAATGAAACAAATTCATCCCAATGATGATGTTTAATCGGCCCGGGAGTAGTGTTAAACATCTGCACCTGTCATTGTCAAAATATTATTGGACAATACAATAATGTCCGAAGTGACAAGAACATGTGTTCCATATTTTCTTATACTATTATAACATCTTAAAATTTAATTTTTCTTATAAATAGTTCGGAGTTTCTATTTAAATAATGAAAGAATTGAGGTGCGAGTGTATTATAAGTGTAGGTATATGTATTTATAAATTGTTATTTTCAAATCATTTGTTATTTGTATGGGTTTTGTTTTTATGAATGCATTAATCGGATTAAACACCTATGACTTTTGTTAAGAATATACAATATACGTACTATATAATATGTGACAGTTTACAAATGTTTCCAAACAATAAAACAAATTGCCAAATTCAAGTAGGTGAAGAGTGTTTTGTACATATGTATGTGTGTAGTGTATACTTAAGATATAATTCATATTAATTTGGTAGCACACAAAATGAAGCGATGGATTTCATGTTAAGCCAAGCAAAAGCGAGTAAATTATTACAATTGCAATGCTACCATTTGGTTGCATGCTGAGGTCATAAGAAAACACACAGACCAGGGCCACTTTATTTTGGATATGAAAATTGTTAGAGTCTTTTGTGGCAACACAAAAACAATTTTCAGTACAAAAGCGCAGAGTATGTGATTTATCTACCTTCAGATTGAATGAACTCTACTACTTGGGAGTGAACGTTTTTATTTCATTTTATTTTATTTACACGACATACAATGCAGACAAAGAGATGAAGACGATGATGGTGTTGATGATGATGATGGTGATGATGAGCAAGAGAATGATAAAGAAAATGAGACAAAGAAGATAAAATGTCGAAATGGAAATGCATTTCAATATAATCTTACTCGATACTTATGCTGGTGGTTCTAATGCTGCATCTGTCAAAGCTTTGAGTGTGATGTGATAAAACGTGCTCGATATACGAATAGATTCATTGAAGTATTTCACGCCTCTGCGTATTTTGATTTCATACCAAATAGAAAGAAAAGAAATAGAAAATGAAAACATTCATAGCAATTGATACGAGTATCTACGACAAAAGACCAAAAGACATATACCTACATAAATACATGCATACTTGCTTATATAGACATCTCAAAAAAGACAAGTGGAAAAAAGTCTTTAAAGGGCAGCGATCAAATAATTCTTTGATTCATCATCACTATCATCATCTTCAGTATCAACAGCATCGTCATTATTATGAACTGTAGATACTTGAATATTTGTATTACACACACTAAGCTCTAAATTGTCGTATTTAAAAAAGTTCTCTAATTTACATTCCATACAATTCTTGATAAAATAAATAAAGGAAAAAAGCAAGATTCTTTAAAGACGTCCGCAAGATGAAACATTTTTAATTCTGCGTAAAATATGTAAAACCAGAAAGAAAACTATCATTGGCTATGCCAAAGTTGTAATACTCTACGCACTTCTCCGGGTTGCAACCAACCTTCTTTTCTTAGCATCAAATCAGTTTGAGTGGCAATTTTATTGTACATTTATTCTTTATAAGTTGCCATTTAATTTGGGTTTGTATGGGAGGGCAACCTAGAATCATGAAACTTACACGGTTGATGGATATAGATAGTATAGATTCATTTACTAGATGCCGACTGAAAAGTATACCTACAAATAAAAATGCTAATAAAGTATATGTATGTTACTGAGCTTGCAGCCTATTGACGTCTTTTGAATCTTCGTAGAGATGAGATGGGTAACGTACCGGACTAATGTATTCGTATCTCTAAGATTTTGTTGTATGTATAGAGAATGTTAACACAACAAAAAACTTTTTTTAATTAGAACATTAATTTAAAGGGGTATTTGTATGGGAGGTAACCCCTAGTGGTCCGATTCGGCTGATTCCGAAAAGCGACAGCGTGTGGTATAAAGAAACCTATGAGCAAAATTTCAGCTCTCTAGCTCAAAAACTGAGGGACTAGTTTGCATACATACAGACAGACAGACGGACATGGCTAAATCAACTCGTCTCATCAAAAATATATATACTTTATGTGGTCTGCAATGTCTCCTTCTGTGTGTTACAAACTTCATGAAAAACTTATAATACTATTCAGAACCGTGAAAAGTATAAAAATGTATGCATAATACAATTGGAATTTACCAAGTTCTTGTACAAAATTCTGTACCATAACGATATATTAATTCAATGAATTTATAACGACAGTAGCGGATTTACAATTAAATCAACCGATTTCTCTTCTCTGTAGGCATATCTAATTCGAATTCTGTCGATGAAACCTCAACATCGGAAACGATAAGGCAGGTTTATAAATACAACTGAATTCATTAAATGTATTCTCAGTCAGTCGCTTGCATTGAAATCGCGTACAGTGGATTATTTTTTTCCATTTTAATTGAAATGAAGTCTGTGCTTTTTATTTTAATCTCGATTTTAGTAATGAAGTCAATATCTAAAGCTGGACACTCTTGGTGTACTGCAAACGGCCAAAGAGGACAATGCGTTAAAGCTAAATATTGTAAAGAATTTAATCAGAATATCGAGATATATGGAAGTAATGATCGATATTGGCCAAAAGAGATTTTTTCAGACTTAAAAGCTTCTATTTGCTATAAAAGTCGTAAGGGTGGTGTATGTGATAAATGATAACCACAATTTTTTAGAAATTAAATGTATCTATTTATTTCCAGTATAAAATATGTTGTGTTGATCGTGAACATAAAATATACGACAAAACTTTGACTGTGACAACAACACCAATGCCAAGTTCTGTTGAAGCAATATCCTTGGATGGCACTATTAAAATATGATGCACCTAATCCATTTCGATGTGGTGGCAGTTTGATAACTGAACGTTATGTCCTAACTGCAGCACATGTATTAAAAAATTAAAATATAAAACTAACAGCAAGATACTACCTACATGAAGTTACGTATATTAAGATCTGAACTCAGTGAAATGTTGATTTTCTATAAAGAAATGAGTATTGCATACTAAATTGATAAGTAACAATAAAGAAACACATATGCAAGAACTATTTATATACTTACGAGTATGAAGAGTCAACTTAGTTGTGATTATATTGTTAATAAAATATCTTATAACATTTCTTGGTAGTTTTTTAAAAAAGCACCATATAAAAAATATCAGTAATATATATTTTTATCTTTGCAATTGTTATTTGTTATTTGTTGTACTAAAGTAATCTCTCTCTGGTCATGAAAACTAACTACAGAAAGCAGCAGCAGAAGGCGTTTTTAAAGATAATGTAGCAAGTAACCAACGAACGAACTACATTAAAAAGATTTATGCAAACCAATTCCACAGAAAATTAAAGTAACCAAGCGGCAAAGGCCAGCAAACTGTGATTCTGACTTTCGCTATAATAAGCAGGAAGCACAGAGGCGTTTAGCAAGACAAGCAGCTAATATCAGCAGCAGCACTGGCTACAATATGAGCGATGATCGTTCAAATGCGTTAGATACATTGACCTTTGGCGTACACCTCTTCATGTTACATACGACTTTGGTTGCAATTTCAGCTTTTGGACAGAAGCAAGAAATGCGTCTAATATACGTGAATTTATGCGCAAAAAATGTTAAAAAATAATAGTTGGCGGCGGAAAACACACCCAACCACAACTTGGTTGGTGATGAATGCAATATTTTGAGGCATAAATTGTCTATCTCTCCCTCTCTCTCTCTCTCTCTCTCTGTGAACATAAATATGTAAGTCAGTTAGTTGTTAGTCCATTTAAGGGAAAAAACAGGTGAGCATTTGAATTTGTAAAAAAAAAACGAAAAAAAAATTCATATAAAGTTGTGTTATTAAATATTTCATGTGTTGTATTTCTGTGGAGGAAAAAATATGGAAATTTGTACTATGTTAAATAAAGTTAGCAACAAAGTTGCATTATTGAAGCCCCTTTAAAACTTTATTTGCCACACTGAAGTGTTCAAAGTTATTCATGTTGATGACTTACTCCATGAAGCTCAGGGACTGGTGGCCCCCAGAAAATACTAGTGTCACCCCTTACACACGCACAACCACGGATCCCTCAGAATTCATGAATGAAGGATAAATCTGATGCAATTTGAAGAGTTTCTTAATATCAGGCTTGAATTACATGTGGGATATTTTATTCTTTGCAAGAGTCTTAATGTATATTTTTATGTATTTTAGATAAGAGTCAAATTTGATGCTTAGGTCTACCATATAAAAAATGGTTAATTTTGAAGGATTTAAGGCATAGTAGTGTGGAGAAATTTTAGATTGAGATATTGTTACATAGATTTTGGAATTTTGTGCATTCGTTTAGATTCAAAATTTACATTGAATGTCGGTTGTTAGGAGGAAAAGAAGGTGCTGTTGTTTTAGCCTTGTGTGTCTAAGTCGTAATCTAATTAGTCTTGTTGATCTTTTTTGCATCGGTTATGGTGATTTCAAATGATTTTAAGATGTCAATTATGTTGTACTTGTTGGAATTAATTGATTGGTACCAGATTGAGGTATCTTGTACAACGCCGTCTTAGGCCATGCCAGGGCCCTTTTGGAAAGTATATTTATTATGGTTAATTGATATAAATCAACCTAATTTTTTTGATGCAAATATGTTCTACAATGTCATTCACATCTTTACATTAAATATGAAAAATGAATTATTTATATTTACAAAGATATAGCACTTTCAATTATGTGTATCGCCCGTCACATAAGTTCTTTTTTTAATGCAAAAATAACGTAAGCGCCATAAAAACCAATAAGTCATAGAAAAAGATAGAAAACCCCTTTTTTGTTTTGTATTTTTCTTTTTATTTTCCAATAAAATCTCCTTCGAAACGAACTCTATACTAGTGATGCAACGAATATCAAGTTTTAGACAATCGCGAATGCGAAGTTCGGAAATTCTTCAAAATTGGCCTTCGTTTCATTGATGACGTTCGACGTGAAAAGTCAGTCGTCCGCCGAGTCATTTTTTTAAATTTGGAAATAATAAGAAGTCACTGGGGGTCAAATCTGGTGAATGGATGTTGTATCAATTAAAATTTTAATTCCATGATTTTGGCCATCGAAACTGGGCATGTGTACACGCATGCATTGTCAAACCCAATTTTTGCGAAAAATTGAAACCTCTTTACTGTGGCGTCAACTATTTCGCGCTTTTTTATTCGTTGATCATTCAAAATGAATAAGTGGATTTTATCAATTGTTTCTTGCATTAGACATCCCAAACGATGTTCATTTTTTGAGGATGTACATTTACCCAATTGTAAATAGTTGCCAACGCAGGACCAGATGTGCCATGAACTTCATCCAAGTCAGCTTTGATATCTTTCTGTTGATATTATTGAAACTTCAACAGCAGATTATTAATAGTTTAAAAAAAAAAAAAAAATAAATTGATTGATCGTCCAACGTACAATAATGGAAACTAAGGGTAGCCTTCGAATTAGGAATAAAAGCAAACGGATAAAGATTTGACAGATTGATTGAACCAATAAGAGTGCGTAATCATTTTGTTTGCGGTCTCTTGCACCGATCTTATCATTGATTTGATATTTTACAAACTCGCAACAAAGCCATGTTGATCATGATTGCGTATTTTATTTCATCTTCCACGTTTATTAAATGTATCAAAATTACGTATTTGTTACCAGCTCATAGTATGATGTCTGTCGATTCCATTTATAGTACGATAGAATCATTCACTCGAAGTCAAACAGTATGGGCAATATAGGCGTGCATTGATTGATCACTTTTCAAATATGCATAAGACATCTGTACGAACGCATTCAGTTGCTTGGCATAACTGAGTACCATTGAATGTCGTACTCAATTTTTTGGAACCACACACAATAAGAATGAATTCTAATTCATTTGAGAGAGCGTTGCCATAGCAAACGATCGCATTCAAAACGATTGGAACAAGAAGAGTGTGTAAAAGAAGCTAAAGAAAGAAAAGAACAAGAAAAACATTCATTGTATTCAGACTCACAACTCACAACTGTTGTTAGTTGCACACAAATTCTTCGAAATTGTTGTTGTGTGTCGGGGAGAGCAATTTATTTTGTGAGAGGAATTTGTGTGCAATTGTTGTTGTGAAATGTAGTCGGGGATGTAAATATGTTTGCATACCAACAAACAACGCAGTACAAAATAACATTAAATTTAATTCGGCACAACGTCTCGGCTGCACTCAGAATGCTCTTTTGAATTAATTCTAACAGATGTCTAATATGCATTGTACAAATTAATTATAAATGGAATATGAGAAACACAAGTTATTCATAATGTAATACAAAACTCATGAAAATATTTCAACAAATAATGAATAGGTTTGTGAATATAATCAAATCACATTCATTATAATGAATTTCTCTCATATACATTATCAGAGAGCAAATCAACATGTGAATGCAATGTTATTCATACTGCAGAAGTAAAATATAAGTGAAACTCAAAATCAATTCAAATGAATTTGATTGGAACAACTAACCATTTTATAATGAATGAATCAAAAGGGCTTTTGATTTATTTAATGCACCCCTCTCCTCTAAAGGACACCTAGCGAGTGGCCTAGAATTATTCGAAGCTCAAGAACCAATCCCTTCAGCTGTGAATGCATATGACTAAAATATTCAGATTTTTTAAATTGAAAATTGTTTTCTGATTTAGTTAAAACCAAAAAAGATTAAATTAAATTTGACCTTGCTACACTCCTCCTTGAAACTTAAGTACGGCTAATGAGCCAAGAAAAAACTATTTGCATTAATTTTAGCCAGACTGTTAGGTTAGGTTAGGTTTGCTTGGCTGATCAAGAGATCTCACATAGACCAATAATGGTCCTTTGTGTTGCCAAGAAGAAGTATGGAGACTTTTTAAATACTGTGTTTTATGCACTTCTTTGCGAGCTTTAATAAATTGCTACTTTTCTGATCCGCGATACTTTCCAAGGAGAGGAAAGATACAGATCCGAGATAGCTAAAGCGTGACTGTTAGACCGCAAACTTTATATTTTTCAGAACTAAAAATCTCATCTATTAAATTTAATGATTTGAAAGATCTTTGCGATAAGAACAGTATTCCAAACCATACAAACATATCATCAACAAATATTGGTGTGATAATTGTTAAGTATGAAACATGATTTCATAAAGTAATGACCATGAATAAGAGCAGTCATGCTCGTGTGCAGAAGGTTCTTAACTTCTAGACGAAACTTTTATTTGCAATTCAACTGTACAGTCTCTGATGATCCTACAAAAAAAGAGTGATACGTGTGCAGTGGATTCTTTTTCTTTCTGACTTATCTTTATAATCAGCATTTGGATTTTTTCTTTAGCGGCAGATTCTTACTGATCGAAACTATTGCGTTCAAAGATGCGTAAAGTTTTGTTGCAACATCCATGGTCATAGTTATATTCTGTAAACTTAAGCCTGTTTTATTCATAATTCCCAAAAAATCATTCCTCTCCATCCCGTTGGAAGAATAGTGTAGATTTTTTCTATTTTTTTTTTGCAATGAATTGAGATTCGTTTCTTGTTTCTCCTGGTTGATTAATATCACTTGCAAGCACTAAGTACATTAGCACGTGCATAGAGAGACATCAGAACTCTATTTGCACCCAAATGATCTGTCATAATTTCCCATCGTTTGTTCGAATCTAAAAAAAAATTTAACAATGTTTATGTGAACTGAAAGTATACTGCTGCTTAAGAAACACAGTCAACAACCTGAACAACCACAATGTGGTGTGGAATGTGCCGCACATGGGACAAAAATTGAGAATTAATATTTTTCTTTAATTTTGGACTGAGTGGGTAGTATGAGGAAATGTCAACATTTTGAATAGCTTTACTAGCTGACAAGGAATCTGTGGTAACTGCGCAGGCAGTACTAATACTACTAATACTAATTGTGATTTATATTCTAATCTCAATTTCTTATTTCTTCTTTTAGTTAACTAAATTACGTCTTGCTTTGGATAGTGAAACGGCAACCCATTCAGCATTGATTTCATCTACATCTACATCTATAACAGCAACATCTTCAGTAGCATCAGTGCCATCAACATCATCAACATCATCAACAGCATCATCATCATCACCATCACCATCACCATCACCAGATATTGCAAAGAAATCACAAACTAAAATATCACCAAATGTGGCACGTACCGAAGAACGTGTGCAAGCCTTAAGCGTCATAATGCTCTATCTGTGCACAGGATTACAACATGCACAGGGTATGGCATTTGAATAGATTTTCAAAAATAGCAAACGTTTTACCGTGTTTTTACGTGTTTATTTAAAATGTAAAATTCAATTCAATTTACAATAAATAAATCAAATTAAATTAAACAAAAATTATTTAATAAATTAAAAAAAATAAATGCAAATTTTAATAAACTCAAATTTAATTGTATTTTATTGTAAGTAATTTAGAGTATGTACACAGATTCACTTACTAGATGCCGACTGAAAAGTATACAAATAAAAATGCTAATAAAGTATATGTATGTTACTGAGCTTGGAGCCTATTGACGTCTTTTGAATCTTCGTAGAGATGAGATGGGTAACGTACCGGACTAATGTATTCGTATCTCTAAGATTTTGTTGTATGTATAGAGAATGTTAACACAACAAAAAACCTTTTTTTAATTAGAACATTAATTTAAAGGGGTGTTTGTATGGGAGGTAACCCCTAGTGGTCCGATTCGGCTGATTCCGAAAAGCGACAGCGTGTGGTATAAAGAAACCTATGAGCAAAATTTCAGCTCTCTAGCTCAAAAACTGAGGGACTAGTTTGCATACACACAGACAGACAGACGGACATGGCTAAATAAACTCGTCTCATCAAAAATATATATACTTTATGTGGTCTGCAATGTCTCCTTCTGTGTGTTACAAACTTCATGAAAAACTTATAATACTATTCAGAACCGTGAAAAGTATAAAAATGTATGCATAATACAATTGGAAATTACCAAGTTCTTGTAAAAAATTCTGTACCATAACGATATATTAATTCAATGAATTTATAAAGACAGTAGCGGATTTACAATTAAATCAACCGATTTCTCTTCTCTGTAGGCATATCTAATTCGAATTCTGTCGATGAAACCTCAACATCGGAAACGATAAGGCAGGTTTATATATACAACTGAATTCATTAAATGTATTCTCAGTCAGTCGCTTGCATTGAAATCGGGTACAGTGGATTATTTTTTTCCATTTTAATTGAAATGAAGTCAGTGCTTTTTATTTTAATCTCGATTTTAGTAACGAAGTCAATATCTAAAGCTGAACACTCTTGGTGTACTGCAAACGGTCAAAGAGGACAATGCGTTAAAGCTAAATATTGTAAAGAATATAATCAGAATATCGAGTTATATGGACGTATTAAACGATATTGGCCAAAAGAGATTTTTTCAGACTTAAAAGCTTCTATTTGCTATAAAAGTCGTAAGGGTTGTGTATGTGATAAATGATAACCACAATTTTTTAGAAATTAAATGTATCTATTTATTTCCAGTATAAAATATGTTGTGTTGATCGTGAACATAAAATATACAACAAAACTTTGACTGTGACAACAACACCAATGCCAATTAAACGTTATTTTAATGATGAAAAAGTTCTGTTGAAGCAATATGGTTGGATGGCACTATTAAAATATGATGCACCTAATCCATTTCGATGTGGTGGCAGTTTGATAACTGAACGTTATGTCCTAACTGCAGCACATTGTTTCGTGAATAAAGTCGCGTGAGTCACAACTAAATCTGCATTTTAATCTTCACTATAATAAAAGATATTTTTGATTATATTGTATATAGAATTGGTGTACGTTTAGGTGAACATGATTTAAGCAAAGATGAGGATTGTATTAAAAATAAAAATAATAGTCGAACATGCATCAAAGCTGTTGATTTTGGCATATACGAGTGGAAGTTTCATGAGCGATTTAACTTTGAAAGTCGTCAAAATGATATTGCGCTCATACGATTAGATCGGAATGTTGATTTTGGACGATATACACATATTAGGACAATCAGTTTGCCCATTACAAATTATACAACTACAGCAGAAAAGAGTTTAGACAATTTCATTGTCGCTGGTTGGGGTAAGACAGAAAACAAATGCTCATCAAATGTGCGACTAAGGACCATAGTTAAGAAGCAAGAACTCGATGTTTGTCGTGATTATACAAATCTTATGCTCGGCGAACAGCAAAAGTGCGCGGGTGGCAATGGAACAAGTGATACTTTCTATGGCGATTCTGGTGGACCAATGTTTAATATTGTGCAATATCACTTAGATGACTATCGTTATGTGCAATTTGGCATCATATCATTTGATGTTGCCAAATGCGGTGCCGACTTTAAAACCCCATCAGTGTATACAAATGTCATTTATTATTTAAATTGGATTGCAGAAAATATTTATTAAAAAATTAAAATATAAAACTAACAGCAAGATACTACCTACATGAAGTTACGTATATTAAGATCTGAACTCAGTGAAATGTTGATTTTCTATAAAGAAATGAGTATTGCATACTAAATTGATAAGTAACAATAAAGAAACACATATGCAAGAACTATTTATATACTTACGAGTATGAAGAGTCAACTTAGTTGTGATTATATTGTTAATAAAATATCTTATAACATTTCTTGGTAGTTTTTTAAAAAAGCACCATATAAAAAATATCAGTAATATATATTTTTATCTTTGCAATTGTTATTTGTTATTTGTTGTACTAAAGTAATCTCTCTCTGGTCATGAAAACTAACTACAGAAAGCAGCAGCAGAAGGCGTTTTTAAAGATAATGTAGCAAGTAACCAACGAACGAACTACATTAAAAAGATTTATGCAAACCAATTCCACAGAAAATTAAAGTAACCAAGCGGCAAAGGCCAGCAAACTGTGATTCTGACTTTCGCTATAATAAGCAGGAAGCACAGAGGCGTTTAGCAAGACAAGCAGCTAATATCAGCAGCAGCACTGGCTACAATATGAGCGATGATCGTTCAAATGCGTTAGATACATTGACCTTTGGCGTACACCTCTTCATGTTACATACGACTTTGGTTGCAATTTCAGCTTTTGGACAGAAGCAAGAAATGCGTCTAATATACGTGAATTTATGCGCAAAAAATGTTAAAAAATAATAGTTGGCGGCGGAAAACACACCCAACCACAACTTGGTTGGTGATGAATGCAATATTTTGAGGCATAAATTGTCTATCTCTCCCTCTCTCTCTCTCTCTGTGAACATAAATATGTAAGTCAGTTAGGTGTTAGTCCATTTAAGGGAAACAGGTGAGCATTTGAATTTGTAAGAAAAACCGAAAAAAAAATTCATATAAAGTTGTGTTATTAAATATTTCATGTGTTGTATTTCTGTGGAGGAAAAAATATGGAAATTTGTACTATGTTAAATAAAGTTAGCAACAAAGTTGCATTATTGAAGCCCCTTTAAAACTTTATTTGCCACACTGAAGTGTTCAAAGTTATTCATGTTGATGACTTACTCCATGAAGCTCAGGGACTGGTGGCCCCCAGAAAATACTAGTGTCACCCCTTACACACGCACAACCACGGATCCCTCAGAATTCATGAATGAAGGATAAATCTGATGCAATTTGAAGAGTTTCTTAATATCAGGCTTGAATTGAGTTAAAAGCAGACGTAATCAGCCTATTTCTTTTATTAGTTAGCAACTTTGCTACAGGAATGCTATCAGAAATCGTTGAACAACCGACCATAACTCATTATAGTTAGGGGATAGGGTTCTGAAGCCAAATTCTTGGTAGCCATTCTTGAACTTAATTTGAAATTTTTTCGTTTGTTGTCAATTCTATGAGTTTTTCTTCCATCTGCGGTGATCCTGCAGTGTTCCTAAATAGATCCTTAAAATGGATATTTTTCAAGTGTTAACAGTTAATAAATAACTCATTCACTATGCTACTGATAATTTAGGCAAGTTATATCTGCTGATATTTCTATTGTACATAAGCAGTTTAGCTACGAAAGCAGCAATGATATTTTAGGTTTAAATCAAGTTTAAGTTGTCGTCTTGAAGCTGAAGATTTACACCATTAAACAATGTAGACAGGTCTGAGAAGTATGCAATATCATCCTTTGATGTGATGAGGTTGCCGCGGAATTCTGTATTTTTTTGTTTTCCAGGAGCTATATCAAAGAGTCAAACAGTTTGAAAAATCGAGTCAGACATCTACCTTTTTGCTACTCAACGTACTTCTGTTCTCATCATTGGAAACGCAAAACTGTCTTATTAATCTGTCATTTAGTGAGCTGATCCTATTAGTTCGAGCAATGTGCTGGCATTCTGTACGTGTGAAATATTCTTTTTTTTTATATTATTTCATTAAGTTTTAAATATTGAGAAGTCTATGGTTTTCGTGGCAGGTCGATTCAAAGTCGGATTTTTGCAACTCCAGATTGCCTTAATGCAAGGAAAACATTTATTTAATTTTTATAAACAAAATAATATTAGTAGATTGGCCAAAAAATCATTCCCTTCTTCGACAATAGATAATGGGTATTTATGTACCTATATATTTGACTCGGTTGCGCACGGTGACTCTTTGACGCCCCAGGCAAATTCAAATTTTGTCGCCAAAAAAAAAAGCGAACACAAATTCGAGTAAATAAAAGTCGTTAAAATTTCCATATATAACGGCACACGTTAAGGTGAGTGGATCATCGGAGTGTGACATTGTGTAGCAAGGGGTGGAGAAGTCAAAAGCTTCGTGACTTTTAATGATCTAAAGTATTAAAAAGCAAAACTTTAACTGTAAACGAACAATTTAAAAATATTACAAATTCTTTCTGTAGGCTTTGTAACCTATCTAGAGCCCTAATAGAAACCCTTACAGATGAACATTAAAAGATAGGAGAAATTAAGTTAACACTACACTATTATCGTAAATTTGTGACAACAGATACCACATTGGATATTGAAACCAGGCTAAGATATTGAAAAACCGATGCTATGCCAAAGATCTTATACTCTTCACGCTCCTGTGAATGAGCATGCAGAAATATTATACCAATGATTTGACTTACGTTTAGGGTAGAGTCATAACTTATACTAATTATAATACACATGTGGATGGCGCATAGCCATGATGTATTGTGCAGAATCATGATATTCCAAATTTCAGTTCGATAAGACAAAAAACAAAAAAGTTTATCCAAAAATAATATTAATTTGAAGTTGGGTTTCCTAGTGCTACGATGATACCCACAATAGTGCAGCGTATGGTAAAAAGAATGTATGTGTAAAATTTTAGTTCTCTAGTTCAAACACTGAGGGACTAGTTTGCATACATATAGACGGACAGACGGATATGACTAAATCAACTCATCTCATCGAACTGATCAAAAGTATATATACTTTATGGAGTCTTTAAGGATTCCTTCTGTTAGTTACAACCTTCGTGACAAACTTAAAATACTATTCAATCCCGGAATAGTATAAAAAGGTGATATACAAGATGTTGGCAGTGATTTCGATGATGATTTATTACAATTGTAGATTTTGCTGATGCAGAAAAGAAAAAAAGTGATAATCATAAGGAAACGCGATCACCCAAAATACTTGAGCGGATAAGCTTCGAATGTAAACATAAATGTGTAAAGCGATAAAGAGGAAATTTGCTCATTTAAAAAAAAAAAAAAAATTATTTTTTCGGTAAGAAACGTTTGATAATTGATAATTTAAAAACCAAAATTTTGGAAAGAAACAAAAGAAATAACAATTTTCTTAAATAGAATTTACATCAAAAAAAATAAAATACAATATGAAAAAAGGAATGAATACAAATTTTAACAAACTTTTACTTCAACTCCCCCTAATAAAATAATTTTGGAAAAACGTTAGATTATGTTGAAAAATTGCAAACAATAAATAAAACTTGTATTAAAAAAATAAGAATAAAATAAAGAAAATGGAATACAATAGGTAAGTAAGACTAAAAACCAACAAAAGTTACACTCACAGTATTGCAGAACGTGACCTTTAAAATATAATAATTAAATTGAAATAAATTTAAAAAACCGGAAAAGAAACATTAATGTGTTCACTATAAATTATAGAAGGGAAAATAAAAAAAAAAAAAAAAAAAATTAAGAGAAACGTGGCAATCAATGATTACAAATAAAAAATATAAAATTATAAGTCCCTAGAAAATTGATCAGCTATTCATGGTATATGTGATTTTTGTTAAGAATTATTTGAGAGTTAGTAAATTTCAAGAAAATCCAGAAAGAATGTTACCTACTCTGTCTGTGTCATGTGTAGATGACGTCATATATACCTAATATATTGGTGTATTGAGCATACATATCGGGAACTACAGTAATTCTAAGATCTTGAAATTTGGTTAGTGAATATGGATTAGGCACTCATAGTTCGTTAAGACAAAAAACAAAAATGTTGTTCTAATAAGAACATTAATTGAAATTTGGATTTGTTTAGGAAGTTGTCCGATTCGGCTGGTTACGACAAATGTATAGCGTCTGTAAACTTCTTGCAATTTCAGCTGTCTAGCCCAAAAATTGAGGGACTAGGTTTCTTACATACAGACGGAAAGACGGGCATGACGTGATCAACTCGTCTCATAGAGCTGATCAAGAATATATATACTTTATGGGGTCTCAGATGTCTCCTTCTGTGCGATACAAACTTACAATACTATTTACTCCCGTGAAAAATATAAAAATCAGCAAAAGAAAGCATTCAGAAGAAAAGAATTTTCACAATTTTGACGTAAATACATCTTTGTTTTTTACCGTTTTCAACGCCCCTTCCCACTTGATAACATAAGCGCGCAAAGACGAATTTCCTCCAAAAGGCATTATCGCTACCTCTATTTTCAGAATAAATAATTTGAAGTTACGGCTTTTGAGTCACGAGATAATATGTGGTCTAACGTGAAAAATATTACTAAATTTTTATACGAGAATAAGAATAAAGTGCGGAAAAAGGTAAGGTATAAAATTTGTGTTAAAATTGAAAACTAACATAATATTTTTTTAGTAGTAGTAGTAGTAGTACTTCTTTTTATTAATTTTTTCGTATATACATAGGTACAGATTAAAATTAACTTAATTTAAACATTTTTGGAATAAAGAAAAAAAGAACGAGGGGTGATTTTACAGCATGGCTGTTAGCCGTTAGATGAATTCTGATATTAGAAAGGTTCTATAGTTTAATATTGTAGATATATAGCTTCCTAGAGTCTTCCAACTGATTTCATGGTCACCATTTAATATTTGTATCAGCTCATTTTCCTCAATTGAATTTTTTTTAAAATGTAACACCCTTAATTCGTTTAACACAGGGCATCTTGATATGAAGTGCGTCAGTGCTTCCTGCTCATTCCTGTTGCATAGCGTAAAAATGGTTGACATATCTGGCGTGAAACGATTTGCACTCAGTGGTAATATGTCGCAGCGTGCTTTCATTATTATCGTTATTTCACGTTGAGTTAGGTTGGCTTTTAAATATTTTTCTCCAGCTGCTGGAGAATATTTGTAATATAATATTAGTTTTAAAGGCGACAAAATTCCATTTGGACTTATAGTATACAATTATGGGGAACAACTAAGCACTCAAATACAATGCTAGTACAAAGGTAGCAATCAAAAATTATCCGGACATTTAATACCAATAATAATAAAGGACATCCGAAATATTAGCAGAAGACACCAAACGATAATAGCTGTACACGAAAACGCAGATATTAACAATCTACCCACCCCGGAACTAACTAAAACAAGAGAGATGTGCCCAGCTGGCAATAGACAAGGTGGGGTTGTTGATTTAATAATTTAAAAATCCACCAAAATTTTACATCACCGTCAAAATTCTAAAATTGCTCACAACCAAACAACAAAACTAACATACGAGATCTGTGAAAAAAGTAGGTATCGCGAATTTTGAATTTACGTGGGCTACGTATATTCGATTTTCGATTTTTTTGTGGCGTTATGTTGGTATTTTGACTGTTTAGTTAATTTTTGACAGCTGTTTTGCTTGGACGTGTTTCGGCTCGTCTTTAATTTTTGCATTTTTTGGTCTTGGCTCATCCGTCAGCTTCTATTGGGTTGAGTGAGCTTTTGTTTCCACGCCATAACCATAAGCCCATGATTCGTTACGAGTTCAAGTCCAACAGCTCCTGAGCACTGTTAACGCGATGATGTTTTTTGGTAAAAATTGAGTAATTTTGGCACGAATTTCCCGGCAACCCGTCACATGCCCAAATCATTGCTTAAAATCGAATGGCACGAGCCAATCGATATATTTAGGTCCTCAGCAACTTCTCTATCGATGATTCGACGATTGGTCAATACTATTATTTTCGTTTTATCAATGTTTTCGTCTGTTGTTGACGTGCTCGAGCATCCGCCACGCTCTTCGTCATTCACATCTTCTCGGCCTGGTTAGCATGTTCATCTGGAACTGGAATTGAACTTTGTATTAGTGATGTTGCGGGATATTCGTATTCGTAAAAATCCATGCAAAAATTAACTTCAGAAAAAACACATTAATTTCTTATGCTCTTTGTTAGAAACTAACTGTGCCCACGACTTCGTATGCGTGGTATTTGAAATATGTTTGTAATAGCGTGTGTTTTGTTAACTTTTTTCCTAATTACCAGATGTTTAATGTTGGCGCGCAGCAAAAGAGGAAAACATTCGAACATCAGCCAAAAAGTAGGCAACAGAATTAAAAATATGAATTTCTTTAAACGCTAAATGTTACATAAAGCTTGCTACAATACACCAGTCAAAACCGCATTCAAATAGGTTAAGCCGTTTCTGAGATTAGCGTGCACAAACAGAAAAAGGCTTACGATTATATATATAGATTTTTTTTTGTAATTTAAGCTAGTCTTGCAATTACACCTGCAACTAGCCTTCACTTTAAGATTTGTTATAAAAAATACTCAACTTCTTATTGGAAATTATAAAACAAAAAATAAACGAGTATATTCGCTAAAAATTGATATTCGTTACGTCACTACTTTGTATGGTACTATATATATATATATATATATCAATCATGAGCGGTTCTTTCAGCTATAGCCACTGTTGCCACTGGAAAAAAACAGAATGCGCCAAAAAATAAACAAAAAAGAGACAATTTCACTAAGAAAAAACCAAATATTCGCTTCTTCTTCCCAAAATAAAGATATGTCCTTTTTTTTTTAACTTAGCGGCAGTTAACTTTAACATGGCCCATTGTGAAATAATTCATCCGGATCTGATTCACACAAATACTGAAAATTTTTAATTAAAGGCATTATTTCAGGCTCTTTGCTGTTGTGATCATATTAATAGACTTAATCGTTAAAAAAGGGTAACTAAAATTGAAAATTATTTTTTGCTTTGTAAGCGTATTGTTCGAGAACGACTTGCCTGAAAATTCATCGGAAAAGTTGGAAATTTTAACTTTTTGTATTAAAATCTGAATAAACACAAGAAAATTCCTTCTTTCTAAGCGTATTGCATGAGAACATCTTGCCTTTTTTTTCTGATATTTCTTTTCTGGTCTGCGTTATGGGCCACTAAGAAGAATATGAAAAGAAAGTTTTTGGAAATTCCCTAGAAAAATTGAAAATTTGGAATTTTTATACAATATTAACATATGAATAAATATAACTGCTAAACATAACAACAAAAAACGTTTTCACGCAAAAACAATTACGGCAGTGTAGCGATACTACTTGCCCAGACTTTTTCTAAGCTTTTGCTTTCCATGGATTTTGTTGGTGGGCTTTAGGTCCAATGAATATTTTAAGAATATAATTTAAAAAGTATAAGTGTATTTTGGTTTATATTGTTGACTTCTAGGGACTGAGCCAAGAAAAATAATTGGAGTGAATCCCATTGTTCAAGAATTCGCCCAATAACTTTTTCTAAGGACAGCCATCTTGTCATGGCTATTCCCAAAATTTATGTGACTTTACTTAAGCCAATCATAAGCAAAAAAGAACCAATTCCAATAAAAAAGAGCAAGTGCGCCAACAGGAAAAAAAAAATCTAGTTTTGGCGCAAAAACGCCAATTGTGGCAACTGTGGCTATAACACCTTCTCCATACACAATACAAATGTCGTGACCCCCAAGTAGCTTTTGCGGTCTTAGAACCTTGATTAAAAACAAAAAAGAAGGAGGTGTCAAAAATGTTATTTTTCTCAACTTGACATTTCATTTTAATAAACTAAAAATGAACATAAATTAACTCAAATAAGAAAAAACAAAATATAGATAGATTCCGGTAGAACAAAATATCCTCTTTCGCATAATTTAAAACATTTAATGATATGTGAAATGTTAAAATTAGAAAAATAAAATACCAAATTTTCTCTTTTTGTTAATTATTATCATAAAAATTATATATTTTGAAGTTCTTAAAACATACGACATCATATCTTATTTCATATGTATATGGATTGGATTCTTATTGGAAAAGTCATATAATTTTTTCATCTGAAAGCCAATCAGTTTGCCATTTGAATAGTATTATATATAAGACATAGTATGTACCTATTTCGTTGTGTGTAGGGTATAAATTTTGATTTCAATCTCGTATATGTATGCAATAATTTTGATATTGGGAAAATTTTGTTGATTCTTGTGTGTTTTCATGATGTGTTGCCGAATTGCGTATTAAAATTACAAAAAGTTTCTTACTCTTTTGACCGCGTAAGCTTCTGATGCCGTGTGTGAATGAACCAAATGACTGAGCTTTTTTTTTGACCGATTTAAGAGAGCACATGGAAATTATAGGAAAATCTGATCTCATATTAGAAATGCGCAAATGTCTTCAAAGAAAGCTGCATGCATTGATATTAAAAGAGTCATTGCGAATAAACAAAGAGAGTATCTAGATACTCTATATCTTTACACATATATATAAGAATTAATCTAAGTTTATGTAGGTATGAGTGAAATGAGAGTAAAGGAATAAATGAATGAATGAATGAGCGAATGAGTGCATGCATGCAAATACGAAACGAAAGTAAACGTCAAGAGAGAAAGAAAATGCTTTGTTTTTGTTTGACTTTTGCGTTTTTCTTTCTTCTTCCGTAATATAAAAACAGCAAAATTGAAAATCGTCGCATCAATAATTTTTCGAAAACAGAATACGCGGTATTACTTAAGTGTCAAATGAAGTATATTTAAGAAATTTAAATAAAAATTATACCAAAATCATCAAAATCCAAATATATATAATCAAAGCAAAATAATCCACTAAATTTTACAACGAAATACAAGTTAAAAAGAATTGAATATTTTAATTTACGCACAAAGCTAATTTGCAAAATAAAATATATAAAAAAATTAAATTGAAAGAAAACTGTCCAAAGTGAAAGTGCAAAATACATTTTTGTTCATCATTATTTTTTTTTTTGGTATTGCAAAGATACTAAGATCAGTTTGGTGTTAAAAGAAAAAAACAAAAATTTGAAGGCATAGTTGTTGTTGTTCGAGAAATCGCAATTCAAGATGCGTCCTTTTGGAAATGATATAACAAATGCAGCCAACAATGGCAATCCTAATGCTAATGGTGGAAACAGTGCTAATAACGGAAATAACCATAACAATAACAACAATAATGGTGGTGGCATAGGCATCAGCAACGATGATGTTGGCAACCGTATTAACGACGCCATTGGTAATGATGGTGGCGTTGATGGTACTGAAACTGGTGGTAATAATAACAGCAACATACTAGATAATAATCATCAGCCAATTGTTGGTCCAAATGGCATTATACCAGTTGAAATTGATAGCCGTATACCACCACATATTGCTCGCATTGGTGGCATTGTTACCTTTTCACCAGTTGCCGGACATGGCGTTATACGAGTTGTGCGTCGCTGTGATGATGCCAAAGAAAATAATATGCTTGGTAAGTACTTAGTACGATTGCATGCGAGTTCACACAGAAGCCTTGTGATGTCAGATAATAATTGAAGAAAGTAAATTGGTTGGGGGGCTTGGGTAATTAAATGCAAAACCAACTTAAGGAGTCCTCGAACAAAGCCAGGTCCCCCAGTGGATACGAGTATATTGCCAAGCTACCCAACATATCAAAGAACGGTTTCGCGAAAAAACCGGATTTGTTTATCAAGAAGAGCAGGGTAGTCACACAGAAGGTCTTGAATACTCTTCGATTCCTCCTCATCTTCACAACTACTATCTTCGAAGATATGTATCTTTAATTCGATTCGGTCTCTTAGTCATATTGCTTTGTTAGGTTTCCTTAGGGCGCGTTGGTATTTAATTATTTTAAAATTTGTATGTACACCGGAACATGTTTAAAAGTATTTCTCATTCAATGGAGCTACTTGTCAGGAATTTTTGGCACATGAGTTGTGAATCACTGCTTTAAGTTAACAAATAACTAAAGATTCCAGATTCCAGGTAGTTGAATTCTATTAGAATTGTTCCTTTTTATAGGATCTATAAAATTTAACAAAACATTGTAGAAATCATTAAAATTAAGGAAATGCATGAATATTCTTTTTTATAACCCACTTACCATAGAAGCACATAGTGTATATAGTATATTCCATGGATACACCATACATTAGTTGATCTCTTGTTTTTATCTACAATATATTGATTTTATAGTTTTTTGTTTATATTGCCAACCTTGTGATTTGAACGTTGAATCATCAGTATTTGCATTTCTTCGATGTTTGTCTTCGATACTCGTGAATCAGAAAAATAATATGTAAATTGCATGTAAGAGATTCCTTTGAATACGAGTATGTGAAATAAAATTGCCATTAAAAAGAAGAGAGAGCCTGTTTCAGCTCCAGAAATTCATTTTGTCAATAATAATGAACATCACTTGGTTACATATAGTATGATTAAATGATCTTGATTAGTAATAGATTGAATTTTTTAACCCATGAGCTGCCTTAATGTGTGATTCACTTTCAAGTCTTTTGAGTTTTGGTGAAAATTAAATCATTTTACAAAAACGAGTAGTACAACTATGATAGTTAAGTTTTTACTGGGCAAATGGACTTGAATAAAAAACGAATTTATCAATCTATTTATGTATATATGATAGTTTAGTTCATTAAAATAATTTATCAATATACAATACAAATTTTCTAAGGGAATTTGAAGTAAATATGTATGTTGGATTGGCCACCTGAAAGCCCCGATTTAAATGTTATTGAGAATGTATGGGCTTATAAAAAAAAAGGAAGACCATATTTAACAAGAACGCACGAGGAGACAAATGCGAAAATCAAAAGCCTTTGGAATGACATTTCTTTGCAAATCCTCCAAAATTTTTTGAAACCAATACCAAGAAGATTGCAGAAACTTACAAATACCAAAGGAGAGTTCGTTATTAGACCATATTTTCCGATTAACAATATTTTGTAAAAAACTTTTTTCTCCATACATTTTTGAAAAATTATTATTATTAATTTCAGAACTATAATTTTGAATTGAACTTATATATGTATGTTTTATTGCATTCTTACTTTTATACTATTATCAGGTTTTTTTTTTTAGATTTTTTCTATCATTAAAAAGAAAGATATATATAAACAAAAATGTGCGATTTTTTTCTCTGTCAAAATACTTTTTTCGGCAGATTGATAATGATAAAAAAATAGTGTTTTGTTGTGCATATACAAGTACATCTTTGATAGGAACTTGTTCAGGGTTCTTATTAAAAAATTCACAAGTATTTCTAGATAAATGATACTTAGTTCCAAATATTTCTAATGGATCTTATCATAAGCGTCCATAAATTGCATACATTTTTTGTCATTTCAACCGACTTCTCGCCAACATCTGTTTAGCAAATACTGTCTATTAATATTGTACTTAGGTGATTACATGATTCCTTAAATTCTTATATTTTAAGTAATATTCCAAGGATTAATAAAGATAACTCGTAATGATATACTACAATATTTGAAATAAAATAATCTTTCAAGCAAATATGAAGATTTTTCATGGAGCAATTAAGAAATGGAACAAAAAGAATCTGGAGACACTTTACTATATGTATTTTATCCTTTATTAAACACTATTTTTCACGAAACATAGAACATCAAGAGCCCTGAGTAGCGTTTAATAAAATTAAAAAAAGATAAAATCTTTTAATCCAATGGGGTAAAAATCCTCCACACCATTTTCCTAAGTAATCATTTAGGTTATTATTCAATATTTCTTAGCATTCCTCTAGAACAGGATAGGGATAGAGAAGCTATGCCTGGCTTAGCCTGCTCATTGCTTACTTTTTCGATTTTATTAGCTTGTGAGACTCTATCAATAGCCTAGACTACCAGCGACATCGCTCACAAGAAGGCAAACCATCAAGATGGAATTGCATATGGAAATAAAAATGCCCTTTCAGTTAAGTTTTGTCATTATAGAGACAATGACCTACTTTATGATGAAGGATTTCTTTTGTTTGTAAACAAAATCATTTTTTATTATTGCAACAACACAAACAAACTTGTTATTGTTTTGCAGAAAGTTTTCCACATTTTTCCATAAATATGTAAACAAATCAACGCATTTTCTTTGCTATTTTTCTTTTTCATTATTATTATTGTTTTGTTGTTCTTGCATTTGTTTTCTTGTTGAAAATGTAAATCATTTAATACGCAGCAACTGCGCGTTGAAACACTTTTCTTTTCTTTTCTTTGCATTTATATTATAGAAGTATCTTTCTTTCGTTTTATTATTTTTTGTTTTCATTTTTATTGTAATATACTTACCTTTAATTTTTCTTTATGTTTTATTATAATATTTATTTTATTTTTGTTGTTTTTCTTCTGTTTTACATATTTATTCCGTATGAGGAAAATAAGAAAAACTTGGCAATTTACCAATATTTTCAGTTTATGCGCACCTTTTCCTGAGTTGATTTTTATTATTAATTTTAATTTTTCTTCTTAATAATTTAATTATTCGCATTAAGAGGGAAATAGACACACAGAGAGAGAAATATAATAGAAAAAAATATATGTATCCACAACAAAAACAGTAAAATAGAATTAATTACAACTAGGCAAATGCATCTAAAGGCAACAAAAATAAAATCGAATTTGAACAAAACGATGACTGGATGATTTCTTTCTTTTTGAATTTCCCGGAAAGTACTATAAGTCTTGGAGGGGGTCTATTATAGTACACTTACTATACAGCATACATACTTATACACCATATATCTCGTTCTCTCTTTGTCGATTTTGACATTGCTCCCTCTTTGTCTTGATCTCATTTTGTCTATTTAGTACATGTACATACATATGTATCTTAGCAGTTGAATAACCTTTTTGGTTCGATTTGCCAAGATTTCGTCATTGAATTACTCCAAGTCAATGAATGATATAGTACTTTTATATACAATAAGTGTAAACTTATAAACTGAAAGGGGGGTGCATAAGAAAAGATCTTTTAGTTAAGGTTAACCTCTTGAAAAAAAAAATATATATATATGCATGTACGTGTATGTTTCTTTTAATTAAGACAAATTGTCTGAATTCTAGAAATGCTAACGCCTGTGCACAGATTTATCGAAATAACGGATATGCATATATGTACCATATAGGTGGATAGATAAAATGAATAGTGTGATAGACTCACACATTCATATTATTGTCTTTTCACTGAAATTTATTTTTATAATGCGACGCACTTTTGCAAATATTTCCCAAGTCATTGCCTGTTTCAATACAATAAATTTGCAAAAAAAGAAAAGAAATGTAGATTTAAATAGAAATAGAATTTAATGGAGACATTTTATGATATCCAAGGAAAACCCAATTAGAGTTCTAAGTATATTCTATCTAAAAACAACAAAAAACTGGGTTTGAATCATGAAACTGGTTAAAATCCCAAAACCATGTCATAAATTCATCATTCCTTTCATGATGAAAACATAATCAAATGATTACAGCAGTAGGTAAGTCTTCCCATGAAGAGAAATATAACGTACATACTTCAAGATAAGCCACGATTACAAATGAAGTGCAATTATGGAAATCTTAGTTATTTGTGGGACAAAATTTTAAAATTCTTATTATGAAAACTTTGCTTATTTTGCAAAAATTTACGAATTTGATTTAATATAAATATTTATAACAAGCTTATAGATCAGTGATTCTTTGTTCATTTTTGACCAGTTCCTCATTGAGCCATTTAGTGTAATTATCGAGATTTTTAACTAAATTCTTGTGAAGTTCTAAGAATTAGTTATGATTGAGTATTCAACAAGACCTTTAAACTTCTAGTACTCTTCAATTATAGATTGCAGTTCCCACTAGAATGCGGCTTTTTTCAAGAATCAAATATATACATCATTTGAGAATAACTATAATAAATTTTTGTATTTAAATGAAATACATAAGTCACTCTGGTGAGGTGGGTAATCATCCAATGTGTCAACAGTAATTTCCGGTAGAATATGTTGTTGTGACCCTGTGTTTTTATTTCCTAATGTCACTTTGCACTTAGTGACTTCCGGACACCGATGATTGGCTTTTTCCATCATGATAATGATGGTGTTGCTCATCCATGAAATTTTTACTGTTTCAAGCAGCGATCATTAACCACGTACTAAGCTTTTGGCCTATCTGGGAATTGAGGTGCTTCCTGTAAGTAAATACAATAATTCAATACATAAGTACATACTTAACATTTAGTACTTATAGTATAGACGTTTAGTTGTTGTTCAGGTGTAGGCACGACTACTTTTGGTTCAAGGAGGATGAAGGCACTTAACCTTTTCCCCTCAGTACGCCCGTGAAAATGATCCATATAATAAATACTTATTAATTTTTTCCGAGAAAAACTTCTGTTTGATTAAATTTAATAATCTTCTTTTCAAATGTGTCAAAATTACTGCAAAATGCGCGGTTCACTCGGATAACAGCTGATTTGTTTCAGTTTCATTCTATTTCTGTGACCAAATGAATTTTGATTTCGAACGGAAATTGTTGCTCATAGTATTTTGTGTTGCTTTCTCTCTTGGCGAGTTTTTTTTTTCGATTGATCATTTCTTTTATTTATTTTACCATAAAAACCAAAAGTGATAAATCTTTAAAATAAGATAAGTTCATTGAAACACGTGTCAATTTTGTTTGTTTGTGTTATTTTTTATTTTTGTGTTAAATCAAAGTGTTTGTCATTTCTTGTCATTTTGGTTTGTTTGATTTTCAATTTGATTATAAATAAATTACACAAAAATGGCTCATTTGGTTGTACAAGTTATTGAACGTTGTGAAAAGGCGGAAGAAGATCAAAATTTAGGTAAGAAAGATAATAGTTACATTGAAATATTTTATTAAATTTACCAAGTTGAAAGAAAATTCCATTCAATTATTACCAAATTTGGTTACAAATAAGAAGAATATGAAATATGTATGTATAAGAAGTAATGGGTGTTTCATTTCTCATATGTTTCATTAATAAAGATCAGCTGATGACGAATGAAACAATGATAAATGAAACGATAACAGCGAATTGAGTTTTGTATATCGTTCGCAGTTGACAGTTGAGTTCCCCTTCAGTTGATCAATTAATAAAATTAGTGAATGTATATGTTTTTCCTTAACAGTTGTTTTTATGTCTTCTTGTGACAGAAATACAATAATAGTTGTGCTAGCGTTAGTCGGCAGCGTATAAATTTATAAAAATATACTGAGGTCATCAATGAGACGTACAGATCTGATCACCAGTTACTTGATACGCAAGACAATTATTGTTTTTTTTTTCTTCATACTTTTAAGTTCTGACCCAACATGCTGATCCTACTTGTAAATATGTATGTTACTGAATTCATATGTATATTTATTCCGCATTAAAAGATTGCTGTTATGCTTTTTTTCCTTTTTGGTTCTTAATATGTATAGAACGTAGCCATCGCATTTGGTATCTTAAAGAATCTTTCTACGGTTTAGCCTGAGTAAATCTTTATCATCCTTGCGATGCCTGAATTTATTATTAGCTGGATCTTTGAAGAATGGCTTCCTGAAAAAAGAGGCCGTGTATCAATTTAAAGAGAAAAATTTAGAAAGTACAAAAGCCAAAACCGAATTACCAATTTTTTTTTTAAGTTTTTTTATTTATTATTTAAATAAGATATTTTTTTAATGTTTCTCGTATATTAGAGTCTTGATAATTAATAGTTTAAGTATTAATTTTGAGATAGATCCTTTCACCTTTCTATTCCATCCCTCATATTTCTGAAGCAGCCTGATTACTGAAACTAAAAAGAAAGTAAAGAAAAAAAAATATTCTGTGGAAGACCAAAAACATCTTGGAGACGTACCAATACCAACTGGAACATTTTGAAGCTTATCGCACAAAATCGAAATGAATTTAACACTTTGGTTCGGGCCTTACGCTCCAACCAGAGTTAAAAGTGATTCTCAAACCACGTGACGCGGATCTTTAGTGTACCAGGAGATTCCTGCAAAATTCAGCAGTAATCTAAAAATCGATATTATTTTTTATTTCTTTATAATAATATGAAGAGCCCTGAGAGTCGGGCGTTCATCGAAATTTTTAAATTATTATAAATGTACCGTGATGAAAGATATGTTGACTACCACTGAGTTTCATTCATAGCATTTTACAAAATAAAGTCTCAATACTTGACAAAACTATTTGAAATGGCAATCAACTTATTATATGTCAAGAAATTAGAACGTTTGTGGATATATTTGGTATAGTTAATTAACAAGGTTATGTAAACTTAACACCACTAAGTTCACTTAAGTAAATTGTTTGTATAGGTACAATATACTATAAGAGATAACAGTTATGTAATTACAGTTAGATGAAAGACTATTAAATCTACGCAAAAGCAGTTGAAAGGCTCGTTTCAAGAATACACATGAGTCGTTTTCATAGTATGCACAGTGTGTTTCCCGACTGCCGACACTACTTATTGTGAGTTTGTGCTGGGCTCTAATACATACATATGTACTAGACTTGAGCAATCGCTCATTCACATTGCCAACAAAAGTTGTAATACATGAATGTAAATTCAATATTAGTGTATACAATGAAAATTGTATGTTGTATATGTCTTCCGATAAGAAACGTTGTATATGTGTTTGCTATATGCAGTCTGAAAGTGATGGAATGTGTATTGTGCCTTCACATTCGAAAATTTGAATTCAAACAATGAGTATAGCAAAAAATATTGTGTTGGCATGAGTATAGTGGCATACAAGTGTTAAGTCAGATGACGTTTTTCTCAGTCGAATGTATGCTTGTGTATACAACATCCACATTATAAAAACGAATTACAACATGCAGTCACATTTTAGAGTGAATCATTCAAAAGCCAATTTGAATTCATCCACGCTCCCTACCAGTATGTACATATGTATTGTAGCAGTTCTATTTAAGTACACATGCCTGTGCAAATATCTTAGACCACATAATTTATCTCCTTCATGATAAAAATAAAAAAATGCAATTGTATTTTAGAAATAACAAAAAACATTTTATTGAAAAAATGCTTGGCATAGAAACAGAAATCATTCTTATGAATGATGATAATGTTAAGTTAGAATAACTTTGTCCATCGTAGATGTTTTTGCAATGCTTACTTACGAAACACCAATTAATTATCAGTTGTTCGCTTTATAAGTTCATTTAAGTTTTACGAAATACATTATCATTGCCACTGACTACCCAACTGCGATAAAAGGTTACAAAATTCTTTCCTTTTTAAATTCATTTTTAAATATGCTCCATCGTCATAAAAGAAATAATTCTTGTTTAGAACCTCCTATATAAAAATTGGTTGACTTTTTTGTTTACTCTTTTAGATGTTCAACTCAGTGGGTATTGTATTATTCGACCAATCAGGCCATATATGCATTGTATATATGTATATACTTCTGACTTTTTAAAAGTTTTAGTTAGAAAAACTTGTGCAAGTATTAAGTTATTCAAATGAAACTATAAAAAATGTGCCACATAATAACAGTTACATATGTAATTATGTTTGAAATTTGGCTAGTCGAACAAATACTTTATATAGTTGCCTTTAAATCCTTTGAGCTCTTATGAGTTTTCAGATGAAAATATTTTGTATACGATATATCTAAAAAAAAACTTAACAATTGGTTTAAAATGACAATCAAAAAAACTGAAAAGATAGCATTAAAAATTATCATTTCAATTACCATAATGTAGCTTAATCATCTGGTGCTGAGTTACATGTATATACCAGCTTCAAAGACCTGTTCTCGTTATTTTTTTTGAATTAACATGACTTTTTTATTCTTTATAGATTTATCGGAATGTGAACTGATGACAATACCAGATGCAGTCTATCATTTAATGCGTAACACAGAATTAAAGACTTGTAATTTGAGTGGAAATGTCTTAAAGAAAATTGCTCCAAAATTTGCCATTAAATTCAATTTGATCACAGGTATGCGAATGTTTGGATTTTGAAATCATTTACTATAAGCATAATTTATATTTTTTTACAGACTTGAATTTGTCACATAATCAAATATCAAGACTGCCAGATGAACTTGCAGATCTTCCTGCTTTATCGCATCTTAATATATCTCACAATAGTTTTATTGTTCTGCCAAGTGTTGTTTTCAAAATGCCAAAACTACGTGAATTAGATGCAAGAAATAATGCAATTTTGGGTAAGTACACACCATAGAGATAATATTAAAATCTTGTTGAATATTGCTATTGCACTATGTAAATGTATTATATGCCATAAATATTATCAAGTATTAAAAATGATTTTTGTTTTATTTTTTATTTCAGAAATTGATACAGATGAAAACATTAAAAGTGATTGTCTTGAAGTGGTTGATCTACGTAACAATCCATTAAGAAAAGTTTGTCGCAAGCTCTTAAAAGATTTCGTATCAAACTTCCGTATTGAAGTCTCTGAAGAGGTAGACAGCGATGACGATTATTGGTAGATAGGCTATTGATTGGTTGTTGAGCTCATTCACTCACTGTGAACAATATGCAATGCACATCTCTTTTTTTTTTCGATAATAATTTATTTATTTTTTTAATTTATAAATTATACTTAAGTGTTAATACTACTTACATTTTGTGATTCGTCTGAGAGCATAATATTTAAATTTTTTTTGTATTTTTTTTTACTTATTTATCTATAATAAAATATCTTAGTTCCTAAGGTAAACCAAAGATTATGTTTATACAAAAAAGGAAAGTCATAGATAATAATTTACCTTTTTTTTTAAATTGTAAATAAATTTTTTTTAAAAATTTAAAAATTGAACACATATGTGTACATCAATGAGAAAAGAAAACACAATATTTATTTTTTAATTTAATGTTAATCAATTAATTGGTTGGTTGCTTGGTTACCGTGGCTGACTCGTATAGTCCACTACGAGCCTCAATCAGCACTAGGGTGCCGAACGCAATCAGTATTACCGTCGAATTAGGTATTTAAGAAGATCACCCGGACATGTGACTGAATAGTCTGAGAGGTTGTCAATGATGTATTTGAGCAGAAACTTATTTCTAGTCTTTGCCACTGCTGGGCATTGACATAGAAAGTGAGTGAGTGACTCCTCTTCCTCTACGTTTCCACAGCTTCTACAATGGCTTCTGAACGGAATATCCAGTGACCATTAAAAATAGCTGTGAACCTTGCGTTATCAGAGCGTCTTCTATTGATGAGTCTAAGCGACCTATTTTAGTTGTAACTAGGCCATGTAGCACGTGCCACTCTGCAAGATTCATGATCTTTTCACCGTTTGTTTGCCTGCTGACGGAGATGCAGGAAGTTGCTCCTCTTGACGACTGCCAAGTGAATCGATATCTGATCCACTAAAGACATATCAAGGGATGCCCCAAAACAAGCTAATTCGTCAGCCTTCTCATTTCCCTCAATGTTCCTATGGCCGGGAACCCATAAGAGAGTGATATCAGCTCTACGACTTAGCTCGCTTATCGCCGACATGCATTCCTTTACGAGCTTGGACCTTACAGTAGTGGATTGCAGTGCTTTGAGTGCCGCCTCACTATCAACGAATATAGCTATTGTATCTTACGACCTTGGTACGTTTTTTCCTGCCAGCCGACATGCCTCTCTAATAGATAGGACCTCTGCCTGAAAGACTCTGGCCTCACCCCTGCACATACACCACATTCCATCTTTGATCCATCCGTAAAGATTGAAATGTCATAGTCACTTTGAAAACTGTTTTCTTTTCATTCCACCCTGGTAGGAAGTTTTACCTTGAAATCAATGCTATTTTGCGCCACTATATAATCTGTTGTTTTCTTGAACATAGGATTTTCAACCACTCCTAGTATTTTACTATGTTTATATGGTCATTCTGCCCAGCAGCCGGTTTTTTAAACCTTACCGTGCTGTTACAGACAATGTTTTTGATGTGGAGGTCAATGGGGAGAAGATATAGCAGTGCGTTCAGTGCTGCCGTGGGACACGTGCGCATGGCTCCTGTGATTCCTACACAGGCCAACCTCTGCACACCGCTTAGTTATTGTACTATATAGCTCTTTCCTAGAGCTGGCTACCAAACAGTTGCACCGTATGTAAGTTGTAGGCCCCATCGATTCCCAGGCAATCTCTTTTAGAGTAAAAGGCCACAAAGGCTTCCCTAGCCCGTAACTCTATGTTGGATTTCCAATTGAGTTTTGCGTCCAGCAAACCTCCCAAGTATTTGGCTTTTTCAGAAAGATGAAGCGGTTGTCCATTCAGAAGAGAAAGGCGGATATTCAGTATTTTAGTCTTCGTTGTGAAAAGCTTCAGGAGTGCAAGTAAGTTTGACAGTTTGAGACCGTTTGCTGCAATTTTTGCACTCTCTCTCCGAGTACGCTAAAATAAAAAAAGACCCTCATTTGCGAGCTCTGATTTTTAATCGTATATACAGTAAAGCTAACTGATAGAACTATGTTTCTAAGCCGCATTTTTCGAAAATTCATTAGTCGAAATACGTGTTGTGAAGCTGTGAATAATGAAAGCTTTCAAACTCAATTTTCATATTATTTACATATTATGTAAGTAATATTGATTTGACAATAATTATTTGATTCATTATTTCAGGCCAATGCCAATAGTCAAGGTCAACGGATGAAGTTGAAGCCTCCAGCAACAGTAATAATAATATTATTATTTAATTGCAACTGGAAGCTTCAACTCTTTGCAATTGACTTTGGTTTCAATTCATCTGTTGACATCGACTATTGTTTTGAAATTTTCTGCCTTTGCATAGAGGAAGCGAGCTGTGGTACTGCTGCTTCTTGAGTTTACTAATACTTAACTGAGTACGCACGAAAGTATTGCGCTCTTCGTTCTTTTATTTTTTTTTAATGTTTGTAGTCGCAATAAGATAAACAGCGATCTACTTAGAAGGCGGGACAACGTTTGTTCAGGTCAACTAGTGTTAAAAAAAAAATTGGTAAGAAGGTAAGATACTAAGAAAAGATTTTTTATGGACAACAAATTTAATTTTTGAATTTTGAATTATTCTAATATTTAGTAATTTCGTGTAATGTACATGTTAATAAGTATCAAAAATAAAGACGTATGTATTCACGTCAAAAAATAATAAAAAAAAATAAATAAAGAGATAAAATTTCCCATAGATTCTACTTGTTTGCTTTGCTCAAGCTGGAAGATACGATAATCTACCCACTAGAAGCCATAGCCACTTTTTAAAATAATAGGAATTTAACAAAGAAATAGCTAAACTAAACTTAGTTTATTGCATTAAAATATTGGATTGATAATAACAATTAACATGTTTGTTGCATTGCCTGTTTGTCTTGCTAAGGTGTTCAGAAAGTGAAAAAGCCACTAAAACCACAATGCAAAAATATCAAAACAATGTACTTTGGGTTATTGGTATATATCATGGTATTGCAGAAGTACTGAAATGTACTATAAATGATGTCTATATTTATTGAACAAAAGTAAAAAGTTCAATGATGATAAAAGTGACAATTGACTTATAGCATTATTTCGATGAAATTCTAATTGGACAGTGACTCACAGTACGAATGGTCCATATATATTTTCAGTATTATTAGCTATACTAATGATTTTTTTTTTAAATATATACAATTTTATATCTCGGAAGATATGAGAGAGAGTGAGAGAGAAAGTCGATTTTATACAATCTTCTGTATCATTAGTATTGCATACTTCGTGGGTTTCATTATAATTCTAAAACAATTCATTCATCACATCATGTAAGTAAATTGTTAAATTTCTGTTCGAATTATTACAATTTATTTATTGGAATTTTATTTTATGATCTTTCATTTGAATCAAAATGATAATACAATCATAGATTTTTGTCTTTTTAAATTTGAGGTATTTTGAAATTTTTAATTTGTTTTACCTTTTGAGTTAATAGGTGAACCGAAAATTGTTTTTGATAAGTTATATTATTTTTCGTAATCTTCCTTTTTTTTCTTGTTTAATTTTATAATTTCATTTTTGTTTTCATTGATATCAATAAATTTTCTTTTTGATCTAGATTTTTCTCTTTTGGCCTTTGTTGTCGGTATATCCGGTGCAAACGGTGGTTCAAATAAATGATTTGGACGATATACATATATTTATTTTACATTTCCAATTATTTTATTTGGTTTATTGTTTACGTTTAAAGTTTGTGTTTTCATTGATATCAGTAAATTTTCTTTTCGATCCAGATTTTTCTCTTTTGGCCTTTGTTGTTGGTATATCCGGCGCAAACGGTGGCTCAAATATATGATTTGAACGATTATTTCTCACAACCATTTCACAATTTGTTGTTCTGTTATTCTGAAGCAGTGTTCGGATTTTATAAAACTTAAACTTTTAATTTAATATATTTTTCTATTTTATTGTTGATTTTCTTTTCTTTCTCCGCTGTACCTTTTTTGTCCATACAATTACGGCAGTCGATTTAGGTGGTTGCTGTGGTACATTGATACATTGAGAAAAAGATACTCCGAATATGTCTATGAAGATAAATAGATAGACTCAATGAAACAATCATCATATACATAGAATAGTTTAATGTAATCAATATTTACAATTTACGTGTAAATGAAGTAACGATAGTTGTAAAAATGCATTTCATCTTATTCAAGCAAGTCAATTCAAACAATTATAATTTCAAAAGCTAAATTAAGAACATCTATACACATACTTTAATAATGAACTAGCTGCGCCCACGACTTCGTACGCGTGGGGTGTACGAAACGTGTATTTTGTTAACTTTTTTCCTAATCATCAGCTGTTTAATGTTGCTGCGCTGTAAAAGAAGAAAAAATTGGAAAATCAGCCAAAAAGAAGGCAACAGAATTAAAAATATGAATATCTTTTGATTTAGTCGGTCGATTTCGATAAAATAAACGCTAAGTGCGGTAGTTGTGTTGACACTGTTAAGAAATTCCTGCTTCAAGGTGGCCTTTCACCGTATAATGACTGTGGTGGATTTTGTACTCCCCGGGAAGGCTGTTCCTTAAGGTTTCAGCCAAATCTGAAATGCCGTTTCCGAGATACATAATTTAACCATACTATAATATTATAAAGAGGAAATGTGTGTATTGAATAGACTCTTTCACCTATAGAAAGCTTAGGCGAATGACATAGGCTCTAATTTATTTTCAAAAAAATTAGAGATCCCTAAGAAAATTACAATAATGTAACCCAGGGTATCAAACATCTACACTATATATAAATTTGCTTACCTGCACGCACAGAAATTTTCATACTTTTTTCGTTGTTCATGCATTGCAGCTTTTCTAATCTTGTGCTGTTGTTTCTATAGTTGTATTTTTTCCTCTCTTTTATTAATCAACGTGTGAGAATATTGCGCTCTTCTTTCTGAGTATGATGTTCACTAAGAGCGGGTCAAGAGAGAGACATTGTGTTTCGTCCAGAGATGTGGCATAAAGGCAAAAAATGCACTCATGAACGTTTAAAAGGAAATGTGCATAACAGAGATGAGCAGCGAAGGCTTGTGCTTATGAAAACTTACAAGCCAATTGGGGAACAAAGTCTGCTAGAGCTGGTGTATTGCTTTGCTTGGCTTGCTTATGCTTGGCTTACTTTGGTTTGTTTTTTTACCAAGCCTTCACAAACATCATTATGATGTTCACTGCACATCTCTGGTGCATAACAGTGATGTCATTTTATCCCTTTCGATCCAAAAGACAGCAATAAGGCTACTTGCCAACAAAATTATACAAGCTTTGAAATAAGAAGAAATGCTCGATCTTGTTGTGCGATTTGTCCAGTCTATTCATTTTATAGCTTTTGGCAGCAAAGCATGAACAACGAACTAAAATATGTGTGTGGTTTTGGAAAAACTCAATCCTAAAAAAAAACATCTTTTCCTTTAAAAAATCAAAGCATATACCATCTTCGCAGGGGTATTTGGATAGAAAAATAAATTAGATTTTTAATTTAGTACTTCATTTGGACAAATAGTGGATACCATAGTTATGACGTCCATCTGGGCCGAAAAATCCATAATTTAGAATGTTTAATAGACGCAATATACCCTCACATCGCAAATTTCCACGAGAGGTACTTTCATTGGTTGTTTTCTAGAGCATTAGTGTCACATAGGAATGACACTCTCAACGAAATAAACAATTTGATTATACAAAAAGCCATCGGCCAGGTCAAAAATTATGTCGATCGACACTGTGACTAATATCGAAGACGCAATAATTTTTATATTCACTTAACACCTCTGCCACCTCATACATCAACATTAAAAATCGGAATGCCAATCATGTTTTTGAGAAATTTAAACCCTTCCATCATGTGCAATTGGTCAAGTCTATTTATAAAGGAATTGAATTAATTATAGCGACCATTATTACCAACTATGCAACCAAGCGGTTAGCTCATATTCCTAGAATACCGATGATCCGATTTGTCAAATGATTTAAATTTCCGTATAAAACATATTTTCCTTTAACAATTAACAAGTCCTAAAGAAAAACCTTCGATGTAATAGGGATTGACCTAAGAAAAGAATGCTTTACTCATGTCAAACTGTATGTTGGCCTATCGCGGGTCGGAGCTCACAAAAAATCAATTTATTTATCAATATCGTTTACAGGGAAGCTCAAAGCTCTATGTATATGATGATTCTTTCATTGAGTCTATCTATTTATCTTCATAGACATATTCGGAGTATCTTTTTCTCAATGTATCAATGTACCACAGCAACCACCTAAATCGACTCCCGTAATTGTATGGACAAAAAAGGTACAGCGGAGAAAGAAAAGAAAATCAACAATAAAATAGAAAAATATATTAAATTAAAAGTTTAAGTTTTATAAAATCCGAACACTGCTTCAGAATAACAGAACAAAAAAATCATAATGGAAAGTTTATACTTTTTGTGTTTTAACATTGATCTTATAAGTTTTAATGTAAATAACTAAGTCGAAATTGTCAGAAAGTATCGTCCAAATCATTTATTTGAACCACCGTTTGCACCGGATATACCGACAACAAAGGCCAAAAGAGAAAAATCTGGATCGAAAAGAAAATTTACTGATATCAATGAAAACAAAAACTTTAAATGTAAACAATAAACCAAATAAAATAAATATATGTATATTGATTGTATGAATCTCCGCACAAAATTGGATTAATCGATTTAAACTAATGAAATTATAAAATTAAACAAGAAAAATTAAAATGACGAAAAATAATATATCTTATCAAAAACCAACTTCGGTTCACCTATAAATAAATTAATAATGAATTTCAAGATACCTTTAATTTAAAAAGACAAAAATCTATTATTATATTACAATGTTGATTCAGAAGAAAGATCAAAAAATAAAATTCCAATAAATTCCAATAAATAAATTGTAATAACTCGAACAGAAATTTAACAATTTACTTACATGATGTGATGAATGAATTGTTTTAGAATTATAATGAAACCCACGAAGTATGCAATACTAATGATAAAGAAGATTGTATAAAATCGACTTTCTCTCTTACTCTCTCTCATATCTTCTGAGATAAAAAATTGTATATATTTAAAAAAAAATCATTAGTATAGCTAATAATACTGAAAATATATATGGACCATTCGTACTGTGAGTCACTGTCCAATTAGAATTTCATCGAAATAATGTTATAAGTCAATTGTCACTTTTATCATCATTGAACTTTTTACTTTTGTTCAATAAATATAGACATCATTTATAGTACATTTCAGTACTTCTGCAATACCATGATATATACCAATAACCCAAAGTACATTGTTTTGATATTTTTGCATTGTGGTTTTAGTGGCTTTTTCACTTTCTGAACACCTTATCAAGACAAACAGGCAATGCAACAAGGATGTTAAATAAATCCAATATTTCAATGCAATAAACTAAGTTTAGTTTAGCTATTTCTTTGTTAAATTCCTATTATTTTAAAAAGTGGCTATGGCTTCTAGTGGGTAGATTATCGTATCTTCCAGCTTGAGCAAAGCAAACAAGTAGAATCTATGGGAAATTTTATCTCTTTATTTATTTTTTTTTATTATTTTTTGACGTGAATACATACGTCTTTATTTTTGATACTTATTAACATGTACATTACACGAAATAAGTAAATATTTAAATTTGTTTATTTCAAAACAATAGTCGATGTCAACAAATGAATTGAAAGCAAAGTCAATTGCAGAGAGTTGAAGCTTCCAAATGCAATTAAATAATAATAGCATTATTACTGTTACTGGAACCTTCAACTTCATCCGTTAGCCTTGACTATCGGCATTGGCCTGAAATAATTAATCAAATAACACTGTGCGACAAAAAAAAAAATAGTAATATACATACTTACACAAATAAGTATCTTTTTTAATAATTTTTTTTTTGTCACACAGTGTAATTATTGTCAAATCAATATTACTTACATAATATGTAAATAATATGAAAATTGAGTTTGAACGCTTTCATTATTAACAGCTTCAAAACACGTATTTCGACTAATAAATTTTCGAAAAATGCGGCTTAAAAACATAGTTCTATCAGTTAACTTTAGTGTATCTACGATTAAAAACTGAAATAATACCAATTAGAAATTATTTTACAAAAAATGGACAATATCCCAAAAGATAGATTTTCGACATAAGCTACTTAGACTTATTGCCACAGATATATATATTTCTACATGCTCATTCACAGGAGCGTGAAGAGTATTTCATCTATAAGATTCTTATGACTTTATATAAAAGTGACGTGGAGAATTTATTATTTGTAAAAACATTTTATTTTTGTTGTTATTGCAAGCAGCACTTGAAAGAAATTCATCGCTTGAGTACGGCTAAACTGTTATTGAAATTTTCTGGGAAATTCTATCATACCCTGGGTAGTGTTCCTGTGAAGTTTGGTGTCGAGAAATTGGCGGATAAAATTTTACATTTAAAGCTTTGAGACATATTTTAAAATCAATCAAGTCGTCTTTGTCCAACAATTATGACAATATTAATAATTGATTCGTCCGATTTTTCAAAATTATTTCAATTGCTGCGCAATGTCCTACAATTAAAAAGAGAACAGTATCACACACTAACATCACGTCGTGAGAGTAGCAAAGCACGCCGGGTACGCTAATATATGTAAATATATAAAAATGAATATCTAAATGTTTTGCTAAGTGCTAAACTCGGCTGGACCCATTTTTGTTGTTGACCCTATGGTCAAGTGGATGGTTATAAACTACATTTGGACCTGGTAGGGGTCGGTAGTTTTAGAGATACAGACACTTTTTGACTTTACAAAAAATACTGAATCGATGTTAATCATTTTAATGGACAAATGAATCCTAATGCATCGGGATGCATATTTGGTTTTTCATTTTTTAAAGGTACATATACTTTTTTTAGTATTATGTTTTTCGTTCACTTTTACGTTTTTATGCTTTGCTGCTTAATGAATTTTGTATTGTTCTATATAATTAAACGGCAAACATTGAATTTGTGAGTCCGTTCCTGCTTAAACCGCTGAACCTAATTTGACAAAAAAAAAAAATACCAATGGATAGGTAGATGTGTATTGTCACTTTTATCAAAATAGGTCTAGAGGTTAAGGCGTAAAAAGGTGTTAAAAATAACTGCTTTATAACAACAACAACAATTACAACACACAGCCATTGATGTGTGCGCGTAGGAGAATGGGGGAATAGAGAGGTTTGTGTGTCTGTATGCCTCTCTCTTATGTTCTATTGCCGTTGATGTTGTGAATGCAGTAGAATAGGAGAAAAGAGAGGTTTGTGTGCCTCTCTTTTTTGTTCTATTGATGTATGCTCATTGGTTGTGTGAAGCCGTGTTATAGAGTTTTCGTAAAAAACACTGTTAATAGAGAAATTATTGTATAAGCAATTTAAAAAATAAATGCATTTTCTGGAATGCGGTTGATTGTGTCGGCCGGGTGCTCCTCTAGTTGTAAATAAATCCCAGTGGCTGTAATTGAGTGTTTGCGGAATTACTCTTGAAAACCCATTTTTCTCACATGGCCAATTGAATGTTGCCTGTTCCCTTGTTGGAAAACCTTAAAATTTATTTGGAAAACCTTTAAATTTGTTTGTTAACGTGCCAGGTAATAAAACAAAAAATGTCGTGTAACAAAAAGTATTGTAAAGAAAATATCATATATGATACACAATATTTCACTGCACGGAACGTATTACAACAATCTTTTCAGCCAACATCTACAATATTGACCAGAATTGTGTGGCTCTTATATGCACCGGGTCTACTATAATACTATATATGTATTGCAAAAGAAGAACAACATCAAACATGCATTTTATTGTGTTTCGATGAACATCTTATGATAGGATATGATAAGCATGCTGCTCACCACAGAGGCAGAATTCATCTAGAAAACAGTAATGTTTTAATGTAAGGTGAGAGGTGGAGTTCGTGGTTAGAAATTCTTAATTGGTCTTAAACGTTACCTTTCAACATTGGAACTAATTCATCCGTAGAATCGTCAAAATGAAGTTTTAGGTCTTCGACGAACGGTTTCCCGAGAAAGAGATTCCGTCTTCCAAGAAGTGTAGGGCTGACAGGATGATCTTGAATATATGAATATTGTTTATACTCTGTATGAAATCGCTGCTCAATTTTAAGTGTGTTTTATGTATGGTATGTACTACTTACATTTGCACGAACTTAATATGGCCTTTAGCTCATACGCATATGGGTATATCTAATAAATAAAATTGTTAGCCGCGAACTAGAATAGTTTAAGAAACGTGGTTAAAAAATGTTTTTTAATTATTTGGTATTATGGTGCTCTTAAGTGTAGATGACGAGCATAAAACAGTTTTAGATTATGTACATACAAATCTCTTCAACATAATCTTTCAGACATTGGTGTTGCTTTCTAATCATTTATAATTTTTCATCTTCATCGAAATATTGATGCCTGTGTGAAAGTTATTAATACTTGTGAAAAGCATTACATATCATTCCTAAAGCCTTTGATCTCGACAATCCCCACAACTGTATGGCAGAATATCAGAAAAATTATAGTCCTGTTTTGTGCAACATTATTATGTTTTTCATGTTGAGTTTTAATTCAGAATCAATCAATCAATAGGGTTTTACCTGCAGAATCTTGACTTTTGTTGCTTATGAGAGATCCAAGCCAATTGACATTTTACTCTTTTGCTGATGGGTCCAAAAGAATGGCTGATATAGGGTAGAGGTTCTTTACTTACAACTTTCCGGCCTTCAATTATTAGAATTCTTGAAAAAGATTTACATATCGCTCCCTAACAAAAACGTAAAATTAAAAAAAAAAAAACAATTTGAATTTTATTTAAAAATGTTATGTGCTTTTTAATGATGCCCATGACCAAAAATGGCAAAAAACACATAAAAAAGTAGAAATTTTCCAACAAAAAAATCGTGGCAAGTAGTATTGCTACGCTATAGTAAGTGTTTTTGCGTGAAAACGTTTTTTGTCATGTATCACGAGATTACACACAATTTGTTGTTTTATTTACATTTGTATCAAGAGATTACATACAATTTGTTCTTGGGTATGCCAAAATTTGAAATAAGAAGAAGAAAAGATCACCCTTGGTGAACGACTTGTGCAGTCTATATAATTTCATAGTATTTGTATATACATACATCATTGATTCAAGAGAATCTAAATACTGGTGCTAACAGAACAAAACAGAACAGACAGACAGACACAGAGTGGGCACACTTCGAATTTTGTTCTGTTCTACTGTTATTAGCTTTGTATTTGTTAGTGCGATCGTTCATCGTCCTGTGTGTCTTCATTAAGCACCTTATGCATTTATTCAATAATTATTAATAAAATACAATTCAAAAAATCTAACTGCGGACTTGCGTTGAACTCACTCTCTCTGCTGTTTTGTAACACGATCACTGCTTTTAGCAGCGAACGCTCGATAAAAACTTTATTCAGATTTTGATACAAAAGTGCTTCCAACTTTTTCTGTGGATTTTCCAATAATTTTCTTTCATATTTTTCTAATTGGCCTATTTTTTTCAGACATTACAGCTTCCCCTATTTTCAGAATATATGTATAACTTAGAGCTACGGCATTTGAGTCACGAGATATATTAAAAATATTGGCGACATGTTTTTGTTACATTTTTGAAAGATGGTCAGATTCTGATCTCTTTTTAAAAACGTTTTGACGTTAAAATAAGATGACATTCTTTGGTCTGAAATTTTTCATAAATCTCTATTTCTACATATATAAAAATGAATCTCTAAATGTGTTGCTAAGCGCCAAACTCGAGAACGGCTGGACCGATTTTGATGAATTTTTTGTTGTTGTACTTATTGGGTCAAGTGGATGCTTATAAGCTAACTACCTTGGTGGCGTAGTTTCGAAGATACAGACAATTTTTTACTTTGCATTTAAAACTTTGAGAATTATTTAAAAATCAATCAAGTCAAATTAAACTTAGAGACATATTTTGAGATCAATCAAAACACCTATGTCAAATATACTTAGCAGCAAATTATATCAATATTACTATTTTTGTTATGCCGCCAATAAGACACAAACAGAGCAATTTGGGTCGAAGAACTCAAAATTCTACAAATCAAGAAAATTTTCAGTCCAATCAGACTGTGCGAAATGAAACTGAAAGAATTCGGAAATCGGAAACCCATTTGGCACGTTATTCAGCTCATAATCTTCCAAGTTTGAAACGAGCTGCTTTCAGTTACGATGTTTCAATTAATTATAGTGCCTATCAATGCGTTGTTATTGGTTCTATGAATTCAATTAGCCAACATTGTGAGGCCTTTAAGTACAAAAATCATTGAACTGATTGCTTTCAGGAACAGGAATGGATTCCAAACATTTTCTTATTAATATCCAAAAATACAATAACTGCTTCCAAATGACTTCATTTATGGCTACTTTCAAGGTAACATGCAACAAACAGACTTATCCACCTATAATTTTGTTTATTTTATTTGTAACAAATTTTTCATAGATACAAGGCCAAATATATCGCCGAGTGTGTTCACTGTTACTGGTGTCAAATAGCGACTACCACTTCCTTCAAATATATTTCGTCGGCAATTCAACAAAGGAAGTTAATCTTCGTTAAGCACATAACAACTCAGTGAAGAATTACAAACTTTATTCAAGAGAAAGAATCTTCAAGAATCTTCAAACAAAAATTGAAATCCTTTATGGATTACATTGTAAAACATTGCGTGTTTGGAGAAACTCGCTGATGGATGTATACTGTCGAGCTGACATTCCAAATGTACAAGCAGATCCAAGCTTGCATAAGGTAGTTATTAAAAACATGGTACATGGTCCATGTGGAACACTTAATCAAAATTCACTATGTACGATGGATGGTAAATGTTCGAAGCGTTATCATCGGCCATTACTCGCATACGTCGCCGATCGACAGCAGACAACGGAAGATCAGCAATTAACAAAGTAAGTCAACAATACATTGAAATTGATATTCGTTGGATTGTACCATATTCCCCGATCCTATCAATGTCGAATCTTGCCATTTCATCATCTATCAAATACATTGGTAAATATGTAACCAAAGGAAGTGACATATCTGTGATTGGAGTTTGTTCATTGATTCGTCCGATTTTTCAAAATTAAAACCAGAAAGAAGGCTATCATTGGCTATGCCAAAGATGTAATACTCTTCACGCTCCTCCAGGTTGCATCCAACCTTCCTTTCTTAGCATCACAATAGTTTATAAATTTTTCATTTAATTTGTGTTTGTATGGGAGGTACCCCTCCTCATAACCCTTGGATCATGAAATGTATTTGGTTAATGAATATGGACAAGAAACTTATAGTATCGAAATTTCAGTTCGATACGTTAAAAAACAAAAAACTTTTTCTTACAAGAACATTAATTTAAAGGGAGGTTTGTATGGTAGGTACCCCTCCTCATAACCCTTGGATCATGAAATGTATTTGGTTAATGAATATGGACAAGAAACTTATAGTATCGAAATTTCAGTTCGATACGTTAAAAAACAAAAAACTTTTTCTTACAAGAACATTAATTTAAAGGGAGGTTTGTATGGTAGGTACCCCTCCTGGTAACCCTAGGATTATATTCACGGTTGATGGATATAGATCAGAAACTTATAATGTCCAAATTTCAGTTTGATATGTTGAAAAACAAAAAAAAATTTCAAATAAGAACATTAATTAAAAGGGGGGTTTGTATGGCAGTTACCCCCTAGTAGTCCAATTTAGCTGATTCCGACAAACGACAACGTATGGTAAAAAGAAAGCTATGTACAAAATTTCAGCTCTCTAGCTCAAAAACTAAGGGACTAGTTTGCATACATACAGACAGAGAGACAGACATGGCTAAATCAACTCGTCTCATCGGTCTGATCACAAATATGTATACTCTATGTGGTCTTCGATGTCTCCTTCTGTGTGTTACAAACTTCATGACAAACTTATAATACTATTCACTCCCGTGAAGAGCATAAAGAGAACAGTATCACGCACTAACATCACGGCGGAAGCGTAGCAAAGCACACTGGTTACGCTAGTAGTAAATAAATCAAATAAAAATTGTTATTCTCCCGACTGCTTTAATTTCTACTCGTAACATAGTGTGGATAAAAAGAAAGACTCTGTGACGATAAATAAAGGAAATTCAAAATAAAATTATTTAAATTTATTTTTCAATGCAAACAGTTGGAAAATGAAATAAAAATAATAAATAAAATTTGTTAGTAATCGTATGAGCATTTATTTTGTTACAATTTATTATTATTATAATTATTATTAATACAATGAAATTTTGTTATAATTATTTACTTGTTTTATTTATTTATTTATGTATATATTTATGTTCAATTTGTTTACAGCACAAAATTTTGTTTTATTTATTAAAAAATATAAATTTTTTTTTAGTTAATTGTAAAGAGACACACAAAAAAAAAAAAAAAAAACATTGATTGTAGTAATATGTATAAATGTATATAATACTATTTATGTAAAATATTTATTGACATAATATTAAGAAGTACATATTAAAACAACTGGACGGTTTTACAAGCTTTAAAAGCTTAAAACTAAATAATTTTTCTTTAAGGATATTTTGAGTTATACAAAAGAAAAGAAAAGAAAAGAAAAAAGAAAAACAAAGATAAAAACAAATTATAAATGTTCCACTCCACGATCGTTTACCGTAATTTTGGATAAACCGAAAAAAAAAAATTAAAAGTGATAATAAACATAAAATAATATAAAACAAAACAATAATAAAAAATCATTTACAAATAAAGTTGTCTATAAGCCGTCATGATGCATTAAGTGAGTATTGTAGTAGTACGAGTAGTATAAGAATAAAAGACAATTTCAGCATTGGAACCCACCACCAAGTAGCATAAAACCTTTTTGTTTATTATCAGACAGAAATCTGAAGATTAGTTACAATAATTTTATTTTGTGTATTTGCAACTAAATTAATTTAAATATTTAGAAAAATTTGTTCTTGGACTTTTCGGAAGTCCTTTTTTGTGTAATCACATTTTTCCAGTATTTCACATTTAACAAAATAAATAGTTTTATCTTTCTGTCTGTCAAGAAACGAAAACTAAAAATTTCAACATTCAGAACCTGAACATGACTTTTACCTTTAGCCAATCCGAGTTTAATTTATGCATTTTTGTATAGAAGTATAAAACATATTATGCTAAAGAGTAATTCTGAAATCTTTGAGTTATCGGTTCTTAATAACAACAACATTATTATATAGAAAATAGTTAAATTTACATTTTGTGAAATCAAATGAAAAAATCTGAATTTTCAGTTTTATTTAGTATTTCAAGTAATAGTATTTGTATTTTAGTATAATTCATTGTGACTAATACTTGTCCAGTCAATGATTGGATTGATTGTAACTAGTACATAGTACAGATCAATCAGGGCAGTAGGTCTACTATAGTACTAATATATGTAGGTATGTCAGTATAAAAAATGGCAGTAGAGTAATAGATTTAAGGGGTTAGTAAAGGAAGGTTTGCATAGGTCTTTTAAGTTAAAAAATTCTAAGTCTCCTGATCCCAAAATATGCAAATTAAATTCAATGCATAAATTATAAAAAAATATTATTATAGTATGTATTTTCTATATCTCCTCTTCCTTGGATGGATCTAATAAGGCTAGGAGGCTTTAAAAAAAGCATTGACTGGACTATACTAATAAAAATAAGGATTATCGTTAAAAAAACCCATACGTTTTTGTGATTTTGTTCGTTAACTCGATATATAAATAATATTATTTATTTGGCAAGAAGAAAATTTCATCTCTAATATATGGTATATCATGTAGTGTCTAAAAGAAATCGTTGAGAGCTCAAGGGGTTTTATTTTTTGTGTAATCATTTTGCTCATTTATATATCGAGTTATCTCTATTTTTTTTTCTTTCAAATAAATGAAGTTTGTATATTATTATGTAGGTATTAATCAAATATGTAGATCTCATTTTTCAGGATAAGGGTAGTGGTATAACTACTGTTTTGGCACTTTTGTTAGATGTTCAGTTGTGGTTAAGCGGATCTAAATTTATTGATTAAGTTTAATTGTGTGTGTGGGAAGTTATTTATATTAATCATCCATTATCATGATATATATCACCACTCATGAGGGCGGGTCTCGTTTTCAGTATGGAATGTACTGCGATGTGTCTCAACATATTCGCTTTGAGATTGAGCGACCATGCGTCCGGTGGCGCGTGTTGGTGGCGCTGGTGCCATACCACGTGGTTGGAATGTCGTCTGTGTGTAAGATTTTTAGTATTAGTATGATTGTGTGATAGTGTCTGTTTTGCTATTGTAGTACTTACCAAACGTTGTGACCTTCTCGATTTGGGTGAGCCTTCTGTTGAGGTATTATCCTCTGGTGCAATCCAGTGTTCAGTGAATTCGCTAGCAGAACGTGCCAAAGATGGATGACTGAGTGAACGATGGAACGAACGTCGATCTTCATCATCATAGTAGTGGATGGGACCGAAAGAGCTTGCATCGGAAACATTATCCAAATGATCTGGACGACCGAAATCGACAGTTACTTCGGACATAGAACGGAAATCATTATGGTCGGTCTGGTAAGAGGTACGGGAAGATCGACGTGAACGTTGTGCATTGAAACCGCTAACATTCAGAGGCAATGTTGGATCATTGCGTATAGTACGCACACTTGATCCACCATCGCTGTCATACTCATAGAGTGTAGGTAGGGAGCTACGTCGTGAACGTGTATCCCAAGGTTGCGGCTGTGATTTCTTATTGCGCCTTGGTGTGCGCATTTCGACATCACCTTCATCGTCAGAAGGTGGAGCTAAGATGCGTATGATGACGTCCCACGTCTGCGGCTCGAAGATGCGTTCATAGCGCGTATCATGACGTATACGTTCGAAGTCTTCGCGTACCGTAGCCTCAGTAAGCATTGTACGCAACGAAGATTCCGTTGTAATGATCTCCTTCCATTTGGTCTTGTCATCATAACTAATATAACGCGTCAACGGATGCACGCTTGAATGTACTGAGCTGGCGTCATCGACATCGGACATCTCAGGCTCTTCTAGAATACGTATTAGCACATCCCAGTTCGGTACTGCCTTATCTTCGGGTGGCATTTCAATGGGTTTCATATTACCCACCAATTCGGGACTGGTTAGTTTCTCCTTGTTATCATGTATCTGATGCGGTGGTGTTGTTGGCTTAATTGGTGGCAAACTGAGTTCGCTACGTTCCATCTTGGGTGTCAAAGTCATTCCTGATGCACTCGAGATATCTGAGAAGTTCTCCCATTGTTGTTGTTCACGTTCCGTTGGGTAGTTACGAATCTTGACATCAAACTCTGGATCGGGTATGGGTGGTGGCAGTGGTTTGGCCTTGGTCTTATATTCAGTGACGCGACGCTTATGACTTTCAATGTCTTCGATAGTCTTCTTTTCGGTGATAGTTCGCAAATAAACATCGTCAACAACGTGTGAGGTGACTTGTGGTTTTTTGACGACAATTGGTGGTTCTGGTGTTATATATTCAGCTTGATAATAATGGGTAGTGTCCACAATTTCACCAATAGAATGCGTATCCGGCATTTCGGATGGTAGGGGTGTAATTTCGCTCAGCGCTGGGCCATCGGTGTAGTCCGACCAGTTCTCTGGGCGGCCATCGACCACTTCATGGTGTGTACGAGTGTACACAGAGAACACAGGTTGAGGTGGCGGTGGTGGTGTTGCCATGATAACTTGCTGTGGTGCCGGATGCAGTTCAGGTGCGTATGTGAATTGTGTTCTTACAGTGTGTTCTTGTACAGGCAGTGAGTCCATAGTCAGTACGCTTTCACGATCTTCATAAGCTTCCATAATAGTGGAAAGATTATTACGATCTGGGCGAAGTGTAGCCACGCTCTCAGTATCAGAGGTGACTGGCGAAGGTGGTGGTGGTGCCGTCTTTTTGACACGCACTTGTACATCGAATTTCGGTGAGGAAGATTCCTTCACGGCAATCGGTAGACGTGGTACAGATGTGGAAACTGCATTTGCAGCCGGAATCTCTTGCGTATGACCATAGTTATCGCTGTATATACTTGAGGTTTCTTGTACAAAGGCGCGGTTCTCAAAGCTGCCTGCCGAGCTAAATGGCAGTGATCTTGTATCAATTTCTTCGATCTCTGAGTGTGATTCACTTGGGTAATCCGATGGTATGAGTGCACCTTCACTACCCGATGAACTATAGACTGCTTGTAGGGCGGCATGAGCACGGGGTATTTTAACACCCTCGAAAGCACTAATATTGCCCACACTACTGCCACTGAGCTTAGTAATTTCCGAACCACTGCCCATGGACATAGGCAAACGCCGTACAACCGGTATTGGTCGGCTGCGCAAGCAATAGTACGATACAGCCAGACCAAGTAATAACAAAGTGAGAAACATTATGGCGCATATAATCATCAATATTTGTATACCCTTCAATGGTGGCTGTAAAGGCACTCCGGCAGCGATTGGATTTAAACTGAAAGCAGTTAAGACTAATTTTTAGCTTCATTCAACATACTTAAAGTTTGTAACTTACATGGGTGCAGGCAGTGCTGGTGGCAGTGATGGTACCGGTGGTGGATAACGGCACACAATAGTAATAATCTCATCGCCATCCATTTCAAGATTGGCATGAAAACGTACAATAATATTATTGGTGAAGACACGCGTAGGATTCTATAGAAAATATAAATAAAAGAATGAGTCTTTGCATTGGCCTCATTTGGCTAAGGAAGTCTCACTTACTTGGATGGTGCCACAACCTTTTAGAGGTAATTCCAGCCGATAACTATGTGCACCTTTGCCGCTGACCCGACATGCACTGCTGCGATCGTAATCAGCTTGAATGATACCATGGAAGGGTTCATTGAACTTGAGATCAACCTGCATGGAACCGGCAGCACAGTTCAATGCAGCTTTGGTGCGATTCAAAAATATCAAAGGGCTGATATCATCTAATTTTGTTACCTACAATAAAAAATATAAAAGTATATATGGTATACACAGCTTTTAGTATGAGGATATTGTCTGTTAATAATTTAAATATTATATAAGCTACTGGAACAATAAAGACAATGAACTCTTCCTACTACCCGGATTCGCTACTTTCTCATAGTTAGATGTGTGGCAACAGTTTGCGAATATTTTCTCATGCTTTGTTTCACACTTTTCTTTCATCTTGACATGTTGGGAAAGTTTTACCCCAGAGCACATGCTCATTCACACACTCGTACTATTTCACAATTCGTCTATGCCAGAGTTTCTTAAACTGTCTTCCGCGGAGCCTTTAGTACATTGAAACAATTCCCAGTGCTCTAAGAAATAGTAAAATATGTTTAAAATTTAAAATATTATACTCGTATGCTCCGAAGTTGAATTTTTTTATTTCAATCAATCACAGAAAAAAAAAAAGATTAAGAAACTCTGATTTGCATACATTCATTTGTCTATGCCTATATCTTTGTTTGTTAGTTTGTCGTTTCATGGTGTGAACCATCAAATGACTATATCTTGATCACAAAAAGAAATATAATACTTTGGAAGAGTGCATTGCAAAACATTTCGTAAAAATCAAATTTTTACACTCCCATTTGGGGGTCTTTTCAATGTTATTTATTGCCCTATTTTATACATTATTGTGGATTAATTATATGACTTACCTTTCCATCTAAGGTAGCCTCTTCGGGCAGCCCATTTGTCGTATAATTGCCACTATCACCATGTTGTACATAATTCGACTGCGTCATGCCATTTTCGACGCTGTTCAGTAGCAATGCTAGGCATATGAGAAACTTCAAAAACCCATTTCCGGTCATCATCAACAAAGGATGATGTTTTGATGTTAACATTGTTAAGTTGCCGTCTCGTAATTTATACCGAGATTGGTATAACTTAGTATTTGATCGTCGTGCTGCTAATTATTAATAATTGCAACTGAAAACAAACAAAAACAGAAATAAACCCATTAAAAAATCAATCAATAAACATAAACCTAGAACTTAGATACGCACACATGGCCATATTTAATTGAAATCACTTTATACAATAGTGTATTCGTATGAGAACATAATTGTATCAATAATAGTATGTATAAATGTTTATGGGTTTGAGTATAATCAAGCGTAGACTAATCAAATTGACCTAAAATGATGTCTTGACCAATCCAGTTTTTAAATGTTCCTCTCCTAAAGTGATGTTTCTAAATTTGCATAAAAAGTTAAGTTAGAATTATGTTGTCTTTGACAACTTTGATTTCTTTGTAGTTGTGATTCAAATTTTGTATAAAAAAAGTGATTGGACTTTATATAATTTTGAAGACATGAACTGAAATTATAGGTAGTAGTAGTTTCTATTATCTCACATAATTCTTATTTTTTTTTCTCCCTTTTTTATTGCGACTAGTTACAGTACTATAAGTTTCTAATGGATTAGATCTTCTGGTTTTTTGCGTTTAAGCCTTCTTACCCACTGGGTCGAGTCCGTGAGGGTAAAGGCTTCATTATTTATGTAGCTGAACAGTTTCTCTTTGTGGGAGTTAGCTACTTTTTTGACAACGAACGCAACCGAATCGACTGCGAGATAACGTTCGTGATCAGAACTGCGAATATACCAACCTTTGGATTGGTTGCACATTGGTTAAGTTGCAACAACCCCATATCTGAGCACCGTAAGTCCACGCAGGTTTTAAAATAGGAGTATCTTATTGTCAACGATGACAGTTTACCCATTAGCTAATACATATTTCTATATTTTAATTCCAATCCTTCTCTCTATTTCTTAACCTGAGCGCTCCACCTGAGCTTAGCATCTAAAGTAATACCTTAATATAGTACTTTGCAGTATTCGAATACGGAATTTGTAATCCGTTAATATAAAGTGGAAGATAACGCACTTTATTGTACTTGAAGTTAATATGCACAGACTTAGTTTCATTTAGTTTAATATGCCACTTTATCGTCCAGTCATATATTTAGCTTAGATCGTTCTGTAATTTCGAGGTAGATTCTGTCTTTCCGATCGAGAGAATAGCTGTGTCATCGGCAAATGTCACTGTGATGCAGCTTTGATTGCATGGCAGGTCACACGTAAAGAGTAGATATAGGAGAGGACCCAATACACTTCCCTGAGGAACCCCAGCCTTTATCTCTTTGAGTTGCGAATAATTATCTTCTTGTTTTATTCGAAAGTAACGGTCGGATAAGTACGAACTTAATGTGCATGAGTACTGGTTTGGTAGAAGCGCATTCATTTTCTTCAGTAACCCAGCAACATAATTCTAATTGCATTAACTATAAAAAAAATATCCCAATTACTTAACTGAAACTGAAGTTCATCTAAAGTAGACGAGTAATGGGAAGCAAGTCTTAAAAATTTAAAATAAAACACAAGAATTGCACTTCGAGGGTGGAATAGTGAAGTAATCAAAGTTTTAAAGTCGCAGACATAAATAGAGTGCAATTTTTAGTTTTTCTCTTGGGATCATCATCGTTTAACTATATAATTTTTTAAAATCAAGACTAAGTAATACTTAGATTTTTACATCAATGTTTCAATGTGATGAGCATCTTCTACATACAATAGTTTGCCTTCTTCAATCTTATAGTATTAGTACCAGTTTTTTAATTCCTTTTAGCTATAACATCAGCAGCATTTTATTTATCGACGACTGGAGGTCGTTAGTTGATGCCTTTTCATTTTACCGCCAGCCTTTTAATTGCTATAATTAACCACTCCGCACATCGTTCGCGACACACCAACACCACCTTGTATGATCCTATCTCTCTTGACCGCTTAGCGTGATGTACCTTCATAGTATTTTGTATTTGTACCCTTATCGTTTATTCTACTAACTTTGATGTCGACTTTGACTTAAATGCTTTTAGCGCTGAGACCTCATCTTGTTTACCACGTTCGTTCATTATCCAGAGTACGATGTACTTAACTATTCGTAAACGTCAGTCAAGTTGTTAAAAAAGAAAATAATTCAAACCCAAACAGAAACACAAACAAACAGATATCCACAAACATAGTACTACTACTACTACGTGTATATAGTTATGTATTGAGATACATACAATACGTACGTACATACATGTGTGCATATATTGTTATGGCAACAACAAGATCGACTCTGTGTTCTGCGATTCTGTATGCTGAGACTTTAAAACATTCAACTTTTCAGGCTTGAAATGTTGCATTTGCCGCTGATTCATATTATTGTTAACGAGGAGTGATAAAAAGTAAAGGAAGGGTAGGGTAGATGATTGGATGAATGCATAGATGGATGTATGGAAGGAAGTAAGGAATGAAGGTTATGCAGCTTTAGAAAAATGTTAATTGCAAGTGCTTGTTGGCTTTTGGTTTACAGCCCCACCCACTGTATGTAGGGTTTAAAACTGGAATGTTGTTGTTGCTGCTGTCTACCGATGATTATTGCTGATAATTGTGAAGTTAACTTGAATAGATCGTGAAAAAGAACAAAAGAAGAAATAAAATATAAAAAAGTTCTACCAGAATATTTACAGAAATCGCGTGGAATTTTCTTTATCAAAGGTTTTTAACTTCAACTTGAATTTAACCTTAGCCGTGTTCGTAGGAAATGAACCGGAAATCCCAACTAATTGGATAAATGTGAAGACAAGCGAATATTTCAAGGTAGTACTTATTGAAATATGTAATAAGGTAATGAAAGTATAAAACTGAGATTGAAAAGAGTTTAAGGTAACATACATTTACGTATATGAACTAACATATGTATATTTGAGAATACTAAGAAGTAACTTATCTAACAACTCTGCTTAATCTTCGGATAAATTTTATGCTTGTCACTCAAATAAAATTATGTAGTAGCATATATTATCATTAGATTGAGGCTATACAAGAGAGGTTGGACTAAATCATACCCCACCATAAAGAAAGTTTCACAGCCCCTCTCCACTAAGTAGGTAAGTGTATCGTGACCAAAACACTGAATGCGCCAATATCATCGATATTTTCAGTTAACCTTGAAAAACTGTTCCTCATTATAATGAGAATACGAGTATGTGCTGACATATTTATACTCTTCACGGGAGTGAATAGTATGTCTTATGTATAAGTTTATCATAAAGTTTGTAACACACAAAAGGAGACGTCGCAAGCCCCATAAAGTATATACAATATATTCTTGATCAGCTCGATGAGATGAGTAGATTTAGTCATGTCCATCTGTCCGACTGTATGTATGAAAATTAGTCCCTCAGTTTTTGAGCTAGAGAGCAGAAATTATGCACATAAGTTTCTTTTAATTATACGCTGCACATTTCTGACTTATCGAACTAAAATTGGAACACTATAAGTTTCTGAACCATAATCATCTACCATGTAAATTTCAAGATCCTAGGGGTACCAGGTGGGTACCTCCAATACAAACCCAAATTAAAAAGTACATACACAACTATAAAGTGCCACTCAAACTGTGCTTACATTTGGTACTCAAACTGTAACAGAGAGAATATAGTGATGCTAAGAAAGGAAGCGTATATGATCTGGCCCGGAGGAGCGTGAAGAGTATTACATCTTTGGCATAGCCAATGATAACATTCTTTCTGGTTTTATATGCAGTTGCAGTATAATGAAAAGTGAACGTATAAACATTTTCAATCACTCAAGGTTTTTTTTTCGATTGAGCCATTGACAAGCGGAGACAATTTTCATAAGATTCAATTTGGACTTCTGTATATTTGCAATGCGATGAGAAGCGATATGAATAAGATTTAACATCATTGGTCCGGTCGGCAGTTGCATCCCTGCAATTCTATTAATAATTTACTATGATTTATTTATTCTCACGGTTCCGAGATCTGCCATAGTAGTTGCCATATATGCCTCTATAAATAATCTGGCCCTTTCTTTAATCTTCACAATGTATTAAAATTTGCCCATCTCTTTTAAATGTTATAATATTTATTGTAACCATTGAGACTAGCAGAATCTATCAAAAAATAAGTTATTTATAATAACAGAAAAAAATTGGGTGAGTAGATTTTTGATATTCAACTCAACTAATTTGACTGAATTTTCGTTGTGTATTTTCTTAGCTTTATCTTTAAAAATATTGAAATTCTATTAGTGATTGTAGTTCTTTTAAGAGTTCCATACCCAAAGGGTGCCAAAGGGACCCTATTACTAAGCGCACGCTGTCCGTCCGTCCGTCAGTGAGTTCTATCTCATGAACCATAATAGGTACACAGATGAAATTTTTTTATATAAACTAAAATTTGGACACTTTAAATGTCCATACCCATATTCGCCAATCATGTAATTTGCAAGATCCTAGAATTACCAGGAAGGGTACCTCCCATACAAACACAATTTCAAATTAATTGCTTACTATCTTTTGTTTCTCATTTTGGTTGATTTTTTGTGGTATACTTTTAGGCGCTATTTCGATATTTCATTTTTGCGACAAAAACAAATTAATTTTATAAACTATGAGACAGACTTACAAGCTTTACGTCCCAAGAATTTGTGGTAGTACGGAACCCTTCTTTCACACTACAGGGTGTATGTAATATCACTTTGTCTATACGTTTGTAAGGTTATAGAATCGTACTTCAGTGACCCCATAAAGTAAACAGCAGGACAAAGAAAATCGTTTAATCCAGAGTCGTATTAAGACCTGTAGGGGCTACTAAGCTGTTCAAGTCTCGTTTTGATTGGATTTGTATCTCACTTAAAGTCAATTTGGTAACTTCATTGACACTTCTTTTATTTCCAAGTAAAAATATCTTTTCATAGGATATTTATTTAATTATTATTCCACTAAACACCGCACGAGCACCTTTGTAACATCGCGTCCCTGGCCTAGTTTGCCTAAGGGATAATCCGTCACTGGTTTAAGTCATGCTTGAATGTTTCTTCGTCTTTCAATATGCTTAGTATGCTACGTGTACTTTCTCAGCATTCGAGAAAACTAGCTCAGCTTTGGTATGCAGATGGTAAGTACCGTATAGCAAAATCAGGGTTGTCCGATAACTGGAAGAGTTACCTTCCATACAAAATTCACTTTATACCGCTCATACCAAACTATTGTATAATTAAATTCATTTGTCTTCAAATCAATTTGAAATGACAATGAACTCAATATATTTATGTAGGTACGTGTACCTATAAAGCACAAAACAATCATTGAGCTCTGTTTTGGTGTCGGTCTCTCGAATCACGAACCAACTGTCAGTTACCACTAGCAACAACAGGAGTACCAATAGCAACAGCAGCTGCTGCTGTACTTGGACATGTTATGCTGTTGCAATTGTCGCCACATAAACGAAACTAAATCTAAGCCAAGTTTGGTTTTGTTTTCGGTTTTGTTGTTTACTTGATTTGCTTTTTGGGGCTAAGCTGTGCTCTGGTAATTGGGTGGCTATGGGTGGCAAGGCATGATGACTACTTGCTTTATAACCAAGATTGAAGTTGCAGTTGCACATTGAAGTTACAATTGCAGCTGCAGCAGCTGTGGCTATGGTTACTTGTTTTTTTTTTTTGTGGTGTGCGCAGCTGCAAATATTTTTTTGTAAATCGCCATTTGAAGGCGTTTGAAGTAGATATTACGAGTATAATGTGTTTTGTTTTTTTGTTGGAATATTGATTTGGTTCAATTAGGCGCATATGGTTTTGGAGCACAATGCAAAAGTTTACTTCGAACTATGGTCTTAAAAGTAAACCAAGTTGGCAATATGGAAATATTTAAAATGATTACTCGTACCAGTGCTTGGAGCAAGGTATGTACGGGTATTATAAATTAAAATTATTTTCATGTTGAGAGAGGATGATATTTTTTTTTTTCCCGCTTTCACAACAATTTGAAGTTTGTTCTAGGGCAAATCAGATACATACTTACTATACTAAATCAATCTGTAGATACCTTTTGTTCTTGCAATCATGATTAACTTTTACAATATGAAGTGGTGCTCCATTAAAAATTTTAAATTGTTTCTGTACTTTTGATATTTTCAAAAGAAACAACAAAATTCTCAACACAGAAAATATGCCCCAAAGACACAGTTATCGCTTAAGGTTACCTTGGGTTTTTTGTTTGTTTTTCTGATAATAAAAGAAAATGAACAATAAAGAGAAAAAAGAAACAATGAAAGATACAAGAAATTTTCATTTGGAATCTCCTTTCACCATAAGAGGAACCTCTTTTTTTTTGTTCTTTTACACTTTGTAATTGGTATTTATGGTACTTTGAAGGTTTATTGAAATCATCTTCCGTTGCTCAACTATTGATTGAATTGAAATCATTTGAAAGCCAAATATTAAAGATACTTAAATATATGATTATTTTTCATTTTTCATTTATCTTTAATTGTTTGGAATTTGGTAATGTTACAATTAAAATTAATTTTCTCAATTATAATTTAAGCTATTTTTTTTTCTTTTAAAGAAGAACAAATTATGGGAAACTATCTAAATACTTATGTTATACAGATAAGAAAGTCTATAATATGCAACATATTTTCTTCATATTTCTTAACTGATGATTGAAAGAATTTTAAAAAATTTTTAAATTACAAAAAAAAAAAAAATACGAACGTTTTCTTAATCGCCTCCCATTTCTCATTAAAATTATCTATATGCTTTTATATCCAACGATCAGCTTCTCTGGGACCAAAGATTGAACAACTATCAGTACAAATCTTTAGTGCTGTCAACCGTTTCAGTTATTTGTACAACACTGAAGGCTGTTGTTTTACATGTTGTTCATATTTATTTATTTTAAAAGTGAGCATATGAGGTAATATGACTTATTGAACATTTCCCAGTAATTCTAGGATCTTGAAATTTACGTGGTTGGAAGATATGTAACACACACTTATAGTGTCTCCATTTCAGTTCGATAGGACAAAGAACAAATATTTTTTTCTAATAACAACATTGATTTGGGTTTGAATGGGAAGTACCCTTTGGGCCTCCTCCGTTGGAACCCTTTGGGTACGGAACCCTAAAAAAATGTAAAATAAAATAAAAATGAATTAAATAAATGTATTTCTGACCCCTTGAGGGAATTCAATTTGCTAACCAGCTAGCTTGGCTTCTTAAAAGAAATTATTTGTCCCAAGCAAATTTAATGAAGTTACTTCGCTTAGAACCATCTTCTTTGTAGCCTATATGTCATACAACTTGTATTTTTCTATTACGTTTTCTGTTAATATTGTGGTAACGTGAGTGTTTTTTATTCCATAGCAAGGATAACTTTTATAGACATAAATAAACACTAAAATAAAATCTTGATCCATAACATACATTTTAATTTCAATGCAGCCACTTCTAAATACTTGTTTACTTGTTTGTAATTGATATATCATCGAAATGGACTGACAAAGAAGGTCCATTCCTCTGTTATAGGTGCGGATTTCGGCCCGATAATGGGCTGAGACTGAACTGACCGTCTTAAAGGGCCTGTAATATTAACTAAGTAAATTAGAGAGACTAGCTTACCCGGCGCGCTTTGCTACGCCCTCTCTCAAAAAAAAAAAAAAAAAAGAATTGAAATTGTTTATGTTACAATATAATTTCTAGATCGAACACAATTTCTTGAGGGAATTGTCCAGTCTTTGTAGATGATAATGGACTTTGGCAATACTTTTGTGCGTACACGCACATGCACCTTAATTTATATCTGCTTAGCAAAAGCAATCAAAGCACGAACAACGAAACACACAATACCTCTCTTCGATCGATTTCAGTGATCAACATATACAAAAAGAAGATAACAAAGCGCGCAATACTCGTGTGCGTACTCGTAGAGGAAAAATACAACAATAACAAAAACAACACAAAATGCAAGAAGAAGCACAAAAAAAAAAAACCTAAAAACGTTTCTGTGCTTGCCTGTGAACAAAATTTCACAATCTTAATTCTAAACAAACGAAATTAAAATGTTTAATAAATTAAAAAAGTAAGTATCCTATGACATTCAGTGACAAAGTAGCATTCTACTTGTGAAAGAATTTTTGAAGTTGGATAAGTCGTTACGAAGATTACCCGTTTCATCAAAACAAATATTACCTCTTTGAATGTTACCTCTTTATTTTAATAGTATAAATTGCAAGGGCATGAGGCATTCAGGCAGTCAGGTTGCTTGGCATCTCAAAATTGATAATTGCCAATTAGCACTACTTTGGATAAAAACAAATTAAAGATATCTGAGCTAATCTAAAAATCTGATCTAATCTTATCTATCCCTTTTACTCGTTGAATTGTAAAACACATAAAGGACTTATGAAAATTTACCAAATTTTAATCCGATAGTTCTGAGAGTTAAGTTGAAACACAATAGTAACAAATGAAATGGTTGGACTAGACCCAATCAAATCTTCTTGTTACACATATTATTACTATATACTCGTACTTTATGGTGTTTCCGAAGCACTGTTATATGTGTTACAAATGAAAATGAATGATAATACATACTTATTTAGACTAATGTGAAAAAACAGTGACAGCAATTTAGATTGTTTTATATTTAAACATTCAATTTATGTGGACATTTATAAAAATTAAACTTTTTCTGAGTGGGGGCCAATTCAACTAACATGACAGAAGTAGATTCCTTTACCTATGACTATTATATTAATATACCATATAACAAAGTATTTCTTCTTGTCATTACAAACATAATACTCGTTCTAAAATTATAAAAAGTACAATTCATGCTTTTGCAGAATTAAAAATTTACACATGTCCATGAACCCACTGAGTAGATACAATAGTAGTTCATAATGTCAACTTAGTGTCATATATTTCATCATAGATTAAACTCAAGAAATGTTTATGCTAAGATATTTCAAACCGTACATAGCTACATGTTATAGTTACAATAGATAGATAGATAGATAGATAGAGAGATATCTATATATTGTACATAGAAATGTATCTTTTTGGCAAACACGCCAAAGGTTATTACACAATAAAGTTTTTTACACATAACCTGAAGTGTCCAAACGACTTAACTTTACTTGATTTGATGTTGAACAAGATACTCGTATACGTATCTAAGTGTACAATAAAATTCAATAAGCTGTAACTAGCATGAGATCCATGCGCCCACGCACTTAAGATAGAAAAATACTATATCAATCGATTGATCGTTGGCTCGTTTCTTTGTTCGTTTGTTGTGTATGGTATAACAATTTACCTTGCAATGCCAACGCGTACTTCGATACTATAAGATAATGATACAGACATAGAGGCGCAGACTTATATACTGTATGTATGTATGAATGTATGTACTTTGGTTCAGCATATGTATGTTTGTTTTTGGTGGGGAGGGGGACTTGTGAGGTGGCAAACAAAATCAGTTGGCTCAAACGAATGAATACTGAAAAATTTTAAAGCGTTGACGCAATTAGCTTGGGTTGTTGTTACTACTCGTATAGAGACTTTTGTATGTAAGCCGGCATGGTCAAACTTTTGAGGCATTTTATCATGCTGCATATGGTAACGTCTGCTTTGATTCATAGTCGACGCCAACTCACATATAAAGACAACGAAGAAATACCAGTTTTAGTTCATAATATAATACAAAAAAAAGAAAAAAAAGTTATTAAATAAAAAATGAATATAACAAGGAAAAAGTGTTAACTTAAGTTTTACATAAACTTTTCAGTTGCTTTTTGTATAGTTTCTTGCAAATTTTATGTATATGTTTTATGTTACAATTAAAATCACGTGTCTCATGTGCAGAGTCGGAAAAAAATTGCAAACCATATTTATTGCAAATAACATTAGAAAAAATATTTTTAAATCCAATGTACTGCATTCAACATATGTATATATGTGTCATAATAAATAAGTTCCCTGGAGTTTAAACATTGCAGCCTCTTTTACCATTTCTACCATATTTCGTGATGCAACATATGTCAAAGAATTCCAGCACTACCAAGTCGAGCCTGTGAAACATTGCCATTCGTTTCTTGAAGATTGTCATAGCCCTTAACGTACATATGTTCCTAATAAAACTACCAATCCTGTTAGCTCTGATTGATCTGTTATTACTACCTGTTCTGTTCTCTTTAGATTTGTTTTTTCTTTTTTTCTTCGGACAGACCCTGTACGATTTGCTGAGACCAAAGTAAGTTTCAGATTTCGTTATTTGGAGAGCAAGGAGACATTTAATTTAACAACAACATTTGATCCGGGCTAAAATTGTATACAGTCGCTTAACAATCTACAGGAATACTGGCGAAGAGTGGATAAATTCACAAAGAACTAAAGAAAAGATATCACATGTATCTGGAGTTCTTGTAACAATTTGTTAAAGCCTCATTTACAGTGCAAAAAAGCGGTATTTATGTTTAAACAGTCACATAAGCCAGTTGCTTTGGCGAATTTTAAGCGGTTTGTTTGACTGCTTAAGAAGCAACAGTGGTGTTTTAAGCAACGAGGGCTGGCAAATGTTTAGTACTGTTGCCAAATTTTTGCGCATTGCTACCAACATTTTGGCCATGCTCTATACTATATTTGATCATACAATATTTCTTTGTTTTATTTGTAATAACGTTCCTTGTGTGTGTATAACCAAAACAAACAACAGGTGTTTTTTAAGCAAAACCGCACTGTAAATGGTTTTTGTAGAAAACTGCTTTTTTGCCCAGTGCTAACACGGTATAAAGAAGCAAAACAAAATAATCCTTTGTCATAGATGAAAACATACTCAACCTGAGCAAGAAGTTGTTGAATTGGTATCGGTAATGTTAAATCGTTACATCCCTAGTATAATGTTACTGGATCATAGAAATATTCGTATTAGTACACATTTCATCCATAGAATAGAATAAATGATTCTATGATTCATTTCTAGTATTCGTTGGCAGTTTTTTTTTAACAGAATCCATAGTTCTAACAATTAATGAAATTTTATATTTTTTTGTTGGCCTGCTTTTGCAACTTGGTCATAGTGTATTGACCCAAAGTTTGTAGTAAAGAAATGTATAGAAATGATTTTATGTTGAAAATGATAAATCGGAACAACGATTTGTGTCAAAAGATAGAAATCATTTTTTTGTGGTAGCAATAACAACAATAAAATATTTAAGAAAAAAAAATATAACAAAACAAGAACAACCACAATAATACTCGTACAACACAAAACCATAAAGACAAAAAAAAAAAAAAAAAAATAAATTCTTGTCTGATTCTTTTTGACGACTTTGAGCTGTTCTCGGCATCTTATAAAAAGCTTCTTAGCCAATTTGTTTGCGTTTGTCTCTGCTCGGCTCGGCTTGACTCGACTCGATTCGATTCGACTTGGCTTGGCTTGACTTCAATTCGCTCTTTATTTTAGTATTATTTCTTTTTATTTTGCGATCGGCGTAAGGCGTACAACGTCTGTGTTGTTTTCAAGGCGACACACGATTCCATAAATGGTAAGAATGTCGTAGGTGTGCACTCAGGTAGGTAGCCACCACAAACAAACATATGTACATGCACATATTGGTAGATAGGTAGATATGTACATGGGTAGGTAGGTTGGTAGATTGGTTGGAAGGTAGATAGGTAGGTAGTCAGATTGCTGATGTCGATTCAGGTTCAGATTCAAAATCTGCGTCAGGTTTTTGTTGTTTAAAAAATTTCTTGTGCATTTGATTTGATTCAAGTTAAGTTGAGTTGAGTTGTATTAAGTTGAGTTAAGTTAACTTTACTTGGCCAGTTTGACGACGCATATAAAATTGGCTAAAACAACTAATAATAACAACGAAGACGACAACGATAACGACAACAAAAACCATGAAAGCAAAGGCGAGCGATGCAATACAAATGGAATTGGCTAAAAGCCAAGACAACTAACACAACCCACTTGGCTTTTCGGTTAGCTGTGCAGTGTCAGTGTAGTTGTTTGCATAAGCAGCTCTCTTGGCTTTCGGAAACTTGATTTTTATTTTTATGGTCAAATAATGAAGAAAATATTTCAATGCAGCTGGGAGGACACTCATATGGCCATGAGTTAGTTATTGAAAGCAAAGATTCTTTGTTCAGTTGCGAATTGAAAGTGAAGTATGTACACGTACGTAATATGTAACTTCAAATCTTTAGGAATAATTATGTAAGTGAAACCTCGATTATCTGGAACTCTGTCAATCAAAAATATCTATCATTTCGGATGCTGATTAGTTAATTATACATGCACATCTGTTAAAAGTGACTTTCCTTTATAAGGTTGGTACCGATTGCAATGCCACAGACCTGCTAAAAAATATTTGATAATGAAATGTACAAGTTTGTAACCTCCTATGACTGGAATTTTTGCTTTTCCTTAATGAAACCGGTCTCGAGAAATTTTTAACTACTTGTTACAATATAAAATAAGTAGTTTAAAAAACTTTATATTCTCTTTAGATTAAAGCTTATTAAAAATATCTAGACCATGAAAGCGAGCATTAAAGACAATCAATTGATAAAAAAATGTCTAAAGAAAAAACCAAAATGTTTGAAATTTGTGGCAATCGAATAAAGTGGTAAGATCGATCACCTATTTAGTAATGTGGGCAGTTCAAGTTCGCAACATCTGCCAATAAGCAACCAATGAATGAATGAATGAATGAATAGATGTCGATGAACGCAAAAAGTTTGGTTTTGCCATCACCTTTGGCTGACGAACCTAGGCAGCGTGGGCTATGGTTACGTGGTTTACTTCATCAATTGTATTATTTAATCATCATCATCATCAACATCAAGCGGAGTTCATTAAGTAAGAAGAAGGAAATAATTATTTACCTTGTTACTAAATACACACAATTACTACATAACCAATCGAACGAACAAAAAAAGAAAACTAACTCGCTCACCAGGTGGCGGTTTTTTGATTGCAGTTTTATTTACAGTGGCGTGTCTTAACTAGCAGGGGCCTTGAGTAAAATAGAATTTGGGGCTCCTAACTTGCATTAAATAATATTTAAAAACATTTTTATGAAACAAAAAAAAAAAAAAGTGAGGGTGAGAGTGCATTACCAAAGAGTATGATACATATACTATAGAGTGGACAAATCGCACGAGCTCTTTTTCTTATTTTAAATTGTGACATAGCCAATACCAAAGTGTGTATAGTCTCGGGATATGTAACAACAAATTGTGAGTATTGGGATGTACATATATGAGCAAAATTGCACACACTTTGTTGTTGGGATCAAAAATAAAGAGAAACCCCAATTAAATTGAGTGATTTGTCCACTCTATATATTTTATACTTTTTGGCACCACACTCGTTGGTGATCCCAATGGCAAAACAAAGGCGGAAGTTTTTATAAAAAAAAAAAATAATCATTCTTTCTACAAAGCATGCCTCGTTAACTTGATTGCTCCTACATAGCCCGATTCGTATTTTTAGTCTTTCCATAATAGAAATTGGAAGGAAAGAATATTTATCCACCAGAGGGTGGCCTTTGGAGTGCTAGCCTTGGGCGCTCTCGACATTTAATCCTCCTCTATTGCGAACATTTACTGATCTCGGTTTCTTTTTAATTTTAGGATTTTGTTTTGTGTTCGAGGTTTCTTAGTTAATGTTTGGGGCCCCTTATTATTATGGGGGCCTTGGGCCTATTTTTATACCTAAATATACTCACATACATTTTTATGTCTTTTGAAATTAAAACAAGAAAGCAACTGTTAGACAACAAAACAACAATTATAAAATATCTGCAAAGAGTGATTGGTGGGGAGTGGAGTGAAGTAGAGGTGGAGGAGGAGTGAGAAAGAGAGTGAGCCCCCCAAAAACAACAAATATTAGTTAAACATGGCTCAAAGAGAGCAAGCGGCACCATGGTGAGAGACAACTTAAGTTTGCGTGCATTAAAGTGAGCGTGCGTGTAAGTTAGCAAAATTGATGACGATGCTCATAGTGATCATCATGATGACGACAGACCATAAGCACAAAAGGAGGGAAGATAGAGAGTGACTGAGTGAGTGAGAGAATACTGAGAAAATCGCCAAGCATTTGATGTGCATAGACAATGGCAAAAACAACAACAACAACAACAAAACTAAAGCTGATTGTTATTGTTGGAATTTGTTGGGTTTGGAGAGTTTTACAAAATTGCGGAATCGTTACTGTTGCTACTACTTATAATTATAATCATTGGGTTTTGGGTTTAATACTTACTACACATGTATAGAAGATAGTAGTACATGTATAATGCATTCATAGGTTAGTTTTGTTGATAGCTTACTTTTTGTTGATTTTTTTTTATATTATTTTTATTTTATATTTTGTTTTTCTCCTTTCTTTCTTGGTACAATAGTGTGTGTGTTACTTATTATACAATGTAATTTATATAGGCCAAAATCGAGTAACTATAACAAATGTTTTTGTTTTGTTTTTAAGTGAATTTTTGAGTAACAATAAAAATATCAAATAATTTCAGATTTAAGAGGTTATATACACTCACGAGGCCAAAAAAAAAAAAAACGATTTTAAAGAACTTTTCTTCTTTTCTCTTCTGCAGAAGTTTAAAAAATTTAAATAAAAATTCGTACACATATTATGGAAACTTTTAACTGTACATTAACACGTTTTATGTGTAAAAATAGTTATTTTAGAAGCTGCTATAATTGATCTCCGGGAGCACATCTAAAATAAAGGCACTCGAGATGATCACGATATCTCTGGACTGGACTATTTAAAATGAAGAAATATAAGTATAAATAAGCAAAGCAATAATTTAAGACAAAATGAAGGCTTAAAAACAAAATTTATGATTTTAAACTCTTAATAAAATGGAAAATAATTATCAATGAGAAAAAACCTTTGATGTTTAAGCTTGTTTCAATTTTTCAGCTGTTTCTGAGAAATCTTGGTCCCCAACTTTATCATTAAATAAAACTCCAATTATGGACTAACCTAAGCTTACTAAGTATTGTATTTACAATAGCTTATATCTTTTATACTCTAGCTGAGGAAATAATGGATATGTCCATTTTGTTAGATCAGTTTATATGGCAGTTTTTCAACTACACTCCGCACCACTTGAATAGAACACTCCTTCATATATTTTTTTTTTCTTAAGCCATCATATTTTCAGTTACAAAACCATTAGACACTTATAGCCGAGTTAGACAGGGCCAATATTCGAATCACTCATGATGCGACCATTGATTCGCATCACAATCGAAAACAATCACAAGGAATATGACAAAATTGAGGGGTTGTTGTTGTAAATGTGATTCGAGTTAATGATTGGAATTTATACAATTGTCTTCGGAACAGCTGTTGTTTATTTTGGTTATACATATTTTACTTAAAAATGTCATCAGCTGTTTTATGTTTGAAGGGGAAAGAAAAAGGAGAAAAAGAGCCAAAAGGTGCTAAAAAGGGCAGAAATTTCTCAACACTGCTAAGATGACCAGTCGACAGTTGCTTATAAACCTGTTTTCTTTTTAATAGTGGCTAATAGTGGCTTTACAGTATCAGGACGATTCGGTTTTGTGCTTTACAGTGCTATTTTAACATCACGAACAGCTGTTTTTTGTTTTGATTATGTGTGGCGCGCAACAAAAATAGAAGAAGAAGACACCTGACAATCACAAAAAACGACGAAATTTTCAAAATGCTGCCCAATACTGTTAAGACTGACCATACGAAAAAACCGAATCGAAGCATATCAATTTGATATAGCATCTTTCAATCGAATCACATCTACAACAACAACCCCTCACTTTTTTGTCATTTTCCCTGTTGTTGTTGACAAATGGAACTCGAATCAATAGTCGCATCTTCATAGATTCGAATCTTAGCTCACTGTAAAGCCACTATAACCGTTTATAATTTCAATATAATTTTTATGAGGAAAACTTATAACAAAGGCAGAAAAGCCAGTATACTGACTGATATATTGAACAAATTTCATAATAGAACGAAAAAAAAACAGAAAGTTATGTCACATTTTTTAAGTAATAAGTGTAGAAACGTAAAAAACATGAAATGGTGAACACGCACACTGCGCTTAGTAGAGCGGACAAACAATTTATTTTGAGAAAAGTTTCAAATACGCACGACTTAGTTGCCAAGATAAAGAAAAAAAAAGGTGTTACTGCAAGCCTCATCAGTATAAGATGTTTTCTTTTGTAAGCTAAATAAATAAAGAGATTAATAATATAGAAAAGCTTCCATTTTATACCAATCTTAAAACACCATCCCATAGTTTTAGCCATATTCATTTCAAAGAACTCGACGGTCATCATGTTATCTTCTTAGATGTGATAAGTTCAATTTGGTGGACCCCAAACATCTACGGAAGGCTAGCTATCACTTCGAGTGTTTACAAAGTATAAGTACGATGGCATAATTAAATGTGCTTTTCCATTTCATAAAGAGCTTTTTAAACAGTTGTTAGATGACCATGATAATAAGCAAATTTATACTCCGCGGATCGGTAAATAGTTAATATGTTGCCATAAAGAAGCGCAATTGAACTGGCACCCAGTCTCACTTAACCTAAATATTATCTTTCCGATGTTTCGAGATAGTTGGCCAGAAAAGTTTATGGGCCTGGACAACAATATTGAAGCATACGAGTACCATATCACATTCGTGCCATTAAGGTAGCTTGGTGCTTCATTCTCTTAAATTATATCGGTAAACTGTACAAATTAATCCCAATCAATTGGTCCAAAAATTGTTAACATTTAACATACAAAAGTTAACAGGTTTTAAGTAAGATTGTTGAGGGGTCTTCTATTCAAGTGGAGAAAAATTTAAGGAACTTTTTCTTAGGTGATTCTCGTGAAAATTCATAAAAATTTAACCGATGTACCTACAAAATATATTTTGCTACATTTAATAAACAATTAAATATCCTGTCTTTTGAAAAAGAAATGAAGTCCCTGGAACAGAATGCTGAAGCTCCTGTCTTTTGAAAAAGAAATGAAGTCCCTGGAACAGAATGCTGAAGCTCACGCTTAAGCTGGCCATCCATGACGAACATGCACGTTCGATCTGCTCGTGGTGGCGGTCTTTTTTGCCATGTGTGTGGTGCTGTTCACGTTGGTGAAAAATTTCAAATTCTGCGAGCAGATCGATCTTGCATGTTCGTCATCCACCGCTGTTGTTTTGAATATCAATCAGCTGTGCTTGTCATTTGAGAGGCAGCCAAAGAGAGACAGATAATTTGAAGCCGACTGAAGTCAAACTACTTTCAGTTCACGGCTTCAGCTTCAGACTCAGCTTCAGCTTCACATTGTGACAGCTGCATTTGATTTTTTGATCAGCTTCAGACTCAGCTTTAACTTCACCATTCCGTTCCAGCCTTAACTCCTCTGTATCGGACATAAGGTTTAATAAGAATAGGGTTGTGCTATTCAAGTGGCCCGGATTGTATTTCTTAAATCAATACAGTACAATATACATGTCTTTAATTTTCTTTTTTACTAGAAATACTTTTTGATTTAAGAATTTTGTATAGCCTTCAACAAATGTAAGGAAATTTTGATAGCTGATTCATATGGTACATCTTTTCTAATGGTCTGATTATGGCGGATTTAAGGGTTTTTTTTTATTATTTTGTCCTCATATCCATGACTTGAATTCAATTCTATAATTTATTTTTTCAGTGTATTTGTTATATCTAGGTAGTATAAACCCAGAATGGAATTGCATATGAAATTATTGAATTATTGAATCTTATTGTGTGGGGCTTTTTTTTTTTTGTTTTTTGCCACTTCGCCTTTTCTCTTTTGTTTGATGATTTGGCCTCCACAAAGATTGTTTATTGTATCTTTTAGGAATGCATAAAATCTGAATTGACTCTTTGTCAATGGCAACAAATACAACAATGCTTATAAATGACTATAGACTGTCGTATACAGTCAGTCGTACGTGTACCTACATATAAATGTTTTATTTAAATTGCTTGAAACCCTTACAGTTGTTGTGATTTCTTAGTATGTTTATACTTAAGTAAGTTCACAGAAAGACAAATATTATAGATCTACAAGTATACTATATATCATAATGATCTCAATTAATCCGATTATAGATGCATGATATTATTTATCGTATTTATATGCTTCCTTATATAGAATCATTCATTTATACTATCATTAGAGAACAAAGTTTAAACAATTCATTTATTTATGTACACGTTTTCCGTATACTCATAGTATCATGATTCAATTCATCTTTCTGTGCTTGAGAGACTTCCTAGTATTATGAGATGAGTCATATTTGTACTTGTATTTACTGTAATGAGCTCCATAATTATGAGAAAAAGTTCATGAACTATAAGTATTTATCCTCAATAATATATACTATATAGTATATACATACATGCTTCCGATTGTAAGCAGGTAAGCAGTACCTACAATAGTTTCCCTGTTGGTTTGTAAATGAGTCACTAGATAAATATTATTACTATGTATTTTTAATGACATTTTCTTAGTAGTGGCAGAGATCCACGTATAGATAGATACATTCAAATTGAAATTTGTACATTTTTAATATGACAATTTTTCTATGAATATTTTATAATTCACTCAACAACATTTTGTATTTTGAGCGCATTCAGTGCCAGGGAAGCCTCAATGCCATTTATCAATCAAAATGCCCGATCAATTCATCTGTCAATCAATCAATCAATCAACTTGTTGCATTGTTTACAAGGCACTAAGCTTTAAATATTGAAGGCCTCATAACGCATTCAGCATCTAGTCGTAACATAAATGTCCATTCGTTTGGCAAAACCATTTCTAAGCCTCTCAGTTTTTAAATTATTAAGATGAAAGGCTCTCCTCTTTATTATTGTATTCGAAAATTGGATCGTTTGTTGACTCCAAATGCCATAAATTGTTACCAAAACAATATTGGTAATAAAAACAAATAATTTTCCATTTTTATGGAGGCAGATAGTACGTTTTAATCAAAGTTCATTGATTACTGCAAGAAGTATTCCCCATAGAACGATTTTCTGTCACTTTACATACTTTATAGCTTCCATATATATACCTATCTATCTACTATATTTATAAAAATCTCGTGTCACAGAGTTTGATACTTATGGACTGCGAAACTACTGAACCGATCTTGATGAACTTTTTTATGTGTATGTAATTTTATCAAACAAGAAAGATAGGATAGTATTTAACTCGATTAATGAAATCAATATTTTTTTTGTAAGTTCCACAAATTTTTAATAGATGGCGCTGTAAGTTACTTTACACAGTAACACTTCAACATTTACGTTATTCAGGTTGGGCAAGTATTATAACTGAGCCAGAGTAACGCGTGGCTGGATCTGCTTGTCTATATGTATAGAAACCATTTGCCTCATGTTTCTGAGTGCATCGCTTGAGCTGATTTTGATGAAAGTTTTTTGGAAAACTCTATCATAGCCTGGAGAGTGTTCCTATGAAGTTTGGTATGAATCTGACTTGCAGATTTCGAGAAATCGGTGGATAAAATTTCGCATGTAAAGCTTAGAGACATATTTTAAAATCAATCAAGTCTTCTTTGTCCAACATATAAGATAATTATTATATCAATATTAATAAGTGATTCGTCTGATTATTCAAAAGTGTTTCAATTGCTGCATCACGTCGGGTGCGTAGCAAAACACACCGGGTACGCTAGTTTTAAATAAAGGTAGAGTCTAAAATTGATATAATATTTGAAAAAATTTCATAAAAGGTCCCTATAAATTGGAATTTCTGTGTGCGTTCATCAGTTGTGGCATGTTTGGGGTATGTAAGCTTTACTGAACCCAAATTAATATTCAGTATATTTGTTTTACTGTTTCGATGTATCCCAGACTTGAAAAATTCCTTCCATTCATTTTGATGTTAATTTTTTCGATTTCTTTATAAATTACGCACATAAGTACATATCTTTTTTTTTTTATTATATTTCTATAACAAGTTTAGACATTTTTAGAGTATGACTCAGATGAACGAGTGAGTATGAGAGACAGTATAATATTGTACATACAGCATTCTTAAAACTGTGATTTCGTGTAGATAGTTCTCTTCAAAAATAAAGCGACAAAAAAGTAGGGTAAATTTAAGTTAGATAGAATCGATGCTCCTTAGTAAGTATAATATTACAATAAGTAATAATATTATACATTAATATTACGAGTGAGTTTCATGTAAGCTTTCTTCACCTGGATCTTGCTCTCATCTAGAAATAGCACAGTTTTCTTAAAATCTAGACTTGATCACACAACTCTCTCTTAGATGTATGGGCTTTATATTGATCCAGATTTGATATAATCTAGAAATAGTAAATTTTTCTTTAAAATTAGTTTACCTCACATTTGATTAACTGAATTTTTGTTTTTGGGACCAATTGGTCTTATATTAATCCAGAATTAGTATGACAGAGTTATTCTTTAAATAAATGTATTTTACGGTATATCAAACAACTTCGCTTATTCAATGTAGCGCACACTGGTACTATAAAGGTATGTATTATGACTCTGAGATGGAATTTAATATTGTTGTTTCACGCATACAAACAAACAAACACAAAAACAATAGAAACACTTATGTGAGTGTAAGTGTGTGTATCTGTGAAGTCATCCAAATATCCCATTTGCATATAAAGTTATGTATTCGATCGATTGATCCATAATTTTAGGTTTTTCCTGTATTTTTATTATACAATTTAAAAAAAAAAATCCTTAAAATTTTCTTAAATTTCCCCAAAAAAGCAAAAATCAAGAAAAAAAATTAAAAAAAAAAGTTTAAAAGAAACACAAAAAGAAACAAAAAAAAAAAAAATCGCGACCTCGAACGGATATGTATTTGTATGTATGTATGTACGTATTTATCTGTATACATGTACGTGTATACGAGTATAATGAACGATCGCACGAATGAACCGAATTGACTTGAAGTGAACCGATTTGAACGACAACGGATCATGAGCTCTCGAACTTAAGATCATAAATGCAAAGCACGAAAAAAAAAGTATTCACAGAAACAAAAAAAAAAAAAAAAAGAAAAACCAAAAAATAAAAGATTTTATTTGCTTAACATTTTTGTGTTTTTTTTTTTTGAATTTTTATTAAATTTTTGTTGTTTTTTGTACACTTCTTTTTGTATTTTATTGTATTTTGTTAGTTTTTGCGCTCAAAAGTTGTTTTTTTTGTTTGTTTTTGCAGTCAGTGATGACAAAGAGTAGCCTTCAATGGCTTTACCTTTAGATCATTCACTCACTGTCTCACTCACTCATTCACTATCTCGCTCACTCAATCATTCACCTATTCACTCACTCACTCACATTCGGTTGGTCATCCAGTTTTGTCTTCTGTTGATTCTGCGCGTCCGGTTGCTGTTGTTGGTTGTTTTAGATTGTTTTTATTATATTTCTTTTGGTGTTTATTGCGTAGATTCGCGCGACGGTCGAACTCGTTTCTCGTTTACGTAGCGTTACGTTGCGTTGCGTTACGTACGTGCTAACGCTATACCGCTTAACGAAAGCCGTGCTGTTTGGTTACCTGCACGCGACTAACTAACTGACTGAATTGACTGTTTCAAACAATTTGGCTCTTACCTGTTGCTTACATGTTGGCCAACAACTACTAACTCTCAATCTCAATCTCAACATCATGAACAGTGCACTGGCGCCCACCCGCGTTCCCAATACACAACACAGGTTGATCATGACGATACGTATACTATTGAGTATCTGAGTTGAGAGTAATAAAAGTTTCTCGCTCTTCCTTCTCTCAGTACAATTTTGAGTTGCTCTATTCTAATGCTTGCTTACTTAATAACACTCGCGATTTGACGCGACTTGCCACTTTTGTAGAGTTTTAGTGAAGCGAAACGGGTTTAGAGATGGATGACATGACTCTCTTTCTCTGACTATGTCTCTTGGCATGCTTGGCTGGCTAAGTTGTTAGTTAGTGGGTTGGTAGGGTTAGTTGGGCTGCTTGGCATATTGGTTAACTTTGAGTTGAGTTGAGTTAAGTTAAGGTAAGCTAAGCGTAATCTAACAAATAATTGTCTTTGCAACTTGTAGCTTAACTCACCTAACAACTTTACATTATACATATTATTGTACTCTCCTTTATAGCTTTTGTATTTTCTCAACTAGACGCTCGCTCTCTATTAAATCTGAGATTTACAATTGTTGATTGGTGCCTATTGACAATTTTTATTGTTGTTGACCATTTTTCTAAGCTTCTTTGTTGGTTTGTTCTTGATGATTTTCAAATAATCAGAGAGCATATAACTATATATTGTATATGGCTTTTCAAGCAGATCAATTTCGTTCCGTAGGCTCATGGCGGAAGTCATCTATATAAATTTCAAAACTAAGTAAGCAGTATACATAGTATATTGTATTTATGCGGCTGAAATATGAATTGACAAAAAAAAATTTACCCTCAGATGCATCTAGGGATTAAGAATGCAAGTACTGGGGGTCCATTAAATAATTTTGCCATTTACTGTACATCTCTACCAATTATTTACACCAATATTTATGACACATAAAACAATAAATAATACCCGTTTTTATAAAAAGGTAAATAAGCGTTATTCATACTGTGTAAAGAAGTGATATTCTGGCTAAAACGTCTTTAAAAAGTTGTAAATACAAGGTTTAGGTGGGGTCCGCGAAAGAAATTTTGTTGAAAAAAGACTCTATGGCTCTAGAATAATTAAGAATTAAACATATGGGGTCTTCACTGCATAAACCAAGTGACAGTTAGTCCATATAAAAAAAATTTGAACATTTGTGTAAAATTATGCGACGATTGAGTTGCATAAAAGATTAGCGTCACAAAGGTAATTAATTAACTTTGTCATCTGCTCTGACAGCCTTTCCGCCCTGTTAGCCATACAAAATTGTCATTATAATGACCCAACGATTCGTGAAATCCAGAAAATCTCCACTCCTAGTCATCAAGGAATATATGGAAACGAATGCGTTCATATGGCTGCACGGCATATTAGCAACGCCCCGTCTCACTACTTTACGCCGACCAACGCTAAGGATATAATGAACCTCGTCACATGTCACCTTCGATCGAAGAAGCTGTCTGAATGGGCACAATTTAAACATCGGTATTCTCTCTTGGACGCCTGCCAGAACTTGGGGAGCATTAGGGTCTCCCAAATTCCATCCCAATTATTAAAAACTTCTATATCCCTTAACATATCCAAATTTTACAATTTTTTTAAGTTTTCAAATATTAATATTTTGGACATAGATATAATTCAATCACGAGTCGAAGGCTCCGTAGCTTTATATTAAGTCTAGTATTAAATATTAGGTTTAATTTATTAGATAAATAAATTATAATTAATTAATTATTAAATGGCAAAGTGAAATGTTTTATAAATTTAATTTAAACAGAAAATAAAAGTACAATTTAATTTAATTATTTTGTCTTGTTCGCTTGTTAGATTGGCAGTTATGTTTGCGAGAACAGCTGATTGCATTAATTTATATACTGGCAACCGTTTTGGTACCCCAATAGAGTATTCTATAAAGTTAAAAATGATTAATATTTTGATCAGTCAAATTTCGATTTTTCATTTCATATTGGTAAAAAACGTTACTATTTTGACTGTTCTACCGATTTAGCTGATTTTGTTTTGTTGTCTTCCCCTTAACACTGGGGTGGTTTAAGAAACACAAAAATTTTGAAAGCCCAAAGAGAACAGCCGGAATTCGTAAAATCCCAATCAGGGAGTGCATGTGAAATGGCACATGGCGTGGTTGTCAGATGAGAAAACTTTGGTCATGTTTTTGTTTACTAATGTATAGTTGACATATGCATAAAATATAATGTGACTTGCACACATGAAGCTAGCCTTAAAATGGCAACAAGTCATTGAACAAAATGGGACATATTTGACATAAATTGGATAATCAAAACCATATTACATAAAGTTTCAAATTAGGATACAAATAATGGTTTTCTTTTTCTACAACCCAATAAAAACAATTTTCAGTGACAAAATACAATAGTAATACATCGATATTGTAGACTCATTCGCTCTACTTATATGTATGTATAATATGCGAAATTTGCCCCAACATGCCAATTGTGTGTATAATCAAAATAACAACAGCTAGTTTTTTAAGTAAAACCACACTGTAGACGGTTGCCTTTGCTACTTCGCTTTTTTGCCCACTGTAAACGTGGGCTTACATAATTTATTTAGTTGTTATACACTCCGTTTCACTTGAATAGCCCACCTTACAAAGTGTTCTTCATATACATATCTATAAAAAAAAAAAAAAAAAAATTACGTATATTATTTTGTTTCACTTGAATAGCACAATACGGCTTCATTTGCGCAGCTTCCTCGGACAAGTAAAGTTATTAATTAATGAATTAAAGTATTTGAAATAACTCTCGATAATTTTCAGTAAGAATAATAGCCTACAGAGAACGTGACGTCTCTGTGACTGAAATAACGGAAAAAATCGGTAGAAGTCGAAAACTGGTTCATAATTTTATTCATAATATTGAAAATATGGAAAAAATATGAAAGGTCGTACACATAGTGTGCTGGTGGTGCAGACAAGCGGGCTATATAGCTCGAAGCATCTAAATTCTATGATTCCGTAGATAAAACAAAGCTAATACTGGAGTCCATGTCAGCAAAACCACTGTCTGGCACACTATTTTGAACGCTAAATACCTCCAACGTCTAAAACTTAAAAAAAAAACCACCACTTAACCTTGCACATAAAGAAATACGGTTAAGTTTTTGTTGACTAAATATGGCATGGTGATGAAAAAAATTTAATTTTGAGTCTTCTGGTGGCTTTATTTATTATTTCCATTATTTGAGAAAGGATACTCATCAGTTAGTTTGTTTTCACAGCCAGGTCGGTGGAGTAATGGTTTGGAACTTCAATTTTCGATCCCATCCTTTGTCAACATTTTGGCTCTTTGCCATGGAATTTATAATACCTATATACACTGACAGTGGATCGAGACGAAAAATGTCACCTTTTTGAACTAGCTACCATACTTGCTGGATCTTAACATAATAGATAATGTTGCAGTATTCAACATCCATCCAACGAGCCTGTTCTTCAATTTTTCTTGACTCAATTAAAAGCTTGTATGGCTCAATACCAGATAGAATTTTCAAGGTTATTGTAAACAATACAGACTCAACCCATTACAACAATTATTCAATATACTTTGAATTTTATAGTTTAATAATAAAAATTATCATTCATACATAAAAACCAGTGTAATGTTCATTAAAGGTAAAGTGGGCTATTCAAGTGAATTAAAAAATATACGTAATTTTTAAGTTGCTTTTTTAACTAAATTTTCAAAAAGTGTTGAACGTATTTAATTTTTGTTTAGTTACTAGTTGTAGATATTATAAGTATATGAAGAACAATATGTAATGTGGGCTATTCAAGTGAAACGGAGTGTATAAACTTGGTGATTGTTAAAAAAGTTTGCTATTTCATAGAAATTTGGTTGAAACTGAAATGAATGTTAGGAGCCCTTGTTTGATACGAGACTTAATTAATATGATAGCATAAAATGATCTTCTCATGCCCGATTGTTTGTTTATCCAAAATTATAAGATTGTGATACTTTTGAAGCTGAAATTCTGTGTAGGGACTTAATGTTTTTCACTGGATTTATAATTTGTTGGAATGATCACAATTGGATCAATGATAAACAATGCTTTCGTATAGTAAACTATTGGTTTGATTCTCGAAGATTAAAATAAGATAAAATATTAGTTTTGGTAGCATTAATTTGTGTTATATCTAAACTTTATTATTCAGCATAAATGGCAGCTACTATATGAAATATTTGTCGGATTTGTCAATTTTTAGCCTAGAAAGAAAAATCTGTTTTATTTTTTTTAATTAATTGTGGAACATTGTATACACATTATTCACACTACCATAATGTGAATAATTTACAATTTTTCTAATAGATTTTTATTAAGGAACTTGTGCGTTCCAAGTTATTTAGATTGCCTTAACCCTAGATAACCGACAAATTGTATTATTAGGACACAAAATATCTGTTCTTCTCGTAATTTGGCCACTCTTTCCAGTTTTCTCTATACATATATCTGCTCATTAAGTCATACCATCATTATGATTGTTGTTATTGTTTTTGTTGTTAAACGCTTTTTTAAATAATTTAAGACCTTTCAAGGTATTCCATAGAGCAAAAGTCTACAAAGTCGTGCTACGCATGAGCGCAATTTCTGACTTGACTGATTTTGGTTTAATTTTTCCCTGCCCGTCTGCTGTTTCTCTTGTTCTCATGTTTCTTTTGCATTCTCTTTTGCCTTTGCAATCTAACATTAATTTTTTGTTTTGTTTTGTTTAATCGCTTTAAACATGTTCTTTTTGTTGTTGTTACCAACCATTGTTGTCAGAACCGTTAATTTGACTTGTTTTGTTGTTGTTTTTATTTCTTTTCTTTTGTTTTCTTTTTATTTTTCTCGTTTTGGCCAAAACTAGAATTTTGTTGTTTGTTGCCAGAAAACCAAAAACAAACAAATAAAATCAGTTTTAGCAAACTTTTAATTTAATTAAAAAAACAAAAGAATGCAAAATAATTATTTTTATATTGCATACCGTTAGTTTGATAAACGCTTAGATAAATAACATTTAAAACTACCATAGTCGGCCAGGCCCAACTTATGGATATCGAGTAACACTTACACATCTTAAGTCTAATTGAAATACGAGGACCACTCAATGAGTAACGTCAAAAATTGCTGTAGCTAAAAAACAAGTTATTCAATCAATACAAAACTTTGGCTTCGTTTCAACATACAATTCTTTGGGTTGGTCTCGAAGCAATTTTTCCACCAAAATTTTTAAACTTCTTCATTTTCTCTAACGTAGTAGATCACCTTTAAGGGGTCCAAACTAATGGAAGTCTGATGGGGCGAGGTCGGGGCTGAATGGGGGATGTGGAAGGATCTCCCACCCCAGTTCTTGAAGTATTTCTTGAGTTAAATGTATCATGAAGCAAAATCACGTCTTTAGTGAAGAGTTTCGTTCGATTGGCACGCTTTAATTTGTTTGTGATCATTATAATACTGGCTGTTAATGGTTGTTTGTTCTTTAAGATAGCTGACGGCTTGGTCTTAAATTTCTTTCGAGTGGGAGAACCCATATGCTTCCATTGAATGCTTTGGAGCTTAGTCGTTCGAACGGTTCAAATAATTATTCTCGTACACTCTCAACATTCTTTTGGGTGTTTCACTACCATTAATACCCTTTGTATCTAATCACTGCGAGGTGCAATACTACATATTAACTAAAACATTTGAGGTTATGTTTACAAAATACTCTCAAACATATGAAGATAAACAATGAACAAGGATGCCAACTTGACATACATATGTACATGTATACTAACATAAGTATGAGGACAGATCGACTTCTATACCGACACTTCCTCATCGTTTGGATCAGTGTTTCTTAAAGTGGGTGAGAACGGTTCCCTGATGGCTCTGGCTTTCAGGGGTAGCAGACTCAGAGAAAATTAGGGGCATTAAGGCAATTTAGAGGAAAAACGGCTGACAAATTATAAATAAAAGATGTAATACTCTTGACGCTTCTGTGAATGAGCATGCAGAAGTATTATATTAATGATTTGACTTACGTTTAGGGTAGAGTCGGTATTCGTACGTGTAGCGTATGGTAAAAAGAAAACTTCGTGAAAAATTTCAGTTCTCTACCTCAAGAACTGAGGGACTAGTTTGCATATATACGGACCTGCCAAAACCAACTCGTCTCAACGAGCTGATCAGAAATATATATACTTTTTGTGATCTGCGATGTGTCCTTCTGTGTGTTACAAACTTCATGACAAACTTATAATACTATTCACTCCCGTGAATAGTATAATGAGAAAGGAACGATAAAAGTAGAGGAAGATTTGTAAAGTCATAAACAGCATGAAACTAGTCGTTATGCAAGTGAGGTGTATACCTTGTCACTTACCAAACACTAACCTACTACTTAACTCCAAATCAATAAAATGGGAGAACTGCAATAAATATCTCGGTTTACATATAAGCAGGACAATTGATAAAATTAATATAACTATAAGAATTTTGTACCCCTTTAGTAATAGAAAATCAAAACTAATCAACACAAAATAAATTAATAATTATAAAATCTATATTTGTGCCAATCATGCCTATTATGGGTCCGAAGTTTGGGGCGATTGTGCTACCTGTCATCGTAAAAAACTGCAAACATCTCAAAATAAACTTTTAAAAATGATTTTTGATCTTCCTTTCTACTATTCGACTTCTCTGCTTCATGAAATGGCAAATATCGGCATGATAGACGAAAAAATCTGTATAGCAAATGCAAATTTTAATTTAAAAAACGAATTATTACACTCTTCTAGTGTTGATTAATACTTAACAGGCAAATTCACCAATTAGCTTCATTAAGTATTGATCCTTAGTTTTAAATTAGTTCTAGTCTTAGGTTTAGTATATAAATAAACTATAAATGTAAGGTTTTTGCATCCCCTATTTTCCTTACAATTATTAAAATATTAAATTTTAAAAAACATGTATTTATTCTACCAAATTAATCTTCTTAGTTGTTAAGTTAATTTAATATAACTAAACTCTAGAAATGTAAAATAAGCTTAAATACAAATAATATGGGTTCAATAAAATAAAATAAATAAAACTAAGAACTATTAAACTTGCATTTTACATAAACCTTTCTAATGTCTAACATGTCTTCGTCGAGAAGGGTTTACAAAAACGATCCTAATTGCTTTTATTACATACGTAGTGAGTATGTTTTCCAAAAATATCGTTTTAGTATAACAGACTTTGTGAAAGCATATTTGCAGTGTTTCAAACATATTTCGAGGAGTTCAGAAGAGCTCAAAGCAGGCATATTTGACGGCCCACGAATTCGCAAATTGGTGAACGACCCAAACTTTAGCGGTTCAATGTCACATATTGAGAAGAACATTGAAATATAAAAAATCTTATTATAAAGAAGACAATCTTTGTAATCATTAACAGATAAAGAATAAATGTAATAAAAAGAAATTAAGTGAAAAATATTATATAGTTCTTGAAGTAATTCATTTTCGTTATATATTTTAAAATCTGTATAGATTCATTCAATTTTAAAGATATATGTAGATATATTTATTACAAATTTTCATTATTATTGCTGTTGTCACTTATTTGAAAGTGAACCCATGCATAAGTATTTACACCATCAGGGTGTATTTTTCTCTAACATATCATCAGAGTTCCTCAAAGTTATTTTTTTAATTTTTTCTGTATATAAATTATGGGACTTAGATCTAAAATTATGCATAGTATCAGAAAAAATTTTCTTATTAAATAAACATTTTTTGTAGTCACTTATCTAAAACCGATTTTTTAACTCCTTTAGATTTCTTTATACACCCCATTCCTTCTACACTTAGGGAATACATCTTCGAGCGAAGGCCTATAAATTCGGTCATAATTTTTCCGTTATTCTCATCCTTCATCACCACCCAGAACCTTCTTATTACATTTCCTGACATCGTATATTTCTGCTAATTCATCTGGTATTTCTGAAGTGTCAAATTCTAATTGTATATCATTTTGAAAATCTTTGAAAAAATCATCTGTTTTAATTGAATATATAAAAGAGACTGTATCCATATAATTTAAGCTCAAATTTTCTCTAAATTTTGGTTTCATATATCTTTAATGAAAGTCATACATCTTAAATTTTGATAACTCTAATACAGCGAACCCTACATACATTGGTTTATTATAACATGTACCCAAACGCTTCATCTGAATGGCATACATATCTTCTGAAAATTGGGCACAACTATGGAAATTGATTTTTGCAATAAGTGCCTGCGCTCCCAATTTATTTCTATTTGTGGTTTCCCACGATGTTACTAATTTTATATCCTTTCTCTTATTAACATTCTCCATGGTTTTTGCCATAAACTGCGTTATTTAGCAATTTATAGAAATCTTTCTCGAATGCATTTCTCGCTACTGTTCGATGTTGGGTATTTAAATCAATGTAACTTTTAAGCCATGGAGATTGTTTAAATCGTAAATCCCTATGTACTTTTTTCCAAACTAACCCATTTTCTAAGCATTGTTGCAGAACACGATAATGAATAATATATTTTTCTTTGTTATCGAGATCTGCAACAAGTTTTTTATACCTCGATGTTCCTATACTCCTATTCCGTGGAGCGAAGGGTAAATCGTTGTGCGCATCATGTATTGAAGCAGGATATTCGAGATCAACTTCTAATATGTAACCTATTTCAGAGTTTGGGGTAATATTTTGTGATTGGAAAAAATCTATTTCCCCTTCACTAAGCCACTCAAAGCCATCATATGGTAGGTATTGGGACATAGCTCAACCATAAAGATTGTTAGCATCCAAATACATTAAAAATTCAGATGGTTTGCTAACATCAAAATCTTATACTTGTTGTTGGCTTTGGCATAACGTTTGGAACATTGCACCAAACCACCACGGATACCCGATTGCACAAACATATACATATTGAGGTCTGTTAACAGCTTAAGTTTTATTTTCGTTGACTTAAGCATAGCATCCCACGATAAACCTGGTGCAGTATAATAGTGTGCTGGATCAAGTTTATGTACAGTTCTGCATATGGTACGAAAGTTTTGAAATATATCAGTTGTATGCGCGAAACAGAATAATATTCGAACATATTTCTGTATGGGACGTCATAAAAACATTGATTTCTTCTACCTGTGTCAAACCTATACGCGTATCCCGAAACATCTTGTACGTGATAATGCTAATCTGATTATCTTTTTCTTTATTAACCCGTGATTGTATAATTCTTACAATTTTGATGATTTTACGCTTATATAGAGTTTAGTTTCTTTGACAACTTAACAACTAAGAAGATAATTATAAAATACATTATTCATTAAATAGAGAACGTGCTTTTTTAGAGTAAGGAAAATAGGGAATACAAAAACCTTACAATTAAGAGTTTTATAAAAACTTTACCTAAGACTAACACTATAGACTTAAAACTAAAAACTAGGGATCTGGACTTAATAAAGTTAAATAAGAATTAGCTAATTAAGTGCCGATCTACACTTGGAAAGTGCATTATTTGATTCCTTATATTAAAACTATTAGTAATCTGTCGAATTTTTTCGTCAATCATGGCTATATCCTTTCGTGTAATAGGGAAGTGGAGTAGTAAAAAGGAAGATTAAATATCATTTTTAACAATCTATTTTGTAAGATCTGAAGTTTATTACGGTGACTTTTCGCGCAGTCACCCCAAACCTCCGAGCCGTATAACATAATTGGAACGAATATCGATTTATAAATTATAAGTTTGTTTTTTATTGAAAGTTCAGATTTCCTATTGATAAAGGGATATAGGATTCTTAGCGTTTTATTTGATTATAATGTTTAAACAAGATGAACTAAATATGAAGCATATTTATAATGATCATGTTGGTGTTGATATGAATTTAAAAACATTCAGCAATATTTGTCAACTTTGTTGGAAAGATAACTATGGTTTTTTGGTTATAAGAAAAGATGCCCCTTTGAATGGTGGTCGTTATAGAAAGGGTTTTGATACTTTTATAACCATTTAAGATGAAATTTTCTTATAAATGTTATAGTTAGGGGAGGGGGCCCAGCTGTGATGCAGGCCCAGTTGTGACGCAGCTAAATATTTTTGACATGCGGTATGAGCACTGCCAATCATGTTCGTTTGACGTTCTGCAGTTTTTGGACAGACACCAACGTTAATAGTCGCATTGTGTATACGCGCACCAAACATCGTGTTGAAAATCGTGCGAAAAAGTTATTTTGATTTTTTTCAAAGTACCAAAATTTTGTGAAATTAACAGTGAAAAGGTGAGTGTAATGCATCAAAATATTGTATTTGCCGTATATTTTGTTATTCTATATGGATTTTTGTGATTATGTGGTGTCTATAAAAAACAAACATACATGACCCGAGTCAAAGCTTTCTGCAAACCCAATGTAGACAATTTTTTCGCAAATTTGTCTCGGTTGATCGATGTACACAACTTTGACAGTTGTTCCATCTATAATATGGATGAAAGTGGCTTCTCGACTGTGCCAACAAAAATTGGAAAAGTCATCGCTTTGAAAGGTGTGCGGCGTGTGGGACAACTAGAAGCTGCCGAGCGAGGAACCATGGTGACACTGGCTCTCACTCTCAACTATTGGTGTGACATTCCTTTCATATTTTCTCATTTTCAGTGAATTTCTTGAGGTACGTCACAACTGGGCCACTTTTTTTTCGGCCTAAAAAAAGTTATCCTGAATAAATTTGTTCCAAAATATTTTGAGTAACTCAAATAAACATACTTTCTTTGGAAAAAAGTTGCGTTTGGTTAATATTTAAATGTTAAACTTCTTAATTTTTTATTTTCCGGAACTGAGGAAAAAATTTTAATTTTTTTTAAAACTCTATAATTTAAATCTGATTAAAATCTTATGCGAATTGGTTTTCTGGTTCTTGAGATAAATGCCTATGGCACATTGGTCTGAAAATTAAGAATAAAGTTGAAAAAAGGTGCATAGGTAATGTGATGCATTGATACTTATGCCTTTGACTTAATGAATAAGTATCTTGTTGTACCAACATGTCGGTTTTTTAGAGGTAAGGTCTGAAAACTAAGAAATAAAATTGAAAATTTTGGCATAGTTAAAGAAAGTTCATGAGCAGTGATGCCATTTTAGCCTCTTTTCCGGACAGATATTTCCTTCGATCCAAAGGGCAACAATAAGGCTACTGCAAATTTTGTAAGTACCGCAGATGAAGAGGATTATGACCTGATAGATGAGACAATCAAACTCATATAATTTATAAAAATAAAATTATAAGATAAAAATTATAAAATAATCTGTACTGTTTTTGTGGTAGGTAGATGGCATCACTGTTCATGAGTCATACAAAGTTTATTAATAACTAAAGTAATGTTTGTTTGGATAATACGGGTATTCTTCGAAACTACTTACCCGATTTTATAAATTCTTTCACCAGTAGAATGCTACGTTGTCACTGAAATATCTCGGCCAGGTGCTGACAGCTCAAACTATGTTTCTTGTAGTAACAGAGAGAATATAGTGATGCTAAGAAAGCAAGCATATCTGATATCTGACATTTGTCGCCGTTTGATTAGATGCAATCAGGACTATCTAACAAAACAATTGATTTTTATAGAAATAGATGTCTTCAATCATACAATTTTACAAATTGTAGATGTTTTTTTATAATAATAATTACATTAACAAAGATATTTTTTTACAAAGCATATTATATTTAATTTATAGTTGTGACAATGTCATGATATAATTCTGAATTTATAGCCGCCATTATTTTTTTAAGTCATCCAGTGACTTATGTAATTGAGGCAGGTTAACTGTTTTCTGCCAATGCCACGTTTTTCTTGCAAAATTAGTTGCAGTACACGGTGTTTACTATTTCTCGTTATATGAGCTTAATAATTTTGAATAATCCCCGATTTTGTTGAATTCTTCGCAGTACTTCAGCGTTTTTTTTCTGGCTGTCCATGGTATTTTTAGGATTCTACGATAAATCCACAGTTCGAATGCTTCTAATTTATTTATGTCAATTGTTTAAACAGTCCATATCTACATGCAGTGAACTAAAACAAATAGTACATAAGACTTAACGAATCGAAGTATCAGTTTAATATAAACAAACTATTGAATTGGATTTATCATGGAAACTTACTTCTTATCTTAAATTTACTAAAATTATTCCATATAAACTGATATCTTAATTATGAAATCTGTTTATATGAAGGATATTTAACTTTCAGTGAAATTAATTTACCTGATATAGACGTAGGTAAATTCAATTTTTTTCTAGTTGACTGTCTGAACGATTTCACCAGCAAAGAGCGAAAACCTATCCTTAGCTCAACTGCAATGGAAAGCAAGCATCCGTATCCTATATTCAATATTGCCAGGACTGTAACAAAATTCGGGGATACTATTGTGTTATAGTTAGCAGAATACGTACTATACCTTCCCAAAAGGTATTCTTCGCTTAAGGACTCATCTATCGAAACAATAAAAAAAGGAGGCTTCTATCTCATTAAAAGGATTAGAAAAAATTCAAATACTTATGACCTCTCAATTGAATACATTACTACTGATATTTCGACAGCATCGTTAGTTTAAATATTATTTGATTATACAATACATTTATATGTATTAAGGAGAAAAACAAAAACAATGTAATATTATTATACATATTCTTACTCACTTTCTTGAAATAAAGATGTAAGAATTGAAAAAACAAAAATAAAAATATAAATAAAAGAAAAAAAAACAAAAATCTTGATATATTAATATTTATTTCGGTTAGAGCTCAATAGTTAATTATACTATCTAATAATTTAAATTTAAAGAAATATTAGCATCTTCATTATTATTATAAAAACTTATATTATATTATATCATCTTTCAAATTTTTGGGTGTTCCCAAGGTTGGCTCATCAGCGTCATCGAATACACTTAAATCGAACATATCATTCGACCAATCTAAGTTTATTTCTCCTTCATTATGAAGCGAAACAAAATCCGTTGGTTGAGTAAAGATGTTGGTAGAAGTTTCATCTCCTACCAAGAGATATCTCCATTGCGGGAGTATCTCTCCGGTCACATCATCATACAATCCAAGCTGATTCTGAGGAAAGTCATCATAATCATTATAAGAGTGACCTTCATCATTTTCCATAACGTTTGCTGAATTCAACAATGTTGATGCTGCTGCTGGTGGTGGTGGTGTTGCTGCTGCTGGTGGTCCTGCTGGTGGTGGTGCTGCTGCTGGTGATGCTCTCGATGTTGATGGACCGTTCATGATTTAGTTTTTTTTTTTCACTATTTTTAAGTATGAGGAAAATTTAGAATGAACTTGAAGAAACACTTCTCAATTGAAGAACAGCTTCAATTTCCACTCACAATTATATGTCCCCATATATTGCGCTGACAGTTTAGTCCACTCAAAGAATGGCATATACATTCTGATAGGATTGATTTGAATTAACATGCGACATTTAAACAATCAAATAGAGAAAGTAAAAAACCGAAATCATAACGCTTATGTAAACAAACATTCCAATCGCGTTCGAATATGCTGCACTTGAGAAACACATAAACCGAAATCATTACGCTCATGACAACACACATTCCAATCGCGTTCGAATATGCTGCGCTTCAAGTGTAGTCTAACACAAACTAATGTTAAGACTACTGTCTTTTGCAGAACAAATCATATTGTGTTCGTACATACACTTCCCTACTACTTTAACAAATTACGATATACGCATTTGACAGCGCCATTTCTTAAAGACCTACTAAAACAATAAAAAAACACCTGCCTATCGGGGAATCCACATGAAGAGTAAATCATTAAGGGCAATCTTGCGGAACTATTTGTGGGCAATTCCCAACAAGTATTTTTTCAATAAAATTGAAGTAGTTCAGAAGTTACGAATGATTGAAACTAGTCATCTATATAAACGCATTTAATTGCTTTGCATAACTGAGTATCATTGAATTTCGTACTAATTTTTGCCAACATGCTGTTTTGAATGAATTCATACAGAAATCAAATTGAAACAAAGTTATATTTCATTTTTGTAGGTACACTTCTTGGTAAACATTGGCCAGAGCGGCTTAATACATATTGAGTGGTGAATATTATTGTAATTGGTTAGAAGAAATCATAGTGTAAAGTGAGTAGTGACTGAAACGAGTCTCGTGACTGTAACAATTATATATGTTAGTTATTTTTGGTAAGTTCGAACAAACAACATTGTTCACTTTCAGTTAATTTTTGGAACGAAGTTTCATTACGCGGCTTGTGGTATGAGATAAATTTCCGAAATCGGCACTGAAGTTAACAACAACAACAAGAATAATAGAAAATTGTTGTTCTTGCTCACAAATTTACCTAGTGTATTGTTGTTGTCGATGTGAATGGAGCGTCCACTAATCTGCACCTAAGTAGTGGTACTGCAGCAGGATTGGATAACAAGCGTTACCTCAGCAGTGCAGTCGCTGCTAATATTGCTTTATATTGCTTGGTAGCGTAGGTGAAGTATTTTAATCTAAAATGAATGCTGAAGGAAGCACAACGTGCTTTGGCTTCCGCTAATTCAAGTAATTTGTAATATCCCAGGAACCAAATGCACATAGTGCAGTTCCTGGAATGAACTTATTAATTTACATATTAACGATTATGGAAAATTCAATTGATTAAAAATACGGAAGACAAATTTTAAATTGCTGCCAGTTAACTCCTACTTCAAGCCGTGTTAAGGAACTTGGATCCACCTTCTGTGATTTTTTTTCTAATTACGTCTAAACATACATGTGTGAAATGAGGAGAGAGAACAGATTGTAGCAATGAGCCGAGATCGACACGTAGTGGATGTCGATACTGAAGGACGCAGAAATGCGCACTGCTTGCTAAGGGTTTTGGTATTGGGTGATGTTTTGTTCAAAGCGGGCGTTAATAGTGGTGTCGTGTGCAATTGTACACGGCACCGCTTAGCCTTCGTGTGTGTAGGATTGGGGGAGTGCCGTGTGCAAAACTTGACATATAGTATAAGATAGTGAGTTTGACTTAGGAATGGAGTCGTAGTTAAACGATTCAAATATAAAATACTACATGCATTTTCCTTATTTTGTTATAGATGTAATATTAATACAGGCAATAACTACCCAATAATTTTTGAGATTATTAAATCATGGCAGAAAAGAAAGAAATAATTAAAAAAAAGCTTTCTGGTTCAGAAAATCGGAAAACAAAAACTGAAAAAGAAAAAGTTTTTGAAGAAACTAAAAAACATATGAATATCAGTAAATACTTTAAAGGAAATTCTAAAGCGAGTACTTCAGATGTTGAATCAGATGTCCACGTATCAGCCAATATTTCTTTAAATTCTGAACATTTAGACACACAAACATACAGTCAGCTATTCAAGGTGATCAAATTGAACAACCCATTAAGTATTTGCATGAAGCCTCTGAGATTTCTCCAAGACAAAGTCGAAATATAACTTCAGTGGTTGATGAAAATATCAACATATGTGAAATAAAAAAAAAATGTTTCTGATATAGATACGTGGCCAAAAGTACTTAATGCAAGAGACATAGATCACATTATACTATGTGGACCCTCCCAAATTTATCTAAGTAATTTTCCAAAGGATGAAAATGTGCGTCATTTTTCTTCAACACATTACGCAAGAAACCTATCAAACGAAAAAACTATCAAACGACGGTGGCTAGTTTATTCAGAATCGAACGATAGTGTCTCTTGCTTTTGTCACTTCATAATTTGACCAGTACTGAAGGTTTTAAAAATTGGAAGGATTTAAGTGAAGCTTTGAAAATGCATGAAAATAGTCCTGAACACAAAAAAGCATTTACCCAATGGACTGAAGTTGAAATTAGGTTTAAAGCTGGATTAACTATTGAGAATTTGCTGAAAAGAAAGCTAGAAAAATAAAGTTTCAAATAAAAAAAATGTGCTACCCAATTAACTTCTTTTATTATTTACATAAATCATAACATATAATAAAGGGCGCCAAGTGATTGACTCGCCCGGGGCGCCTGGGAGGTTAATGCCGGCGCTGCATACATACATACATATGTATGTAGAAGGATTTTTTATGGATACTAGTTGGAAATGTTGATGGATATGGATGTTTTGTATTAAAATCTCAATAAATAAAAAAGTAAGGTATACTTTTAGGGTTGACATTTTTATACTCTTCACGGGAGTGAATAGTATTATAAGTTTGTCATGAAGTTTGTAACACACAGAAGGAGACATCGCAGACCACATAGAGTATATATATTTGTGATCAGCTCGAAAAGACGAATTGATTTAGCCATGTCTGTCTGTCCGTCTGTATGTATGCAAACTAGTCCCTCAGTTTTTGAGCTAGAAAGCTGAAATTTTGCACATAGGTTTCTTTTTACCATACTCAGTACATTTGTCGGAATCAGCCGAATCGGACCACTAGGGTGGGTACCTCCTTTACAAACCCCCCTTTAAATGAATGTTCTTATTAAAAAAAGGTTTTTTGTTTTTTAAAGTATCGAACTGAATTTTGGACACTATAAGTTTCTAATTTATAGCCATAAATCATGTAAGTTTCATGAATCTAGGGCTACCAGGTGGGGTACCTCCCATACAAACCCCTCTTTACATTAATGTTCTTGTTAGAAAAAGATTTTTGTTTTTTAACGTATCGACTCTATAAGTTTCTGATCTATATTCATCAACCATATAAACTTCATGATCCTAGGGTTACCAGGAGTTGTATCTCCCATACAAACTCAAATTAAATGGCAAACTTTTAAAGAATAAATGTACAATAAAATTGCAACTCAAACTGATGTGATGCTAAGAAAAGAAGGTTGGATGTAACCCGAAGGAGCGTGAAGAGTATAACAGCTTTGGCATAGCCAATGATAGCCTTCTTTCTGGTTTTCTTTATTCTTTTTGTTATCGTTACTGGTTGCAACATACGCAGACGATACAGCGTTTCTAGCAAACGCATCGAATCCCCACCACGCCTCGAGTTTGCTGCAGCGACATCTTGATATAATTAGTCCTTGGCTAGGTGGGTGGAACATCGCAGTAAATACTGATAAATCGGCCAACACGACCTTTACGCTTAGGCTTGCCTCTTGTCGTTCAATGGTGAATATGTCACCATCAAGTCCAATGCTAAGTATCTCGGTCTTCCTCGGGACAGAAGGCTTAACTGGCAGGAGCACATTAAGAGAAAGCAGAAGCAACTCGTCCTGAAAAACTGGAGAATGAACTGGTTGTTAAGTAATGGGTCCCAACTCAGCTTGCGCAATAAAGTCCTTTTGTACAAATCTATAATCAAACCAATATAGACATACGGCATCCAATTAGGGGGTAAAGCAGCTAACTCTAATATAGAAATAATTTAACGCTATCAAACGAAGCTAGTGAGGAGAATAGCGAATGCTCCGTTCTACGTTCGAAATTCGGTGCTGCACAAGAGACCTTCGGGTGCCAATGGTCAAAGAAGAAATACGACGGTATAGTGAGCTGCATACGATTAGACTGGAAAATCATCCCAACTCGCTGGCTTTGGGCCTGCTCGACAACAGCCTTCAAACCAGAAGGCTACGAGGAGAGCTTCCGCTTGACCTCCCCTTTCGTTTCCCGCTAAATTAAAAGCTCTATGCAGATGCCTGAAGTCTGACTGTCACTCATGCTCATATCAATGATCACGTCATGTAGTTTTACGTTCGTTAGTTTTCTCATATATAAGTAGATTTTTTTATTGGCCACATGTAGACAGATAGTAAACTAAAAAATAACAAAAACAAAAACTGTTACTGTTGCTATTGCTATTGCTATCGTGAGCATGTTCGATGACATACATAGATGAGACCTAACTGTTTACAAACTACTTATGCAGTATCCCTTAATTTTCGTTTGCTACGACTGTACAAGCTTTCGAAAACGACAAGCTAATCTTACATATTTAAACGAGCAAATCTTGTATACAACTATACTAGCAACCCACCCCGGCTTCGCATAGGTAGATAGATAGGAAGATAAAGATTTAAAATTAGTCAAATCATTTGGACATATGGAAGATAGCACCAATTCCTTCCACTAAAATTTTTTGTTGGAACCTCTTCATCAGCGGCTCTGCAGCTGGACAGGTAAGTTAGGGTTATTTAACCAAAATAATGTTTAATTTATGGAAACATAGGCTACTAAAGTTTAGTGATTTTGAGCTTCCCTGTAAACAATATTGATAAATAAATTGATTTTTTGTGAGCTCCTACCCGCGATAGGCCAACATACAGTTTGCCATGAGTAAAGCATTCCTTTCTTAGGTCAATCCCTATTACATCGAAGGTTTTACCTTAGGACTTGTTAATTGTTAAAGGAAAATATGTTTTATACGGAAATTTAAATCATTTGACAAATCGGATAATCGGTATTCTAGGAATATGAGCTAACCGCCCGGTTGCATAGTCGGTAATAATGGTCGCTATAATTAATTCAATTCCTTTATAAATAGACTTGACCAATTGCACATGATGGAAGGGTTTAAATTTCTCAAAAACATGATTGGCATTCCGATTTTTAATGTTAATGTATGAGGTGGCAGAGGTGTTAAGTGAATATAAACATTATTGCGTCTCCGATATTAGTCACAGTGTCGATTGACATAATTTTTGACCTGGCCCGTGGCTTTTTGTAAAATCAAATTGTTTATTTCGTTGAGAGTGTCATTCCTATGTGACACTAATGCTCTAGAAAACAACCAATGAAAGTACCTCTCGTGGAAATTTTCGATGTGAGGGTATATTGCGTCTATTAAACATTCTAAATTATGGATTTTTCGGCCCAGATGGACGTCATAATTATGGTATCCACTATTTGTCCAAATGAAGTACTAAATTAAAAATCTAATTTATTTTTCTATCCAAATACCCCTGCGAAGATGGTATATGCTTTGATTTTTTAAAGGAAAAGATGTTTTTTTTTAGGATTAAGTTTTTCCAAAACCACACACATATTTTAGTTCGTTGTTCATGCTTTGCTGCCAAAAGCTATAAAATGAATAGACTGGACAAATCGCACAACAAGATCGAGCATTTCTTCTTATTTCAAAGCTTGTATAATTTTGTTGGCAATTAGCCTTATTGCTGTCTTTTGGATGGAAGGACAGATCTGTCCAGAAAAAGGGATAAAATAACATCACTGTTATGCACCAGAGATGTGCAGTGAACATCATAATGATGTTTGTGAAGGCTTGGTAAAAAAACAAACCAAAGTAAGCCAAGCATAAGCAAGCCAAGCAAAGCAATACACAAGCTCTAGCAGACTTTGTTCCCCAATTGGCTTGTAAGTATTCATAAGCACAAGCCTTCGCTACTCATCTCTGTTATGCACATTTCCTTTTAAACGTTCATGAGTGCGTTTTTTTTCCTTTATTCCATATCTCTGGACGAAACACAATGTCTCTCTCTTGACCCGCTCTTCGTGAACATCATACTCAGAAAGAAGAGCGCAATATTCTCACACGTTGATTAATAATAGAGAGGAAAAAATACAACTATAGAAACAACAGCACAAGATTAAAAAAGCTGCAATGCATGAACAACGAAAAAAGTATGAAAATTTCTGTGCGTGCAGGTAAGCAAATTTATATATAGTGTAGATGTTTGATACCCTGGGTTACATTATTGTAATTTTCTTAGGGATCTCTAATTTTCTTGAAAATAAATTAGACCCTATGTCATTCGCCTAAACTTTCTATAGGTGAAAGAGTCTATTCAATACACACATTTCCTCTTTATATTATTATAGTATGGTTAAATTACGTATCTCGGAAACGGCTTTTCAGATTTGGCTGAAACCTTAAGGAACAGCATTCGCGGTGAGTACAAAATCCACCACAGTCATTATACGGTGAAAGGCCACCTTGAAGCAGGAATTTTTTTAACAGTGTCAACATTTCATACATACTACCGCACTTAGCATTTATTTTATCGAAATCGACCAACTAAATCAAAAGATATTCATATTTTTAATTCTGTTGCCTTCTTTTTGGCTGATTTTCCAATATTTTCCTCTTTTACACCGCAGCAACATTAAACAGCTGATGATTAGGAAAAAAGTAAACAAAATACACGTTTCGTACACCCCACGCGTACGAAGTCGTGGTCGCAACTAGTTCATTATTAAAGTATGTTTGAATTGACTTGCTTGAATAAGATGAAATGCATTTTTACAACTATCGTTACTTCATTTACACGTAAATTGTAAATATTGATTACATTAAACTATTCTATGTATATGATGATTGTTTCATTGAGTCTATCTATTTATCTTCATAGACATATTCGGAGTATCTTTTTCTCAATGTATCAATGTACCACAGCAACTACCTAAATCGACTCCCGTAATTGTATGGACAAAAAAGGTACAGCGGAGAAAGAAAAGAAAATCAACAATAAAATAGAAAAATATATTAAATCAAAAGTTTTAGTTTTAAAATCCGAACACTGCTTCAGAATAACAGAACAACAAATTGTGAAATGGTTGTGAGAAAGAATCATTCAAATCGTATATTTGAACCACCGTTTGCGCCGGATATACCAACAACAAAGGCCAAAAGAGAAAAATCTGGATCGAAAAGAAAATTTACTGATATCAATGAAAACAAAAACTTTAAATGTAAACAATAAACCAAATAAAATAATTGGAAATGTAAAATAAATATATGTATATCGTCCAAATCATTTATTTGAACCACCGTTTGCACCGGATATACCGACAACAAAGGCCAAAAGAGAAAAATCTAGATCAAAAAGAAAATTTATTGATATCAATGAAAACAAAAATGAAATTATAAAATTAAACAAGAAAAATAAGCAAGATTACGAAAAATAATATAACTTATCAAAAACAATTTTCGGTTCACCTATTAACTCAAAAGGTAAAACAAATTAAAAATTTCAAAATACCTCAAATTTAAAAAGACAAAAATCTATGATTGTATTATTATGTTGATTCAGATGAAAGATCATAAAATAAAATTAATAAAATGTTATAACTCGAACAGAAATTTAACAATTTATTTACATGTTTTGATTTTTTTTTCTTTTACTTTTAATTTTTCAGTTCTTCATTAAAACAACTTAAATTAAAATATATAGAAAACAATAACAAAACAACTTATATTAATAAGTGGGGAGGAATCATACAATTAATATGATCTAGTAGGGAGGTTGATAGGATGCGATCTTCTCAGCCGCCTCGTCACTCTGACCCCTCCCTTTCTGCGTCTCTTTAAAAGGCGCCTGGCTAGTTCATTTGGATGATTTGCCAACCGATCAATGTAGTCCTTGGCCTGACGATTAATCACATCGCCGATTTTTAGTACTTTCAAATCGTTCTCAAGGTCCGCTGTGCGCATGTACCATGGGGCCCCAGAAATCATACGCAATATGTTGGCTTGCAGTGCTCTGACCTTGGAGATATTTGATTTTGCTGCTATACCATACACCTGTACGTCGTAACTCCAAGCAGGAGCAATTATTGCTTTGTAGATGTGTACCTTATCTCTTAATGACAATTTATTCCTACTATTTAGGAGCCAACGCAATTTTCTTATTCTCTGGATGGCCGTATCATCTGCAAACGTGGCGATGACTAAATCCTCTGGATCTTCTAGCGGTAGTTTTAAGCTATTCAGCATATCATGCGTGAACAGGGTATAGAGTGTCGGCCGCAAAACGCTACTCTGGGGGACACCTGCACGAATAGCCTTGATGCTAGACTCCATACCATCAAGTACCACTGTAAAAGTCTTGTTATTGAGGTAGCTGCGCACTATTAACTATAGTTTATTCAACAACCCGTCGTGCCAAACTCGATCGAAAGCCTGCTTGATATCGAGATACGTTGCCACGACGTACTCCTTGGCCTCAAATCCTTCGAGGATAAAGTTGACCACCCTATTCAGGCTAATAGTGTGGTGCATCATTGTTTAGCTTTCAGGAGAGTCAGGATTATACTCGTAAGGTACTGGTTTGTCTCTTCTTGTTCCTTGAACCCAGCTTGCAAGAAATCAGTTTTAGCCGTGAGAGCTTCAATGACATCCTCAAGCCTGGAGTTTGTGTTTGAGGGCAAGCTTTGGCCCATTTTCTGTTGCTGGGACATAGAAGTTCCAGTAGAGAGTGTATATTTACTTTGCTTGTTTGGACTAGGTTTAGTTGGACTGGCTTTTTGAAGCCCTGTGCGAAGTGAGTCAGCAAATGAAGTACCACCACGTACCATGGTTGTCGAAACAAATTGTAGCTTAGTATTCTAGTTACTGGAAGGGCCTCTCGCTCGTACAGCTGTATTGATTTTAGGTCTACGTTCATCCATTTGGGCTTTGTACCCACAGCAAGCCTTATACCATGCCACATGGATTCCTCCACAATAAATACATCTGCAGTTTCCTGACATCGGGCAGTTGGATGATCCTGAGCATACTTACCACAAATGCATGGCCTCAAACAATAGTTTTTGCTATGACCAAACCCTTGGTATCTGTGGCAGAGTAAAGCATCCATAGTTTTCTTGGGAATTTCAACAATTACCCTCTGACGACCAACTTGGTTGATTTTTAATGCATCAAAACAAGAGGCCTCACGAGACAGGTCAATGAAGAAGAAATTGATCAACTCCTCCTCAACTGCTCCAAGTTCCTTGTGTATAACCTTTCGGGGGCAAGGGTTACATACCTGGAGAACATTATGTCCACGTGCTCTGAACACCTCTTTAATACGCTCAACTGGTGTAGAGCTTGCCAAATTTTTAATTATTAGCCTGAAGGCCTTTTCTTTCTTAAGCTGATAAGTGTAATGTTGTGAATCCTTTTTTTTTGAGATTTCTCACTCCTATACGTTTCGCAGACTCTTACTGACCCAATTTTGAGAGTGTAGTTTTTTAAGCCAATTATGACATCAAGTTCTACTACCATCTGGTTCTCATTGGATAATTGGGTGAATGGTGGCGTCTTTCGCTATCTGGGTACGTTCTTCTCACTTTCAGTATTAAGGTCAATGTCCATCTCAGCAGCCATCATCTCTGCATGAGAGACTTCGGCATCAGTTGGATCTTCATTCTCCTTCTCACCTGCGAGTAATGAAAATCAGTTTATGGAAGTTGTTACTTTTTCTTAGGTGGGAGTAGCCGTTGATGTCTGAGTAGTACTCAATTTCCCTTTTTTGTTGCTTTCCTTGTCAAAAATGGTGGCCGGGCCCGCTTTTTAAAGGGGGTCTGGCAGGTAGGTGATGTCGTAATCCAACTTTCCTTATCGGTAGCATTATAAGCTGCATCGCTTACAGCCATACTTTCGGAGCCTGACATAATTGGCGTGGAACACACACTACCTGCTAGTGATGTTATAACCGAATAGGTGGACTCGTAAGTGGAGTTTGTCGACATCAGCGTACACGTACAACTGCATGTTGTAGCAACCCAACCACTAGTTGCGATGACAGGTGCATTAATAGCCTTGTACATGATGGAGCGTATTTCAGAATGCGTTGCACCAGCAATTTTATTCATACTCTCATACTGAGACCGCGATTTCATCGGTTCTGAAGGAGAGGATGTAATGTTCTGCATTGTAACAATTAACTTTTATTTTACTTTAGTAAAATTTAGTAATTATTTAATCTGTTATCAGTGCCTGTGCAAACAAATGCAAACACAAGGCAGAAACAAAAACAAAAATAGATAAGCGCACCTGCGATAAGTAACCAAGCACTATACAATTTGTTTATCGTGTGCGACTGCACATAAGCTTCAGCCTTGCCCAATGGGCAAGCACAAGCTAGGCAAAAACATCTACTTATGCTGTTATTGTCTTTTGTTCACTAGTACCGCCGTTAGTCGATCTCTAAAAATAGATTTCTGCGTATGCAACACAAATCGTAACCAATGATTAATCGAACTTTTTAATAGAGCGCAACACTACCATCCCCCACGATTGTACAAACGAGACTGTGACGAAACAATTCATACATCAAATCATGTAAGTAAATTGTTAAATTTCTGTTCGAGTTATTACATTTTATTTATTGGAATTTATTGGAATTTATTAGAATTTTATTTTTTGATCTTTCTTCTGAATCAACATAATAATATAATCATAGAGTTTTGTCTTTTTAAATTAAAGGTATCTTGAAATTAATTATTAATTTATTTTCGTAATTTTGCCTATTTTTCTTGTTGAATTTTATAATTTCATTTTTGTTTTCATTGATATCAATAAATTTTCTTTTTGATCTAGATTTTTCTCTTTTGGCCTTTGTTGTCGGTATATCCGGTGCAAACGGTGGTTCAAATAAATGATTTGGACGATATACATATATTTATTTTACATTTCCAATTATTCTATTTGGTTTATTGTTTACATTTAAAGTTTTTGTTTTCATTGATATCAGTAAATTTTCTTTTCGATTCAGATTTTTCTCTTTTGGCCTCTGTTGTTGGTATATCCGGCGCAAACGGTGGTTCAAATATACGATTTGAACGATACTTTCACGATTCTTTCTGAAGCAGTGTTCGGATTTTATAAAACTTAAACTTTTAATTTAATATATTTTTCTATTTTATTGTTGATTTTCTTTTCTTCCCGTTCTCCTCTGTACCTTTTTTGTCCATACAATTACGGCAGTCGATTTAGGTGGTCGCTGTGGTACATTGATACATTGAGAAAAAGATACTCCGAATATGTCTATGAAGATAAATAGATAGACTCAATGAAACAATCATCATATACATAGAATAGTTTAATGTAATCAATATTTACAATTTACGTGTAAGTGAAGTTCCGATAGTTGTAAAAATGCATTTCATCTTATTCAAGCAAGTCAATGCAAATAATTTTAATTTCAAAAGCAATGACATTAGTTACAATTTCGATTATTCTTGAGGTGTGGCAAATTATCGTTATCATTAAGCAACTACTTTGAAACACAGTATAACAATGTACAACAAAACACAACGTATGTTTTTACATTGTATATTGGTTCCTGCTGAACCAGTGGGCATTGGTAATTGTTCTGAGATTCTTGTTTTGAACAACCTGAATTTTCCTGCGATTTGATGGGTGTAAAGTACCCTATAGTTGGATGCCATATTTCCAGGAAGGAGCAACGGTTTGCGTATATATTAAAAACTTGTTTTTCAAACTGAGTTTGCTGCTAATGCTCAGAAGCCAGTTCAGCTTTTTCTTTTTATAAGAACAGGATCGAGCAATGGTTGTTAAATGGTTTCTCCATGTAAGGCGTTAGTCAAGGTGAAAGCCTAGGTATTTCAGGTGGAAATAACAAACTGCCTCTGTTGCTTTGCTTTTATTATGGCAACTGCTTCGGCCGAAAAAGCAGAGCATTGTTTCGAGATCCATCCTGCTGTTAATATTGTGCCTTCTTGGTGGATACAAGGAAAGTCTGAGACATCAGTATATCTCATTGTCAACTTTTAGTCTGGTTTTCTTTTTCGATTAGAAGATTCCTGAAGACTGGTGCCAGCCTCAGCATAAATGTACTGTGTTGGCAAGGTTGGAAAGGCCTTGATTTTAAATGAGACTTTACACATATTTAAGAGTTAATGGTCTTAAGAAATGACTCAATGTCATAAATTCAAATGTGCATAACTTCTTTAAAAATAATCGTAAATTAATTTTCAAAAATGGGTTTTGAAGCTGAGAATACGCACTATATGATAGAGCTTTGGAATATGAAAGAAAAAATTTTGATCTCCCAGAAAAAATTCCCAAAAATGGCCAAAATATCCATTTTTGGGACATTTTACCTCAAAATCCTGACGTGATGGACCATTTTGGACATCAGATTCGTGTTCAGCGCGCAAAAACCTACGAGAATTAGTACTACAGGTTCTTGTAACTGAAAAAAGTTCAAATTTCGCTGGCCTGTGTTATTCACATAAATTATTTTAGAGAAGCAGTTTATTTTTGGAAATTCTTGTGTTTAATTTTTGTACGGTTCTTTTTCTATTTTGTTTACCATTTGAATATGAGTGTAACAAATAATCAGGCAAGACACTATTGTTTATATGGTAGTCGGTTTATGCGAACGGAAATACACATCAGGCAAATGGTCCAGCCTGCTCCAATTGGAAAAGTCATAGATGCTAAAAACCAACCAATTATCCAAAAACTATTGAAGTTTTTTAAAAAAAAACCCGACCAACAGCAACTTATCACAAAAAGCGGCGTATCCAGTTTGAGGAAAGATATTGATATTGAGGATGGAAAGCAACAAAAGCTTGGTGCATTTGGTAAGGAAAAATATGTACGCTCAGTGCAATTATATTTAAACCTGCCAAAAACAAGGATCCGAGCTAAACTTTTCATGAAACCAAGTTCTTCATTGAAGAATGATAATGCGGAAATCGAGAAAATGAGTTGGGAACCGAAGTCAAAAACATCATAAGTCCAATGTTGATTCAAGGAAAAAAAAGAAATTAAAGATAAGAAGATGAAAAGAGGTGGTCTGACAATGAAAGCGAATGCAATGCAAAAAGAAAAGTCAAAGTATCATAGAGACGATCCGAAGAAGAATGGCCTCGACAATGACAAGCTCTCCCAAGCTAAAAAACGTCATAAAAACTAAGCACAAAAACCACAGATTCGATGTTAAAAAAAAATATCAGACTACATGATATTGAGAAGAACTATAGGCCGGAGCCACCGGCGAAGACGTTAAGCTCTTTTAAGAGAATAACGAAGGAAACAGCCCAAGCTACAAAGCGTCCTAAGAAACTAAGCACAGAAACCACAGATGCGAATTTAACGAAAAATATCAGACTATATGTTATTGAGAAGAACTATAGGCCGAAGCCACCGTCGGAGAGTGCGTTAAGCATTTTGAAAAAAAAAAACAACGAAGGAAATAAATTCTTTGAAGTCTTTCTTCTCCAATTGCTTATACCACAAATAATATCTCAACCAAATGTAAAAATTGGTTCAACACAATGATTGCGGAATCAAAAAGGGAGAAACAGCAAAAAACTATCAATAAGAAACAGGACCCAAAATTTGAATTAGGATTGGATAGACCGACAACACCGGGTTACCCAAATTCAAGTCAAAAGCACCAAGTGTCGCGAGACAGGGAATCGCATTTGATAGAGGATAAAGAAAGCAATTCGGAGAGTGGTGGTCGATCAACAAAACAAATGAATTCAATGAAAAATGCCAAAAGATATAACGCATCCATAAGTCGCAATAAATGGACGAGTAAAAGAATTTCGGAGTCTAAAACTATGACACAAGCAAGGATCAACAGTAAACAAGTACCGAAGTCCCAACTTGGAATGCATGAACAAATTTCGGCAAATAAACCGATAAAATCTAAGCCCTTAAATTCGAATCTGAAAAATCTATTGCTGCTACACACACTAAACCCACAGTATGAAATAAATGTTGATGATTGCATTTCGAAAAGTCATGGGTCAAGGACAATTGAGAGAGCAACACAACAAATGAACTTGTTGAAAAATGCTAAAATTGCCGCTACCATAAACCATAACAAAAGTAATAATAAGTTCATGAGTCATACAAACTGGTATACCAAAATGATTTCGGAGTCATAAAATAATAAGACACAAGAACAATATTTAGATAAACCTATAAATTATAAGTCTTCGAATTTGAATCAAAGAAACCAATTAGCGTTGGACCCACAATCTGAATTGAGATTGGATGAAAGCGATGAAAGTTCCGTGAACTCGAATCCAAAAAATCAAGTGCCTCTAGACTTTTTAGACCCGCAGTCTGAACTCAGAATTAATGATTGCGATTCAGAGAGTGAAATGAACTTTTGGAAAAAGCCACCAGTTGGCGCTGCTACCAAAAATAATAGTAATCCTATGAAAAAGTCGGAAGGAAATATCAAAAAAGAAAACAAAACTAAGACTGAATTGATATTGGATGAATGCCGTTCGTAGAATGAACCAAAAACGAATAGTTTCTCGAAGTCCAATCAAAAAAACCAACAGTTGCAGGACCCGAAGTCTTTATTGAGATTGGATGAATGCCGTTCGGAGAATGAACCGATAACATCTAGTTCCTTAGATTCAAGTCTAAACCAATCACCGAAAAACACGAAATCTGAATTGGAAATAGATGAAAGTGCCTCAAACCTAAATCAACTACCGCTTAATTTTGTGGACCCGCAAACTGAACTGAGAGTGAATGAGTCGGTTTCAGAAAGTCATGGGACGAGGACAATTGACAGAACAACCAAGCAAATGAGTTCTTCGAAGATTACCCCAGTATCCGCTATTAAAAATACAACACTATAGAACATAATCCGAAGTCTGATTCGACAATGAAAGAAAACGTTTGGACAAGACAACCTATATCATTTAGTTCCCTGATTCTCAGTTACCGAATGTCTGGAAGTGATGCAGAAGAGGGTAAACACAATGGAAGTAGCAACAGCAACAAACCAAATGAGTAGTTCTTCGAAGAAATCCCCAGAAGTCGCGCCTACAACTAATAACCCAGTGAAATGCAAAAAAGTCGAATATGAAATGGGATCGGAGTCCAATTTAAAATATTCTAAAAATAAAATACAGGAGTCTGAAGAAAATAAAAAATGTGATTCGAAGAATCAACCGATAACATCAGATTCGGATCTTAGAATCCAATTGTCAGAGAGTCGTTCATTATATTTGGAATACATTCGAAAGAAAAAAAGAAACTGAGTAGTAAATACTACAATAACTTCAAATAATTACAAAAGTACCTACTATATTGTAAGTAACATTTTGATCCCGGCAAGAATATAAGATTTACTTTATAACGAAATGAAACTTTCAGCGACATAATTTAAATATGCAAATCATTTTTGAACAGACAACTGGAAGAACAAGGAGTGGAGCACCAGCTAATTTAACATGTCTATAAACATATCGATGATCCCAGCTTTATTTCTGGTAATACTATTACTTATTTATTATTTTTTTCTTAATTTTTTCTATTTTTCCATTTTTCTTATTTCCGATTGCAGTCTCTGAAATTTAGCTCTCTGCTTTACCGGATATAACCACATTTGTTATGTGCTGCTCTGATATTTCTTTCAATACAACCACTGATTGATGTTCATACACTTGGATTTGGAAAACTGCCCCGTCTACCACGGATTTTCTTATTTTCAGAAGAAATTCGTAGAATCTGTAACTTGATACACAACGATTGATGATGAAATCGCTTCTTTTTAATACTCGTACTGTTGTCATTGGTACACAGGCAATAGCTCTTTGACAAATTTTCTAGTATATTCAAAATTGGCTAATCTGGAAGTCAAGTGACTCATACTACTTATATATTTACCATAAGTACTAAGTTTATTGTGTATTTTTAAAAATAAGTAGTCAAAATTTGATGAAAATATACGTGCAAATAAAATTTCCTAACAAAAAAAAAATAACAATTTATTCAAGAGGCCCCTGAGATGAGTTCTTTGTACAAGACAAAGGTATGTTAAGTATATGTGTACAGTAGGGTTCCGCTTATTTATAAAAGTGACGCTGCCAAAGGTATCAGGGTCCAAAAAAGTTTGTTTTGGTTTAAAAGGAAAAAATATAAAATTTCAGCTTGATCTGATTATCTTTAGAGGTGGCGACTTGAGATGAAATTCTAATTTCAGGTATTTTTCAGCAAAAACTCTATAAAGTGGTAAAATAAAAAAAAACCTAAATTTTTCATCAGTTTTTTTGGATTAAAGAACATCTTGTGGCGTTCAATATCGTTTACTCTACAAATTTTTATATTTTTTCTGATATTCATTGTATTCAAATTTTTTCATAATTGTTATTTAATGCATTTCTACATGAGTAAGAGGTAAATTTCTGTTACTCAATATCACTCTCTAAAGGTATTTCTTAAATATTGTTTTTCTTAATTAATGTGTTTTTGTCAAAATCCCTGTTATTCATTGTTATTAGTTAGTAATTACTTTTCGAGTACAAATAGTGGAAGTGTAGTTACGTCCAGGCAGTTAACCGCCTTGTCGCATACACACTTAAATCTTCCACTTACGTACCACACAATTCAGATTTTAGAACTTCTCATTTCTTGTTATTTAATAGATTTATAAGCACTATATTTGTTTTTAAATAATCAGTGTCGAATTTATTATTGTATTTAAGAACACCTATACAATCTTTTACTTTTTACAGCGCACATGTTAATTGTTGTTCTGTGTAAAGCTAGTCTGTTTCATTATTAAGTGCAAGGTGTAATAGTCGCTCCTAAAGCAATTTTATTTCACATTGTTTCTTATTGCAATTGAAACGCTTTTTAAGTGTCACGAATATGGCCAATTTACGTTCAAGCGACAATATTTTTTTAGTTGGCCATTACTATGCTCAAATTCTGGGATCCAAGTTGCCTTCCATAAAACAAGTATTGCGTGTATTTTTCTACAATCATAATAAAGTGCGATTAACTGTACGCGATAGTGCAGCACTGACCATTAAAGAAGCTTCAGTGTTTTGGTCAAGGGCGCGAATTCCTATTCGTCAAGAATACCATTGCATTACGAAGCTAGAAAAACTATTCAAGGAATGGAAAGGTCTCCTGAAAAATAGAAATAAATCAAAAGAGTCTTTCAGAGCAAATGAAAGAGCTTTTGTTGCCAATTTAAATAATCTGTTCGATATCGCGCACGCAGATGCTATGACGATGATGTGAATTGAAGAAGATAAAGCATTTCTTGAAATGCAGCGACAGGATGGACGCCAAGGCCATTTAGTTGGATTAGATTCACTATCAGCGAAAAGAGAAAAATGGAAGGCAGAACGTGAATTGAATCATCAAGCTCGAATGCGAAGAGTGCGTTGCTGAAATTGCATCTTCCAGTATTGAAGGTAGGAAACATATGTCTTTTTGTAATCGTAATTTAGTCAAACCGTCGTTCATAGCAGGGCTTGTATCATCATCTGGGAGTGAGAATGAGGCCGATTCACCGTTGTTGATTTTAGAGGAAATGAAAATTGCGAATACAGATGCAGATTCATCTTCAATAGGTAGAACGCTTGCCGATCATCATTTCACACAGTGAAGGCGAACAACTTCTAGGAGTACCAAAGCTATCTGCTTCAACTGGATTAGAAATGTCAAATGCAACTTTTAACTTGTTGACTGAATGGAAGATCGACGATCAAATTGTGGCAGCCTGTTTTGATACAACTGCATCTAAATCCGGAAGATTAAATGGAGCTGCAGTTTTGTTAGAGCAGTGATTAGGTCGCAGCCTATTATACCTTCCATGCAGGCATCACATTAGTGAAATATTTTTACGTGCTGCATTTGAATCGGGTGCTGGAACTACATCAGGCACAAATGTTCCCCTTTTTGTAAGGTTTAAAGATTCTTGGAACAATATTCAGCACCATAAGTTGAAGTTTGGTGTGACAAATAGTTATGTAGCTAAACAGGTAAATGACAAAAAGGAAGAAATAATCGATTTCTGCCAAACTGAATTGTCAAGAGACCATGCGCGTACTGATTATGTAGAATTATTAGAGTTAACTCTACTTTTTTTGAGGTCAAGTCCTGAAGGATATCATTTTCGATTGCATTGTACATTGTATACAATTTTTACAGCTTTTTTGTCATTACACAATACGAACTGAATTGACGCGTGAAAGAGCTACATATAACTGTCCATGGGAAAAACACTGAATGCTCAGGTCTAATCCCACAACGTAATAATAATTACTTTAATTTAATTCTAAAATCACATTTGAAGAAACTTTGCTGTGTAAAAAATGAAAAGCTGCAATATTGTAATAGCAGTAAATGTTTTTTCCATAAATTATAACACTATTACAACTACATTAATTTTATAAGTGAACAAAACGGGACTCGTCCGCAAAGCCAACCTGTGAAATTATCAAAAGACAGTATTGGTAAATGGTAATTTGGGTTTGTATGGGAGGTACCCCACCTGGTAGCCCTAGGATCGTGAAATTTACACGATTGATGGCCAAACTTATAGTGTCCAAATTTAAGTTCCATATGTTAAAAAACAAAAAACTTTTTGTAATAAGAATATTAATTTAAAGGGGGGTTTGTATCGTCTCATCGAGCTGATCACAAATATATATACTTAATGTGGTCTGCGATGTCTCCTTCTGTGTGTTACAAACTTCATGACAAACTTATAATACTATTCACTCCCGTGAAGGGTATAAAAACATATTAGTTGTGAACCGATTGGAATGAAATAAAGACAGAAAGGTTACTTATGAATCACTTCGTTTATTGGTGAAACCATATGGAAATGCGTTCAGTACTTTTTGAGTTTTTAGCGAACAGACAGACAGACAAACATGTCTGAGGACTTTGTTTTGTAAGATAAGATTTATAGATAGATAGGCGAACTTTGTACCTTCTTCTCGTCCGATTGCTTGTTCACCTACAGTGGATTGATTTGCAATATTCCGAAATGTAATTTCATTACTGCTTCGTTGTGAAAGATTAGATCTTCTGACCCGCAAATGTAATAACCTCACAAAGTGAACATATTCGAAGCTAACCGTTTAAAAATCACTATCGCAATAGAATATTACAGCCAAAAAATTGTGCAGCAGTTAAGATACTTTAGAAAAATCAGACGAATCAAATATGAAATCTGATATCTGTCGTATGATTTGACAAAGACGTTTCTAGGCAAGTTTGGTTGGAAGACAAATTTTGAGGTGGTTAGCACAAGTGGAAGCCTTTTTCTCATCAGATCGCAACCAGTTTTCACTTTGGTCCCGGATGGGGCAATCAGCTGCTATTGGTGTATTCATGCGGTCTTGTGCTCTCCAAGTCGAAAACATGACACTCGTTGGTGTAAGGTTCTCAATTTAGTGCCTTTGGATTTGACGACCTTCAATCTTGAGTGCATTTCTTAAATTATTTTTTGTAACATCGGTTTTTTTCTAAACCTAGGCGTTCAATTTTCGCGCAAGTTAATACAACAGGAATTTTCGTCGTATCTGTAGGTCTTCCCAGCGAAGCAAAGTTGAGTTTGTTGATTGGGCTTATTATTATGTTGTAGAGCTATTTCCTTTAGGATTTTTCGAGAGACAAAGCGTTAAGTTTCCATTTGAAGTTTCAATGACAATCGATGTATCCTGCATATAATTCTGAGAGTAAGATACCGACTTTAAGTATTTTATTCGCTTTCTAATGAGTATACCCGTTCCGCCATGTGCTTTGCCATCAGGGTGGTTTGAGGCTTAGAATGAGTAGCCTGGTATCTTGAATGTAGAGCTGTTTGTAAGGTGTGTTTCCGAGAGCAATAAAACATTAGTTTCTGTCTCGAATAGGTAATTTATGAGCTAAAACTTGTGTTTCGATACGCCTTTTGCGTTCCAGGAAGTTATTTTGAACTAGGACATTTTAAGTACAGAGCTATAGAACTGGTGTAGGTCACCAGATGACACACAGACAGAAGGTAGTGTACAGTACGATTTCGTGTAGCCGAATTTCTGACAGTCTGTGCACTGCACAGGGTCTGTGCGTTTATGAGGTTCCTTTACAGTGATTCTCCGGTGAAGCAAGTATTGTAGGTTGTATATCGGGTGCATCTAATTTCTTTTCTCAGATTTATTAACTTGACAAAGTTCGACCTTGAACATGGGCTGCAGGATTTTGCTTCAAATCAAGATGTTGACCACAACCTTAGTTGGGAACCCTGTTTGTTCATGCGCAATTTTAATTTCTTTGGTGTCAACTCCAGCTTCAATTCTTTTTATTGTCACTAACAGCCCTTTACTGCTCTTAGCTTGGTACGTATAATAAGTTTGGTTGGCCTTACTCAGGAATTTCGAAACTACAAGATAGTGTGTCTTCTAGATTGTTTAAACTAGAAATTTCTATCATTGAAGGTATGAAACGGAAATTCAATGCTTTTTTGTTAGATTCCAGCTACGATCAATTGATAACACTGTGTAACAGCGAAAAAAAACTTCTTATCAGACCTCGATGAAAAAATCAAAATTTTGGAAAGTTTTTGGTCTGTATCTTCATGAATTTGAAATGAAAAATGTTTAATTCGATAAAAAATGGCCAAGTTATAAGGTAATATGTACAGGAACCTACCTAAAAACGGTTTTTGGGCTCTAAAACAAGATTTTGAGCGTGTATCAGAGATTTAATACATACCATTCTTTTTGGTTTTTTATAACCTATAACCTCCACTAGGTCTGATAAGAAGTTTTTTCATTTTTTTCTTTTTGTAACACAGTGTTATCTAACAGGCATGTGCCAGAAATCGAGGGCGCTTTTTATGCCGATTGATTTCCATTTCTATGTAGTTGTGGTAGAAAACGCAGAGTTAACAATTTTGGAACTTAGATGTGTAAAATGCAAATTGATACTTAAAACAGCTGAAATAATGAATTTCTTAAATGCAGATTACCGAAGAAAACAATAAGCTGCAGTTGTTGATATTTTATTTATTTATAACTTCAAATCAGGGAAAATTTAACTAAACCGTATTTATCAACGTTAGAGATTTCTGGCCTGTATATCTTCAAAATGCCTTTCATTCCGCACCTTGGCGCTTTATTTGTGGATTGGGTTTGTCGTTCGTAATAATAGATTTTATACATTTTTAATATTATGTCACAATATATGATTTGTTCTGCTTATACAAACATCGCCGTACGCTTGCTCGCAATATTTCTGACGCAGTTTATGTGAAATGATATAACAGCTTCTTTTTGTTCCATAATATTATTTGCACATGGAAATTGTTTGGCTTATAAACAAAATGCCACATAAGCAATAAATGATAGATGATATGTAGATATTGATATGGTTGGGTCCAGGACGCCAGCTGTCATCCAGGCTTGACTGGTTTCTGAGATATAACTGCAGTCCTAAAACTTAATTGTTGCACTTTATTGGAACTTATTCCCTGAAAATTGACACATATTCCACACACATACAGTGTCCTATGGATTAAGTTTATTAATGTTGACTAGTTTTAGACCCCAACTTAGTAGTCGTCTCATTAAAATACCTATTAAGTTTACCTCTACTGTTGAATGAATATTTCAATGCTTGGAGCGCCGCTACAACATTAAGTAACACTATGGAAGTCACTCAAATGTTACCATAATATTATTTTTATTTTATTTAGGACTTAAAAGCGATAGAAAAAAAAGTATATAATTATATGTATGTGAAACATTTATGGCTTAAAGCACTCAAGTAGTGTAATCTCTTTAATGTTCTATTATAAAACAAGTCATAAAGGTAAGTGCAACTAAAAACAAATATAAAGCGAAGCAAATGAACACTTCATTGACACTGTGATTTTAGTAAAGCGAATATTCATTTTTCGATTATTAATACTAACTCGTGTGATTTCCACAGATAAGATTTGATTAAATGATTGTGTTGTCTTCAGGAAATCGGTTTTTTTAATTGACACAAAGAATCAAATCAACAATGTTGTGCATTTTAGTTCTTAGTTGTCTTACAATGTCAAGTTGTGCATTTGAAGCAAATCTACTTATACCAGAAAAATTGTATCTCAAAATAGAAGACTTTGAAGGTTTACTAAGTCGAATTTATATAGAAAAATCTTACCATACTCTATTGTTAATGCAACGCGGTGAACATAAATGTCCATTAATGGATGAAGGCTTACTTAAGAACGCAAATACTGCAATACTCCGTTTGTCAGAGAAATCAACATACTTCTTACACCGAAATTACGATAACAGAATATTAGCACTCATTTGTATCTCAGAGGACTTTGATAATGAACTGACCCATGCGTTAGCTGATGCTCTTAAACGCATGCGACATGTTCGAGTTGTTTTTATACTGCAAGAGTTTAATTCTCAGTTACTCGATGCATTGGTGGCATATTGTGATCAAGAGGAATTCATTAATGTAATATTTTTGAATGGATTTGATATTACAATCAATGACTACTACTATCGTCTAGTACCCTTTCCGAAATATCGTATAAGTTCTGTAGCTTTTAATAGTACAGAACCTTACTTTGTGCCTAATATAGATCGAAACTTTGGTGGTCGTAAACTATTCACTTTACCGGATCAAGTCGAACCACGTACGATTGTCTATATAGATCCAAAAACAGGTGAGCAGCGGTTGAGTGGCTATGTGGGAAAACTTATGTTGCTTTTTGCTAAGCACTACAATATTACCATGCGCTATTTACGACCTGTAGTGCCTAAGGAGAATCTCCATATACTCGAGTGCTTGGAGATGACGCGTAACACGACTTTAGAGTTGGCAATAAGTTTGTCTGGAAATATGCTACGCGATGAGATCGGTGAGTTTTCATATCCTGTGGAACTCATGCGCTGGGGCGTCATGGCACCATGTGCACGGCCGATTGCTTATAAAGAAGTTTTCGTACTGGTATGCGGCAGTCAACTATATTTATTGGTTTTATATTTTCTCTTCTCTGGTTTCGAAACTTTAATTTTGTACATTTACCAACAAAACATGAAATGGCAAAATTTAATTGAATTATTAGCTAATTTCTTACTCAACGAACGTGTTTTTCCGGGAATTATTGGGCAGTCATTTAAATTACATTCTCGTATGCCCACATCGTTTATTTCATTAAAACTGATCTATCAATTGATTGTGCTTGTGAGTCTTGTGCTCAATGCTCGCTTTGGAGCTTATCTACAGACAATGTTAATGAAACGCCCATTACAAAAGCCCATTGATAGCTTTGTAGATATGCAACGTGTTGGCGTCAAGTTTCTCATCGAGAGGGAAGATTTACGGGCCTTTGAATACCTGCAAGGCCATGCGTTTGTTCAGAGTTTTGCAAATGTTATGGAAATAAATGAAAAAAACTTTTATGGGCAACGACGCCGCTCAATGAACACCTCGTATGCCTACCTGGTTACATCTTCAATGTGGCCAATTTTAGAGCATCTTCAATCGTATTTCACAAGCCCTTTGTACTGCGATGCACCATCTATAGCAGTAGCAGAATGTATATATATGTCGGTACCCTTAAAAGCCAATTCTGTTTATACTTCGCCGCTGAATGACTTCATACACATCATTCATGATGCTGGAATTATAGATTATTGGCGCAGCAATGTTTTCAACGAAATGCTCTCCTTGGGTGATTTCCAACTAAAGGATCTCAATCCAAGTGAACTTTTTCATGTGTTTCAAGAACAAGATTTCTATTGGTTATGGTTGACATATTTAATTGGTCTGACTTTTAGTCTATTCTTATTTCTCTGCGAGTTAATTGTTAATAGTTTTAAGACAAAATTAAATAAAAGAATATTTCGGTTTAAATTTTATAATATTTTCAATTTAATTCGAATTAAATAAGAATCATTATCATAAATGATATCTTAAAACATATGCGAAATAAATATTCATACATTTGTAATTAAAAGCAAATTACGACTTTGATTTTATAAGAAATTCACCTATAAATGAGATGAAGCTAAAGACGTAGCCTAATATTAACATTGTCCAGGCCATTTTCAAATCAAAGACTGTGATCACATTACTCAAATTCTTATTTAAAGGATCTTTTATCGATATTTTACCAAGCATTATCATTTCTTGAAATGAAGCGCCTTGCCATAATGTAATGAACCCACCTGCATGCAAATCCATCATCAATTGATTTATAGGCTCTGTATAGATGGAGTTTACTTGAAAAGGTATACTGAATAGTAATAAATCCGTAATGTTAAGCGCTGGTGGATTACAAAATACTTTACGGGTGAAATAAGCTTGCTGTTTTTCGAACATTTCCCAAAGCACATCGGTTATTGGATATCCATAACTTGTGTTCAAGGATAGGCGCATGTTGGAAAAGGTTGAGCTATCGAAACACATTCTATGTGGGACAGTATTGGAGAAAAAATCATCGCCCAAATACTGTTCGATTTGGAAACGTTCATCATTGGCAATTACTATATTTATACCCGATTTACGTAAGTCCACATAGTTTTGAATGTCACGATCCTTTGGACGGTTAGTAAGTAGTGCTCGTAAATTCGCAGAACAGAGTGTATTCAAAATTAATCCAAGTAGAAATAGAAACATGTAGAGTTGCTTTAAACTCATTGTTACACGTGTGGGCATTTTAAATGTCTGACCAATTAGCCCTGGTAAAGTTTGTTCGTTCACCAGGAAATTTATGAAGACAAACGGCCGTTGCCGTACTACGCATAAAATTAATGCTTCCAATGAAGAAAATACGAAATAAATGCTTACGACCAACCAGGTGAGTCTTGAACTTAACATTGACTGATAGACCTGAGAGATGGATAGCTGTTGAGCACACGGTACCATTATAAACCATTTCGAGGTAAAAAAGACATGAGAATACTCCACATAATCCTGCATTTTTAGAGCATAATCAGTTACTCCAATAACAAAATCCAACTGTCCATGTTCTATGAGTTCATTTAAAGTGAATGTGAATCGGACTTCACCAAGTTTAATTGGATGAAGCAATTTAAGTGTAACATTATAACGTTCCCCAAAAAGAAGGAAAAATCTGCCCATAATACCGATAAAATGCAATCGTTCACTCTTTGGAAGGCGGTACACTATTGTACGTGGTTCTGCCTGATCCGGTCCACGAAGTTGGAAAATAAGTTTCATTGATGTTAAATTCAACTTGACGAATATTTGCTTTGGGAAATGGATATAATCTATATGTCTTAGATCCTCTCAAATCGATTAACATGATTTTGGTAAAATGTTCCTTTTCGCAAAATAATGATATTCTCATAAGTAATTTTGATGTTGGTTCACTGGGTAGTAAGACAAGAACTCTTGACTGATGCATTCTTTCCAGATTTTCTGTTAGTGCAGTCATCAATGGAACATCAAATTCAGTGCCTTGACATATCAAAGTCAAAACTTCACTGTTATGAATTGCTTTAATATTAAAAATGCTTTCTTCAGTTAATCGGAGGACAGCAATCATTTCCCAATAGAAATCAAGCCGCAGCACGCATTGTTGATCATTATGATTTCGAAGATATACAATTGTTTGAAAATTCTGTTCGCGATATAAACGGAATATTATATCCGTTAAATTTGTTGCATTTGTAAAGTTTTCTATTACAAATAAACACGAAATTATTATGCAGAATTTCATGTCTTATTATAACACACTCATAGAACAAACTGCTATTAATTTGCTCAAAACATTACCAAAGTTGAGAGACTTTTTAATTTAATAGAAATAATATAATTTAAGATTAAAAAATAACATATGTCAATATATGATGTAATCTACATACAATATTTATTGTATGCACAATCGCTATAGTTGGGTTAACACCTTACACCTTACTTTGTTGAGAAAACACTCATGTTGTGTTGACGAATAATTTGTGTGGCGCATTCAACTATCAGATGTAGTAGTAATTCGTTAATCAGACTACTCTCTAGTAATCCGAAGAGTTACGTTTATAATCCGAATTAATTGCAATTCTTTAATTCGAATTGCATTATTTGTATATGTTTGCAATGGAATTCAATGTTTTAAACTGTAATACTGACAATGAAGAGTGTATAGACTAATGGTAGCAATTAGAGAATGAAACAAGTTCCAAGTACTCAATCGACCTATTAAAATAAATAGAGTCTTGTACCAATAATTGCAAATACCAAATACTTGCTCAGACAAACCAAATGTTTTATTTAAAATACCGACCAAATGCAAATGAACCCAATTTCAAATTAATTGAAATTAATGGAAAACATTCGAATACATGGAAGCTGTTCTTCAACTGATCATTGACTCTACCATATACGGGCTAAAAAAAAAATATATGTATACGACTACAGTAACTGACGCACTTTTTTGTTCGTCTGTTTTCACTCTGTCGCACATGCAGAGTTCTTCAGCCAAAGTGGGGGGCATTTCATTTCATTTGGTTAGTTTGTTATTTTCATTTGATTCACTTGTATGCACTCTTGGGTTCCCGGTCTTGCTATCTCCCTCTATCTGCAACAATTAAGAATAAAAAAGGAAAGAAAACTGTCATATGCAATTATAAAAAGTACAATAAATCAAGTAGTTTAAATTAAATTTTAAATTTAAAGCTAAAATGACTAAACTTTCGATGCACGTTGAGAAAAAATATAATTTAGATAAGATAAGAGACACAAATTAGACTTAAAGTTGCAAAATCGATGAAAAAATCAATCAAATTTGGAAAGTTTTTGGTCTGTATCTTCATGAATTTGAATGATAACAAAAAAATGCTTGTAAAGGGCTACGTTTCAGCTTCTAAACACAAAAAGAAAAATGTTTAATCCGATAAAAAATGGCCAAGTTATAAGGTAATATGTACAGGAACCTACCTAAAAACGGTTTTTGGGCTCTAAAACAAGATTTTGAGGGTGTATCAGAGATTTAATACATACCATTCTTTTTGGCTTTTTATAACCTATAACCTCCACTAGGTCTGATAAGAAGTTTTTTCATTTTTTTTTTTTTTGTAACACAGTGTAATCAATAACACTACTTAGCAAATCTACAACTTTTAATTTTATCTGAGGTCTCATTATGTGATTATTATTTCTTGCTCTTGATTTAAATAAAAAAAAATTCAATTTCCAGATAAACAGCCATGTCTTAAATCACGAATTTATCACAAATTGAAGTTTTGATTTTGATTTTTATATTTGTTTTAATTGAAACGGCATGGTTTTTTTTGGAGTGACTGGCTTTCCTCTTGTACCGGGATTCAGGGGTATCTCTAATAAGGCTCCAACAGTAATCTGCGAGCATATCTTGAAAACGCTTTTCAAATGCAGCAATATCTTGGTCAAAGCGTTCTTCGTCACTGACGGAACCCTTATTTTCAGGGAAAAAATTCAAATGTGAGTGAAGAAAATGCAATTTTAGTGACATATTTTATCCCACTTTATGGTAGCAGTCCAACAAAACTTTTCTTCTTTTGCGAAAATCAGCTGATTTCTTGTTACAAAGGAAATTCTTGGTGACATCAATAAAAGCGTTCCATTCTTGTTTTTCAATATCGTTAAGAGTAGATTTAAATGATGAGTTTTGAATTAGCTTTTTTATGTTTGGACCTACGAAAATATCATTTTTAATTAAAAGTAGCTTTGATGCATCTTTCGGGGCATAGTAAAAAGTTTCACTATTTGTCGAACTTGAGTAATTCTCTGATTCAATTAAATTTTGATATGGGACTCAGGAACAGGTTACTCGTCGGAATGTGGCTGGGGTTTTATTACTGATTACACTCCGGCATATTAAATACTATTTTTTGATTTTTCAGAAAACCTCCTTTAATTTCGTTAGACAAAAATAACAATCCATGGCATGATTCGCTGGATCCGTACATACCAAATGACATTTTTTTAGTTATTCCCTTATACCAGCATTTAAATAGGTTGAGCCAAAGCTGTTTTTCGTACGGTCAGCTTTATCTGGCTATGCCGCGTACTAGCAACTCCATCCCTGATGGCTCTTTATGTAATACCGTATACAGAGAATCATTGCTGCAACTTCCTAACTTCACTAATAGAGTGAGAATGTCACTCGTGCCTTAACTGTTGCAAGTAAAATCTTCCACTGCGCTTATTTAAAACGACACCCATAACTGTAAGGAAAAATAAGGTACAGAGGAAAACGAAAATAAAAGAAAAGCAAGTACAAATTTAAAAACTACAATGGCGATTGCTGTAGCACCTCAAGGATCTGCAGCAGGAATGTCACGAAAAAATAAAACTACTCGTATTCAAACTTGTTGTTGTATCACAAAGACCTGCAACAGTCGTATAGCCACATAGCTAGCTATTTAGCAAATAAATTTCCCCCACCGGTTCAGTGACCACTCACCACCCCAATTTTAAAGCGGTTATGTTTTGCCTTATTCTGACTCATTTAAGAAGTATTCATTTATTTTGAAAAGTCGGTATTTTGTTTATTTACACATCTGGCAACACACGTAATAGTCAGTTGTCACTAATGAAAAGGTGCAAGCGTGGTGTTCATTATGTCGCTCAATAAAAAGTAAGTTTTTATCAGTTTATTAACTAGTAAGTAGTTTGTTTTATTGTTTTATCTATGTTTATAAAATTTTGTATCGTAACTCAGTTTGATCTGGGAAGATATAGAATATTCGAGGCATTATTCGTGCCGCCCCATTAATTGGGCGCTGAGCGCGAGTATTCATGTATTATTGCAAACTATATGTATTAGTTGTTATGTGTTATTTACAGTGCTCGTATGTAATATACCTATAATTCTTACTTTGGTGTGTTTATGTGTTATATTTGGAATACATTATTAATTTTTTAATATGTTTAGTTTATCTTTGACTGAGATAATAGACATTTTAGAAACAGAAGATGACATTATCTTAGATACTGTGTACTCATGTCCACCTACTAACCATATGTTGAGTGATGCTGACAGCGATGAAGAAGATGCACTCTTAAGTGATTTGAATCACTTGACAGGCAATTCCTGCTGAGGCACAACTTGTGTGCATTCGAATATTATGAGCAGATTTACAATCGGAAGTAATAGGTCGGAGGATCGACATAATAGCTTTGTTGGTGGAAAACTCAAATAGGTACGCAGTTTTTGAAGGGAAACAGTTTTTCGTTACAAAAGAAGAGATACGCCTAATATTAGCAATATGTTCGCTGAGTGAAAATTGCGTTCAAGCCAGAAATCGTATGAATTGGGATACCGGAGTCGAAACATATCACCCTGGGGTCGCTAATTCACGTTTCGAACAAATACTACGGTTCCTTCATGTTTTTGATAACACAGTTTTAGACGTTGAAGATAAATTTACCAAAGTGCGACCTTTATGGGACAAATTTAATCTTAGCACAGGCAACAGTAATCCTGATCTAGGTGTTGGAGGATCTGTTGTAACGAATTCGGTTGCGAAATTGCCTTCAGGTTTTCCAGTACATGTATACAGCTTTTCGATTACTTACAGCTTTGAAGGAATCTGGCCACCAAGGCACTGGCACAATACGAGTAAACCGTGTAGAAAATGCACCGTTGAAGTCACCCAACTAATGAAAAAGAAACGCGTGGTAGCTATCAGCAAATAACTGATGAGACGTCAGATATCACTCTTGTTCGGTATAAGGACAACAGTGTTGTTACCGTAGGTTCTCCATGTAAGCAGAGAAAAGAAGAAGGTCTCTATTCAACAACCTGTATGAATCCAGAAGTATTATAAATAATGGGCGAAGTTGATCGTGTTGAGCAAAATATTGGCTGCTACCGTATCAGCATCAATAAAAAGAAATGGTATTGGCAACTTTTGATGTGGCCCTTGAACGCTTCTATGAATAACGCATTCAGTTATATAAGCTGTCACCAGCTGGACAAGATAAGGGTCATCTCGAGTATCTTTCTTTCATCAGGACAGTGGTTCCATCGTATCTGGGTATGTATTGATCGACTCGCTCCATACATTGGCCGTCCACCGAAGCCAATGTCTACAAAAAGGAGGGTACCTGATGATGTGCGCCTGAATGGAGCTGATCACATAATTATTTCCAGTGCTACTCAGATACGTTGTGCTCAATGCCATAAAAACACTACGAAAAAGTTTCGCAAATGTGATGAATGTTGCCAAAGTT